>OY856415.1:601578740-602176240 GCA_963693085.1 Alisma plantago-aquatica
ATTCCTCATATTCACTTACTCATATGAGATTAGCTCAGATTTCTCTTTCTTTTACTTAGGATAAGATATATTTATTTATTCCATATTTCTATTTTCATGATACTCATTAAATTGTCTCAGAATGACTACTTGATCAGAGCAATCAAAAAGATGACAATCTAAGAGTTTCCTTACTCACTTTATCATCAATAGTTGTATACTTGGCCAGGGTATATAAATACTGAGATTAAGTAGTATGCACTTTTTACACTATCATATTTCTTCCTTTTTATATTATCACAAGCATAATATTTAGGATTCCTGAATTTTATCCAGGCACCTCTTCTATACCTCATCCTTTTCTCATAGATGTAAGAACAATATGAAGCATTTATAATGTTACTATACAAAATGGCAGTCCTCATAGGACTAATCAAGGAAAACTCAATCAATTATTTTCTCCATTTAATCCAGGAATCATAAAAAGGCATATTAGAATGACATTATTTTATCTAACCTGTCATGATTCGTGGATTGTTCATTGCCTCAGGCTGATTCTGCCTCAGAAGTTGATTTACCATAACATTTCTGGCTGTACAATCTCTTTCCAGATGTCCTACCTGTCTACACTGGTGGCAAGTTCTGAGCTCTAGATGTGGTTTAGGATGTTCTTTACCCTTTCTGGATAGCCATTGCCTTGGTGCATTAGGCCCTGATTCTACTGGTGGTACCAAAAACTTCTTCTTTTTGGAACTACCATGCCTCTATTCTTGGATTTGGATAGGCCTTTTCTCAATTCTTCCTTTATATTCCTTTTCTGGACAATTAGGTCTGATATGTCCAGGCTTCCTACGCCTATGGCCGATCCTGATTTCAGATTGTATCCTATTCCTTTCATCATTATTCATTGCTCCAACAGGTTGATGTTGAGCAGGAAACCTATTGGAGTTCAACACTTCATCATTGGGGGCTGGTAGTCTAGGTTGCATTGCTAATGCACGATCTACTATGTGTATCATAGTTGTACTAAATTGCTTAAGCAGAGTAGGGAAAGCTGGGCTCTCCATCATGGCTAGGTAAAACTGGGGATGTGCAGGTGTATGTTCTTTTCTACTCTGATCCCCTGCACCCCTTCTTGGTGCAACATTGCTGCTTTCTACAGCAAACTCTTCATGTGACCTAGTCATCTTCAAGTTCTTCTTCTCCTATATGAGAAGAAGACACTATCAGATACACTGGAAGACACAAGAATAGACTCTACTATATTAGTCCTATGTCTCCGTAGACTTAGCGAACCTAGAGCTCTGATACCACTAAATTGTGTCATCCAACTCACAAAAACAAGATTTACTTAAGCGGAAGTGAATCATTTGTAGTGGATTACTAAAACTCACTAAAAATTAAAACTTTTTGTAAAGAGATCCATGCTTAGGAAAACTCTTTCATCAATAACCAAAGTATACATTTACATCATGGCTCATAAGTACATAACTTGTATCATCTCTTCTCGAGGATTACAACATCAACTGGCCTATTAACATTATATACAGACAACATAAGAACCTCGAGGCATCAAGCCAAAATCTCAGATCGATTCATTAAAAACACTAACTATAAACTCCGAGGACCTGAGAGTACAGAGATGACACATAGGACTACTATCTATACGACTTGACAGGTAGTATCTCCACCTGAGATATTACTGTTGTCCATGTTGCTGCTACTGCTTTTCCCTTGCTATAGGGTTCCTGCTTCTTCTTCTGCACTTACCTAAAAAGTTGGATCCCACGGGGGTGAGACAATTGTAAATTTCCCCAGCAGGAGATATAACTCTCCTCCAAAACATTGTTATAGCAGTTTATTAAAATAAAACTTAGCATGAGTTTTATATATTAACATCAATATTAATCATTGAATGAACAGAGTAACATAATCTCCTTTCCTAAGGAGAGCATTGCATTTATCCATGATAGAATCATAATTCCTCTATCTACTTATAATGAGTATAAAGAGATATGAATAACATCTATCAACTAGAGATGCATAAAAGAAATGTAACATCAGCCAATGAATTTTTGTATTCAATCCTTAAGAAAACATGCTATATGGCTGATTACATCTTACAATCTCACTTATGCCCTGAGGAGATGAGGTATACCGCTCATACTCCAACCGACCATTGCGAAGTCGAAATCGGTACCATACAAGGTCAATGGAAGAGCTGGCTTCTAAGACCTCTCACATCTCAGTCAGTGCGAGACAACATGCATGACATCTTGTGTCTCTGCTAGATAGCTTTCCAGGATATAATGGAAACTTCTCTATTAGAGTTACAGTGGTGTGCTGCACTCTCTTTACGATCGTGAGATTTCTTGTTTATCTCCATCGATCTGACATTAATATTATTGGGAGATGTGTACTGCATCTACTCCAATCATTGGGAGATTCGTGATACATCCATCCCGACACAATAATGAAGGATTGAGAGGTTTAATGTTTATCTTTCCTCAATTCCCTCATTAGGACATCAGGATACATTCGCCAATTGCCCCCACATATTCAAAATATGCATTCTAGGTTTTGCCGCGGAGCACCCGTTTCACCATCACCTATTGCTGACGATGATGGATCTATGGTTAGGGCTCTACATGATATTATTTCGCTTGATTAATTAAGTACATTAGCGTATTCTTTTAGCATCAATCAAGTTCTCAAACATGAATTATTATGACAATTGCTACAAAGAAATATGTAAGCTCTTATCTATAGCTTTACCAGAACTTATAATGCATTGGGATCTTAATCCCTTATCTCATTACTTGAAAGTTCACATCTCACAGCCACATCATTATCTTACTTATCAAAATTGGGTATTCATACCCTCAATTCATCACTATGACTGTTTCCACTTGTTAGGTAACTATTACCTCTAGGTCCTTAGACTGAGGTATACATGATACTTGTTATACAAGCATCTCATATGGCTCACAAGGCCCATTAAATGTCTTGTCACCTTTCACTCGGAAACAACTTGTTCATATGACTCATAGAGTCCATGCACATTTTGTTACTTTTACTAAGAAACAACAACATTAAGGCACACAAGGCCAATCAATATTTTATTATATAAAATTCATAGCTCATATCTGGCTATGATCATCATCTCATGATGTCTGCATGATTAATAGATATGATGATAGTCATAAAAGTCACTTATCACATCATGTCATACAATAGTAACACCACCATTCCTTTATCAGGATTAGGGTTTACTATCATATAGGATTTTCCATTCCATTACCCAAATTTAGGGTTAGGATCTCCCATTTCTCATTAGTTAGGGTTTCATATTTACATCATTAGTTCAACCCCAAATTATTGCTCCACCCCTCTAGGAGCATTCAATACTATCATAAGTATTTACTCACGATCATTACTTTCATCATATATCTTTTATGAATATCAAATCAAGGTATGGGTTCATCTCTCAACCTTACCATGGTATGCTTATATCATACCCATTATCTTGGCTTAACCCCTTTCTCATAATGTTTTGCCAATACTTATCAGAGTGCATAGAATTCATTACATCTTCATTGTAATAATTTACATAAAACACACTTCTTGTGTTTCTTATCCAAATATGTTGGATTAAGATGCATCAAAGTATATCAATCCTGAAATGCTAAATGTGATATCTATCATGTCTTGATGTATCACTTTTCTCCTCATATCCATCTTACTTAAGATAATCAACTGATCTTGTATTAAGGTATTTTCCTATTAATACTTTATCCTCTAACCTATCACTTTTATCATGTAGTGAATAGGTTACACAATAGAATTATCCAGCTATCTTTGATGATATGAACTTATCCAATGGTTAGGTATTGTTGATATAGAATAAATCATTATCGACCACTTTAGGTATTTCAACTCTTAGGATGTTATCCACATCATAATTTGGTGTTACATACATCATTCCTAAGAGTTTCATGTCCTTATCTTTGTAAGGTGTATAGGGTTGTTACACATGTATAGAGTTAGACATATAATGATCTAGGCATTATCTTGTCCTTTATATCCTTACTCATTATAGTATCAATATTACCATTCATATGGTTTATCAATTTTACCCTTCATGGATGTAGCATTCTCATCTTACTTGATTATATTAGCCACACCCTTCTTTAGTGTATTGGCCAATATACCATCACTAGGGTTTCATATATCAATACATGGCATCACCCTGGATTTGAGTCTCACATTACATCATTATTCAGGGTTCCACATAACATCATTCTAATTCAGGGTTTCACATGACATTACCCTAGATTAGGATTTCCCATGGTATCATCCTCAACTAGGGTTTCACATGGCATCATCCCCATTTAGGGTTGATCATAAAAATACCCTGAATTAGGGTTTATTAACCTTCTCAATTAGGGTTTCATGATCTCTTATCATGGATCATACCCTAATTACACATTCATTTATGTTAAAAGTATTTAAACTTGACCACTACATGATTATTATTAATGTAGGAAGTTCTCTCTCTCTTATTCTTCTATAAGATGATACCTACTTCAAACTCGATTAGATTAGGTCAACTCCTCTTGAATGGAGGTTGACACAATGTATTATGGTATTGCTTCCATAATCATTAAAGATTAATCATTCAAAGGGTACTAATCACCCTATCTCATTAAGGGTACAATTACCATAAGAATCCTTGGTTTACATCATGTAATGAAAAATTACACAATTGACCTTAATCACTTTAAATATCCATACGGTTTTAGTAAATTATTGTCCAAACGATCTTGGTCACTTAGACCCCAAACAGTCTTGACCAACCAGACCTCAAACGATCTTGCATGGATAACCTTCAAACGATCTAAGACCTTTTAGACCTCCTAACGGTCTTGGTCTAACGGTTTGAAACCGTTTGGTAAATTTAGTACTTGAAACTGTTTGACAAAGTAGGTGCTTGAAATCATTTGAGTCTCAATCGGTTTGGGATCATTTGGTCCAAACCTCCTCAAAACCGATTTGATCAAAAAGGGTCTCAACCTCTCACATCGATTTAGGGTTTTCAAGGTTGATTCCCTCATCGATTGAATTCATGTAACCACTCTCCAATTGAACCTAGCATCATACTTCAATTGAGTCTAATAAATCGTCCTTGAATTGATTTGACTTTCACTTGATCATCAATTAAGGTTTTGAATTCAATTGGATTAAGATTTGAAATCGATGAACCTTCAATGTTAGTCATTGTGAAACTATTTACCTTGAAATCATTGGACCTCCATTCAAATTGGGTATGACCTAACCTCAAGACCTCAAACAGTCTTGAGGTCATATGTATGACCTCCAAACGGTTTGGAAACCGTTTGCCCATTCCAATATGAAAATTGGTGGAATCTAATTAGGGTTTAGGTCATTGGATTGATCACCAAATCAACATTTGATTACATTACAATTAAGTATCTTTGGATCTTCAAATACCCATCCATATTTAACCCTAGACCTCCAAATGGTCTTGGTTGACCTACAAACGGTTTTGAAACTGTTTGGGTTAATCAACCCAAAGTTCTAAATCAATCAATTACAAAATCAGCACTTAACCCGATTAGGGTTTGCTACTTGATGAATGTCTATGTATTAAATTAATCAATTGGATCCATTAGGTCATCATCCAACATTTATTAGGGTTCTGACCTCCAAATGGTCAACCCATCCAAACGGTCAACTCCTCTAAATGGTTTGGGGACCAAACCTCCAAACGGTTTGGTGAAACCGTTTGGACCAAATTGTTGAAACCGTTTGCAAGGGATATTTGGGGAGGTGTATGATTATGATGATGTCATCATCATCAAGCTATAAACCCATGAAACTTTATGTGATTTTCATGGTGATTTCATCAATCAACCAAATTGAATTTCGGAAATGAAGAAAGGATCATCAATTGATATGGAATTGAATGCAATAACAATAGTAAGGGTTTAAGTTATAAAACCCACCTCCAATTGAGCTTCAAATCTTGGATCTTCATGTCAAAATGGTGGATGAAGCTTTTGCAACTCCCCCTAGACTCGTCCTCAAGCTTTTGGGTGAAAAGATTGGCTAGGGTTGAAGATGGAGTGAAGAAAAGAAGAAATCAATGATTTATTTTTGATTTCCACCATGATATCATGGTTGAAAGTGATCAAGAAGCTTAAAAAAAGGTTGTGGGTCGTCCTCCTAATCCTCAAAAGCTCCCTTGGTCGTTTTCCAAGCAAGGAGAAGAAAGGGATTCAGAAAAGCCTTTGATTTGTCTTGTAAAGGGTGTTTTTATAAGAAAATCAATGAGAGAGAAAGTGCTTTATAAAAATCATTTAATTCCAAAATTAGTGCCGCCTCTTCCCCACAATTCCTTGGATACTAGGCTATCCCATTTGCCTCTTATTCCTCTCAATTATCCTCAATTTAAAGAAATGCAAATTAAGCACCTTAGATCATATCATACTAATATCCATATGTGAGTGGATATTTCTTTTTCTTATAATAATGTGAGTGAGTTATCCACTTAATTTGGATATTTTCGTGCCTTTGCAAGGAAAAAGCTCGTCCAACCTCTTTGTAAATTCATCCTTCAACTTTTGGTTGAAGGGTTCTTTAATTAATATATTTCTTTTTGCATTAAATTGAATTAGGGTTTCAATTATGCATAAATCTTGATTATTTTAATATCAAGATTCTCTCTCCTCAAAATTAATTCAATTGAGGCGCCCCTCTCATTTTATTTGCTCTACATGATGCCAAGAAACATAAGTGACCTTATTGAAGTGGTAATTTGCATATTGAACCCTAGGTTTTGGGTAAATTGCACTTTACACCAAAACTAGGTTTTAATGCACAAACATTGCTTTATCAGCTCTTTCTTGGTATTCAGGCTTGTGAAAGTCATATCACTGCATCATAATCATTCCTATGATGTTTCAACACATGAGTAATATTTTGTCATGTAACATTTGCAAGTTAACCCCTCACTTTGGGTAATTTGCACTTTAGTCCAAAATAAGCAAACATTGCTTCAATATTATTCAAATAAGACCAAAATTGAAGCATAAGTTCCTCTTGAGCCTTAATTACTTTTCACAAGATAAAGTTAAGGATCTAATGAACTTTCTTAATTAAAACTCCCAGGGTTAAGGCATAACCTAGGTCAGGGATGTTACAGTCCCCTTTGGCTTGCAAGGACAATAAGTAGAGTAATGATCATCACATTTACAATGAGCACATACCATTGGGTTCTTAGAGCCGAAAGTATCTCCATGGAAGAAAGAAGGTTCCACACTCTTCTTATTACTTTTCAAGCCTTGGCTCATGATCTTGAACATTGCCAACTAGCTCCTCAGTTGACAATTCACTAAGCGTGTACACATCTTCAATGGATGTCACCATGGGTTCCCATCTTTTGGGAAGAGATCTCAAGATCTTTGAGTTGATTGTGCCTTTGTCCATCACACTACCAAGAGCTACCAATCCATTGATTATGACATTGAGCCTTCTGTACATGTCCACCACTCTTTCATTCTTACCCATCTTGAAGTTCTCAAGTAGACCACCAAGCATGTACATTTTTGCTTCTTTTACCTGCTCCGTTCCCTCATAGGTGACACATAGCTTGTTATAAATTTCATGTGTGGTGTCCCATGAGGAGATCTAGTTGAACTCGAATGGGGTGAGGGAAGCATAGATGATGCTCACAGCTTTGGCATTGAGCTGAGCTTGCTTCATTTGGGCTTCCGTCCATGTAGAGATTTCCCCCTTTGGATCTTCATACTTTAGGTGCACCACCTTCCACATCTCATATCTTACTCCTTGGAGGTAGAACTGCATTCTTCTCATCCAATAGAGGAAGTTGGTACTGTCGAAGACCGGAGGTCGCATGGAGAAGCTTCCTTCCAAGTTGAGAGATCCAAGTGCTAAATCGCCCATCTTCTCCTACTTGTGGAAGTATCTTGGAGAAGACCTACTGTAACGACCCTGCCTCCCAGTAACCCCCAATTAAGGGAGACCAAGAGGTTAGAGTCGTTATCCTGATTTCTGGATCAAAGGTTTGATAAATAATCAATAATAATTATCAAATTCTACTAACTAAACTGAAAAGTTTTAATAAAATTTAACTTTGCATACGTTTTGAAAACTTGGATCTCTAAACTTCTATCCACATATGAATTCTACTCTAACTAATCCTCCTTGTATTTTAATTCACATTTAATTCCACATATGCCACTTTACTATTTGTTCTTTTCACTTGTACCTAAAATGCAGACAAACAAAATGTCGGTCAACATAAAGCTGGTATGTGGGGGAAACAATAATCGTGAAATTATTAACAACATATTGCAGCCAATTATGATTTTAAACAAACAACTTTACATTTTTCGGATAACTGCTCAATCCTTACATACCCTAGCCTCGGCGTTGTCCCTACAGTGGACCTATATGCTACCTTCCTTATGGTAGATCCCCATTAATCCCCTCATGATCCCACCTAACAAGTGAACCCATTTCTAGGGTTGAGTCACTTGGCACTACCCGTAGGTAGCCCACTCCTTAACTCATGGCATGCTAAAGAGTCTCATGGCACTACACATGGGTAGCCCAATTTCTAACTCATGATAACCTAGACCTTGCTCTAGGTTACCCCTTTTTAGCCTTTGCAAAGCCACAGAGGTGGACCAGGATCTGAGCCAGTCATGTATGCACATTTATAGTGATAATCATAGTCACTTTATAGTTGCATGAAATAAATAGGCATCCAACAATTATTTCCAAGCAACCGATAAAATGTTCGGGAATTTCCGTGAAACTAGAGAGCTTATTCATAAGCATAACCACATACCTAATTTGAGATAGAAATATTCCATGCAAGTAAGAAATCCAAGCAAGAACACATACAAGATCCTGAAATAACCATACAATTTCCTTTTATTACTCAGGGCCTCAAGATCTATTAAACCTAGCTCGCTTCCTAGGGTTTCTAGTTCACTTTTAGGGTTTCCATTGCAATTAGTATTTCCCTTCATCTTTTACTATTTTAAACCCTAATTTTATACCATTACTCATAAACCCTTATTATCTTATCTATTCTTCAATATTTAGGTTATCTTAACAACATATAACCCTATTTTCAGATTTAAAGGCACCATTAACCATCAATTAATTTCATTAAGCTCCTTTTACATTAAATCTACTATTTTTATCCTTTTAATCCATGACAAGATCATTATGCGCATTCATCATCAATTTGTAGTTCATTATGGTCTAATTCACATATGAATTCTATTTATCATTAATTCTACCTTTTATTCATTAGAAAACCCTAATCACTACATTAAGGCCATTTATCCACAAATTAGGAACTTTAATGCTCAAAATAGCTTAGAATTATCATATTTCAACTTTAATCATGATTTTGAACAATTAAAGCAATCAAAAGTCAATTTTACTAATATTAGGGTTTGAAGGCCCATCAAAGCATATTTATGCACATGAAACTCTAAATTAACCAATTATGTGCAAAGTTCATCCTTTTTGTGTTTAATGTACCTTTTTACAATTAACAGGTGAATGTCAACTTCAATCATCCATTAAACCCTACTAAATACATTAATCATCTCCAAATAGGATTTCTTAATCTTTAATTCATTAAAGTTGATAAATTACACTACTTTTGAAATTGCAAGAGGAATTAGCCTTTAAATATATTTTTATTGAATTCCTCTCATTTTTCTGAGCAAAATGCATATATTATTTGCTATCATCGGAGTTACCAACATTTAGTTATGAATTTTGCAAATTAAACTTACTTGGACCAATCAGGAACTGCCACGTCGTCTCCGCCCATGCAACGTGACCCGGTTTGCAAAACATAATGCAAAGACCCTTTTACCCTTGCATAAGTCGTTGGTTCAGCTATGCCCGGAGGGGAAAAAAGGTCCAATGCAGCCCATCGTCTTCCTCCTCACGAGAACCTTCTGTTGCCGCTAGGTCAGAGATCATACGTGACCTGGCCTCTCCTTCCTGGACCCCGACGGCCATCACAGATGGCCCGCCCACCTCCGTCGTGCCTCTGTGCATGTGAGGGTTCCATTGGATCATTGAGATATAGGGTTGATTCATCGTGCCAAGCCTGCACTACATGGCTGACCTGCAGCCAAGTAATGGTTGTTGCGCGAGTTTCAGAGCATGGGGAAATGGCCGTGCTCCTCCGTGGCATCGTGGGAGCATTGTGGTTCCTTCGAACTCTGGTCTATGGCTCCTCATTGTCCCAGGGGTGGGACTACCCCCCTTGAATAGGGTTTTGCCAAAGAAGATTAAGAAAGAAAGAAGAAAGAAAGAGAAGAGTGTGTGGGATTCTTCTCCAACTTGACCATGGGCTCTACCCCTTGATATAGGGGTGGGAAACGAAGCCCTAGGTTGTCTTATTCACGACTTAAAGAGTCATTTTCCAAATATGAAATCAATTCCTTCCATGAGAAGAAACCTTCTCTCTCTTCTTTATCTTTTTGATATTCCTTTTTCTTTAAATATGAGGATTTCAAAAATGTCTTCCTTTATCTTCTTTGTACTTGCCTATTGATTTATTGGCATGAAATTATATTCTCTTTTAGTAGAAAATATCTCCCTTTTAATAATACCCTTAAATTCATTCATTATGCATCACATTATCATCTTATTTTTCTTTATTGGTATTTTCTCTTTTTTTTATTGGGGCTCCATGGACCCCAAGAAATTATAATATTTCGAAATTCCTTTTTAAGGAATACTCATTGTCCTTCTATATGCATCTATATCCACTATTTCACATTATCTTGTTTATTTCTTATTAAAATATCTCTTTTTGAGGATTTCTTTTTATTTCTCTTTTATTTTCCTCATTGGTATTCCTTTTAACATTAGGAATCCTTGGGATACGAAATTCCATCAAGGATAACTCAATTATACTTCTCCACTTATTTCCCACATTTTATCATTGTTTTCAATTTCTTTCTTAATAAAGAAATACTTAATTGATCTTTTCTTTTCTTATTGTATTTTATTTGCAACTTTGGACTTCTTGGGACCCAAGGAACCCAAGAGGCACGAAATCCTCCTTTGGATTACATTCTTTTGCCTTTTAGAGGTTTCCACATCTCTCTTTTCTCAAAAACTCAATTATTCATTTATTAATTGAATTTCCTTGTTATTGGGCCCAATAGCCAATAAAGCCCACAACACAAACAACAAGGCTATTGTAAATGAAATCCATTTATTCGGAAAAAATTGTATCATTATTTGTCCAAATATCTTTAATATGAGAAATTACATTTCTCACCCAATGAACCCAAGAATTGGGGTTGTAACATCCATCCCCTCTTATAGGAATTTTGTCCTCAAAATTCCATCAAGCAAACAAACAATTCAGGATAAGACTTTTCCATGTCCATCATTGGCCCCTATGTGGCTTTACCTTGTCCATGGTGCTTCCAAAGAACCTTTATCATCACATATTTTTTTCTCTGAGTTTCTTTCACCTTGGCATCTATAAATCTCACAGGTGACTCAGGTCATTTCAGCCTCCCTTGGGGCTCACTAGGTTCATTTCTCAGCACATGGCCTAGGTACCTCACATAGTTCTCTAAATTGGACCCATGGAACTCATCACATATCACATTATCCTAAGGGGTAAGGGCAAAACTCCACCAAACCATGTCAAAAGAACCCATGCATCGGGGACTCATCTCTCTTAGCTATAACTTAGAGGGGTCGGATTTCATGTCACATATTCCCCCACAATGAACTACATGTCAATCTACTTTGCATCAGCTTATGACTCATGTCGTCCCTGGTCTCCTTTCAGCCATTGCACGATCAAAGTGACTTCATCTGCACACACTGTGGTCCTTCCTTGACCTTCGCGAGGTCCCTTTACCAGCATCATCTTAATGAAGTGGTGACCGACACAACCTCTCTTACAGAGCTTCCTTACAACCCGATACTGGCTATGGTGGTTATCATCACATCGTATAGAGGACAAGAACTGTCTCTAGATATCACCCTAAATGAGCACACATTCTCTCATCAGACCCTCTAGCCTAGATCATACTAACCATTAGCTAGGGTGATAAACTATACTAACATCGAGTTCTTCATGTACCTACTCCCACTTATGGAAGTGAACCTTTAGGTCATACTCTAGGACTTTTGAACTTGCATCATTATGTAGTTGAACCATCTCCCTCATATGTAGTTCAACTGGATCAGTCCCTTGACAATACTCTTTCTTTCTTATGTCATCTAGGTAAGGCGATCTACCATAACCCATATTGCATCTTGACCTTCCTTGGTCTAGGGAAGACTTACCACAACATCCATAGTGGTGAAGTACCATTCCCTCTCAGGGACTCTTTTATCCTCTATGTCAATACACTGGGTTACCAGTGTTCATCCTTCACCTCCTGGCTTGCATGGTAACACACCACATGCAACTTCATCTTAATCATCCAAAGTACTATTGTCACTTACTATCTTTGTAGTACCAAGGTGTATCATGATCTCGTGCATGTCATGATTCCTCAAGATGGATTCCTTAGAAACCCTAAACCACTCTAGTCGGGGTTTCATCCCTTTCTTTTGAGGTTTACAACCTTCCTTTCATTACATCAAGGCCTAAGCTGGATAACCAAGCAACCATTAGCTTGATCAACCAGTAGTGTTACATCTGTGTGTTAGCCAAACTTATCTCTTTTTCAACTTAGGGTTAACCTAACAACCGATTCTAGCCCCTAGCTAAACTAGGCAACTGTATCTCATCCAGAGAATCTATTACCACTTCCCATCCTTAGGTGTTACGTAAAGTTGAAGACATACACCTCCATGTATTCCACTCAGTACCTCATCTGAGATTTAAGTCTATCTTCATCAAGAAAACTCTGAGCTTATTCTCTTGGTTTTTCGAACACTTGTATAACTCATAGCTAATGATAAGACATCCTCATAAGATGACTACCTTGTTTCTCTTAATGTTTGTAAACCATCCATGTATCATTCACTCCTACTAGGGTATGTTATCATCTCTGTCCTCATACCTCATAGCAACGTTCCAACTCACATCATCTTTTATCCTTGGTGTATGGCATGCGTATTGTCCTATCTCTCACTCCCATAACAAGAGGAAATAAGCATTTGGATGCAGTCCAAATACAGAGTTCTTCCTGTTCCAAGAGTAGAGATGGTACATCCCACCTTGTCAGTACACCTTTAAATCTAAGTTGAAACATGCAGCTTATGCCTCCACATCACAAACATCTCGATATCAAAGTTACCTCCGTGGAAAACTAGTCTTAAACCTACTTGGGTCCACACACAATCCTTGGTCATCTCCTCTAGGTCTATAGGGTGTCGACACTTTTGGGGTCATCCCTCTTCCCTCATGCATCCAGAGAGTGCCTTACTCATCTACCCTTTGGGTCCCATGAGTTCATGAAGGTGATCAATCTCCTAACCCATGGCCCCCAAACAATGATAGTTGTTACCTCCTGACCCTATGGTCATGTGCAACTAGGGAATTAGGCAACTCCTACTTCCATCGATCTTATCCCTACTTGACCCTAGGATAGACTTAGGATTCTAACTTAGTACATGTTCAACTTAGAACCTTACCCAAGCCTTCATCATCTCTTTCTCTGCATTCATGGGCTGACTTTCATCCTTTCATAGGGGTCATGGCTACCTGCCTACCTTGGTCAGGCCCCATACCGGTTACCTCTATGGTAACACATCCACATGCACTTAGAGAAAGTTATCTATGGGTCTACATACTCATTCTCATACCATGTACTTTTCACTTAGCTTCTCACAATTATATGAGACCTCTTTAGGTTTCCTCAAAACCCACAAAGTTGGTATACACCCTATAAAATGGTCCTTCTCCCAGGATGGGAGGAAACTACACCTCTTGATAACAAAGGTCTCGAACACCCTTAGGGTTTATATTCACATGAGCATGCTTAACCCAGGAGCTACTAAGGCACAAGCAGACCACCTACTAAACCATGCTAGGTTATACTTGTTCTCATCCTCAACATTGGATCAAGATCATACCTTCCCATATCATCAACTTAGCTGTGAAGGGTTCATAAAACATACCTTAAACTTAAGGGGTTTCCCTTTTCTCTAACCATGAGGAGTACCACACTCGAAACTATAGAAACTCAAATCTCATCATGAGCATCAGGTATACCACTTCCCCTCTTAGGCCTAAGAACCCTAGGTTCATTTCTTTGATGTCCAACTACCTGCTCAACCTCATAACCACAAATAAATAGGTAAAGGGTATGACATGCATTTCCTGTCATCCTTCTACTCGAGCAACACTTCAGAGTTGAGTCCTCCTCAAGGACAATCAACAAGGTACAAGGTCTTACAACCTGCTACTAAACATCTTCATGGTTTAAGGAACTCATCTTCTCATCTAAACCATAGGTATAGAGGGACCAGCAATCTCATCCTCTCTCTCATGGAAACCAAGATATCATTAGCCTCTAAGGATCAAGCATGTGGTGACTACTATCATCCACTTAGGTCGCATCATCCTCAACTCCCTACTTTTCCTCATATCTCGGAGTCTAGGATTCCCATCTTCTTGTTTAGGGTCCTGCTCTCTCTCTAGAGCTAACTCCACAACCAGCCTCACTACTAGAGATCCTCTCTTCATGAAGGTGGATCGAGCTCATAAGCATACCCCTACAAGGGTGATACCAATGTTCAAGCTTATGTTTGTTCAAGGTTATCCATAACCCTTCATGCTCATCTCATAAGCTATTCAACATACTCCCTTAGCTAGGGTTTCAACCTACTGCTCGCACTACTGACATATTTTGGGTGCATGTTATCCCCTACCTGCATAAGCCTATGGGGTTTCTATAGGTTCTTCACTAACCTCGTCAATGAAGGATCTATCCTTCACTCTAACACTCATACCCCTTTCCAGGGTTGGGTCACCAAAGGTACTAGGTTATCTAACCTCTCATGGCTCATATGGCATCCAAAGGCATGTCCATCCAAACACTTGGTCAACCATGACATCTAACTCATCATGTTATCTCTCTCTCTAACCTTCACTTAGGGTTAGGGTTAACATCATCCTCAGAGGATGTGCCAGGTCTCTACTTGTAATGGAGATCTCTACCTCCAAGACTAACTCTCTTTACTTATCCTCCTGACAAGAAGGTATAGCCTCAGGTCTCTCCTGAGGGCATGACAACTTATGTCATACGACCTAAGCATGTATCTATTCCTTTATGCTTAATATATTAAGCTTATGTCCATGACATCTTATTTACATGCTTTTCATTAATTTGGTGGAGGATTCCTTAGAACTTACCAACCTTACCCATACCTCAAGAGGGTGAGGAAAAGAGAGAAAACCTTAATCCTTAAAGTCCTTAACAAAATTTTATTTGAGAAGGGATGAATAAGATGAGAGAGTCATGAAGGTATCTTATTTTGAGTTAGATCCTAAGACATCGGCCAGGCAGTCACACTAATCTGGGAGTCCGCATATTCTGACTAGCGGTGCAGAGGAAAATCTTGCCATCTCCCAGACATGATTCTTTTCTAGACACCTCAGTCTTTTGGAAAATCCTCTAATAACTCCCTTGGGTTCTACGGAGTTTGTAAAATTTAATAATTATTAAATATTAAATGAGGAACCTACACTCTGATACCAAATGTAATGACCCCGCCTCCCAGTAACCCCCAATTAAGGGAGACCAAGAGGTCAGAGTCATTATCCCAATTTCTGGATCAAAGGTTCGACAAATAATCAATAATAATTATCAAATTCTACTAACTAAACTGAAAAGATGTAATAAAATTTAACTTTGCATACCTTTTGAAAACATGGATCTCTAAACTTATATCCACATATGAATTCTACTCTTACTAATCCTCCTTGTATGTTAATTCACATTTAATTCCACATATTCCACTTTACTGTTTGTTCTTTTCACTTGTACCTAAAACGCCGACAAACAAAACGTCGGTCAGCATAAAGCTGGTATGTGGGGGAAACAATAATCATGAAATTATTAACTACATATTGCATCCAATTATGATTTTAAACAAACAACTTTACATTTTCCGCATAACTTCTCAATCCTTACATACCCTAGCCTCGTCGCTCTCCCTACAATGGACCTGGATGCTACCTTCCTTATGGTAGATCCCCATTAAACCCCTCATGATCCCACCTAACAGGCGAACTAGTTTCTAGGGTTGAGTCATGTAACGACCCCGCCTCCCGGTAACCCCCAATTAAGGGAGACCGAAAGGTCAGTGTCGTTAACCAATAACCTGGATGAAAGGTTCGACAAATAATCAATAACAATTAATAAACTTTACCAACCAAACTGAAAATTGGTATAAAATAAAACTTTGCTTACCTTTTAAAAATTGGGATTTCTAAACTTCTATCCATGAAGATACTAATCTAACTAATCCTCTTGTGCATGTTAATTCTCATTTAATTCCGCATATGCCACTTTACTGTTTGTTCTTTTCATTTGTACCTAAAATGCTGACAAACAAAACATTGGTCAGTAAGAAGCTGGTATGTGGGGGAAACAATAATTGTGCAACTATGTTAATAATGTAGTCAACCAAATATGATTTAACATCCAAGATTACATTTTAAGCAATACTACTCAATCCTTGCCTATCCCCAATCTCTATACTGTCCCTGCAACGGACATGGATACTACCTCTCTCATATGGTAGATCCTTACCCCCATGGTCCTACCACACAGGTGGCCAATTCCTAGGGTTATGGAGTCGCATGGCCCTACCCAAAGGTAGCCCAATCCCTGACTCATGATGACTTGATGGTCCTACCCCATTGGTAGCCATGTACTAAGTCATTCAATGACCTGATGGGCCTACCCCACTGGCAGCCATGTACTAGGTCAATCCATTAGGCTACAGAGGGGACTAGGATCTGAGCTAGTAGGCACATCTCTTATGTGATAGTCATATTCACATTATAATTTGCATGAATTAAATGCAACCAACAGTTTAATTCAAGTCATTGATAAAACCTCAAAAATCCTCGAGAAACTAAGTCGGGATATTCATAGGCGTAACCACATACATGTCAAGTTGGTGTGAGATAGAAATAATCCAATCAACCAATAGGCAAGCAAGCATTCAATAAGATCTTGAAACAATTATACAATTTCCTTTTATTACTCATGTCATTAAGATCTATTAAATCTAGCTCGCTTCCTAGGGTTTCTAGTCCACTTTTAGGGTTTTCATTGCAATTAGGGTTTCCCTTCATCTTTTACTATTTTAAACCCTAATTTACAGCAATTGATCACCAACCCTAATTATTCCAATATCTAATCCTCAATATCGGATTAAAGGCATATTTAACCATTAAATAAGACCATTAAGCCTCTTTTCATTAAAGCTACCATTTTTATCCTCTTTAACTCATGACAAAGTCATTAAGCTCGTTTATCATCAATTTGTAGTTCATTATGCTCTAATACTCATATGAATGTTATTTATCATTAATTCTACCTTGATTCATTCAAAAACCCTAATTTCTATATTAAGGTTATTTATCCACAAATTAGGAACTTTAATGCTCGAAATAGCTTTGAATCATTATATCTCATCTTTATTCACCACTTTGAATAATAAAGCTATTAAGAGTCAAATTTGCCAACATTAGGGTTTCAAGGCCCATTATGGTATATTCATGCACATGAAACTCTAAATTAACTAATTACATGTAAAAATCCATCCTTTTTGTTCCTAATGTTCCCTTTCATCATTAACAGGCAAATATCAACTTTAATCATCAATTAAACCCTACTAGTCACATTAATCATAGCAAAATATAGTTGCTTAACCTTTAATCCATTAAAGTTGATAATTTACACTACTTTTAGAATTGCAAGAGGAATTAGGTTTCAAACATATTTTTATTGGATCCCTCTCATTTTTCTGAGCAAAATTCATGTATAAAGTGCATCTATCCGATCTACGGTTAAGGAGATATGATTTTTGGAAAATCACTTACTTTGGGCCAATGGGGGGCTACCACGTAGGCGTCTTCCATGCAACAAACTCGACTGGGTTTGTAAACATTTTGAAAAGACCAAAATGCCCTCAGGTAAGTTGTTGGCGCTCCTTACCCTTGAGGGGTAAAATGGTCCAACACCACCCTTGCCCCTTCTTCTCCATGCAAACCACAAGTTGTTGCCCTAGTTGTCGACCTGTAGAGCTCCTCGGCTGCCTCCCACCACCTCGGGGCTCATATCTTGCCGAAATCTCCTCCCCTACCTCCGTCCTCCCCTAACGCAATCAACCAGGCTGCAAGGTGTTGCCAATACGGCTAGTTCCACGAGCACCACGCATGTGCTTTCTGCGGTTTGATAGCCCATTTGCAGGTGATGTGCGAGGACTAGAGCGAGGAGATGGTGATTGATCACCCCTTGGTTATCGTAGGAGCATCCCCCTTCTATCAAGAGTAGGTACCACCCCTCATTACTTCCCAGAAAAGGAATACACTCTCCACTTTAGGGTTTGTCATGCAAGAAGCAAGAAGAAGGGAGAGAGGGTACATGGGATCTTTCTGAACTCGACCAGGGTTCAACTCTTTATATAGGGGTGGTTGCCCACACCCTAAGACGCTTGCCCATGAAGAAACAAAGCTATTTCCTACTAGGAATCCAGTTCCTTCATGGAGAAGTAATCCTTCTCTCTCTTCTTTACCCTTTTGATATCCTTTATTAATTTGATATTTAGGAATTCGAAAATCCTTGCCATTATTCTCTTTATTCTTGCATTTTAATTCATTGGCTTCGAAATTCTATTTTCATTTAATAGAAAATACTTCCTTTTTAGCAATACCACCTAATTCATTAATAATGTATCACATTATGCTCTTATTTTGCAATTTTGGTATTTTCTCTTTCTTTCCTCTTTATTGGGGCTCCTTTGACCCCAAGGAACTCCAAGAATTCGAAATTCTTTTTATTGGGTACTCATTATCCTTCTAGATGCATCTAAATGCATTATTCTTTATTATTTCTCATTATCTTGTTTATTTCTTTTTAAAATAGTTCTTTTTGAGGATTTCTCTTTATTTCTCTTTTATTTTCCTCATTGGTATTCCTTTTATCATTAGGAATCCTTGGGATATGAAATTCCACTAAGGATAGCTCAATTGTACCTCTTTTTACTTATTTTCCACATTTTACCATTATTTTCAGTTTCTTTCTTTAATAAAGAAATATTTAATTGGTCTTTTCTTTACTTATTGCATTCTCTATGCAAATTTAGACTCCTTGGGACCCAAGGAACCCATGTGGCACGAAATCCACCTTTGGATTAAGTTCTTTTGCCTTCTAGAGGTTTCCACACCTTTCTTTTCTCAAAAACTCAATTATTCATTTATTAATTTGATTTCCTTGTTATTGGGTCCAATAGACAATAAAGCCCACAACACAATCATCAAGGCAATTGTAAACAAAATCCATTTATTCAAAACAAATTATACCTTTATTTGTTCAAATATTTTTAATGTGAGAAATTACATTTCTCACCCAAATGAACCCAAAATTGGGGTTGTAACAAGTCACATGGCACTACCCGTAGGTAGCCCACTCCTTAACTCATGGCATGCATAAGAGTCTCATGGCACTACACATGGGTAGCCCAATTTCTAACTCACGATAACCTAAACCTTACTCTAGGTTACCCCTTTTTAGCCTTTGCAAAGCCACAGAGGTGGACCAAGATCTGAGCCAGTCATGTATGCACATTTATAGTGATAATCATAGTCACTTTATAGTTGCATGAAATAAATAGGCATCCAACAGTTATTT
This sequence comes from Alisma plantago-aquatica, assembly GCA_963693085.1. Lineage (NCBI taxonomy): Eukaryota > Viridiplantae > Streptophyta > Magnoliopsida > Alismatales > Alismataceae > Alisma > Alisma plantago-aquatica. The sequence goes on from OY856415.1 coordinate 601,598,654, forward strand.
CCAAGCAACTGATAAAACATTTGGGAATCGCCGTGAAACTAGAGAGCTTATTCATAAGCATAACCACATACCTGATTTGATGATTTGAGATAGAAATATTCCATGCAAGTAAGAAATCCAAGCAAGCACACATACAAGATCCTGAAATAACCATACAATTTCCTTTTATTACTTAGGTCATCAAGATCTATTAAACCTAGCTGGCTTCCTAGGGTTTCTAGTTCACTTTTAGGGTTTCCATTGCAATTAGGGTTTCCCTTCATCTTTTACTATTTTAAACCCTAATTTTATACCATTACTCATAAACCCTTATTATCTTATCTATTCTTCAATATTTAGGCTATCTTAACAACATATAACCCTATTTTCGGATTTAAAGGCACCATTAACCATCAATTAATTTCATTAAGCTCCTTTTACATTAAAGCTACTATTTTTATCCTTTTAATCCATGACAAGATCATTATGCGCATTCATCATCAATTCATAGTTCATTATGGTCTAATTCACACATGAACTCTATTTGTCATTAATTCTACCTTTTATTCATTAGAAAATCCTAATTACTACATTAAGGGCATTTTTCCACAAATTAGGAACTTTAATGCTCGAAATAGCTCAGAATTATCATATTTCGACTTTAATCATGATTTTGAACAATTAAAGCTATCAAAAGTCCCTTTTACTAATATTAGGGTTTCAAGGCCCATTAAAGCATATTTATGCACATGAAACTCAAAATTAACCAATTACGTGCAAAGTTCATCCTTTTTGTGTTTAATGTACCTTCTTACAATTAATAGGTTAATGTCAACTTCAATCATCCATTAAACCCTACTAAATACATTAATCATCTCCAAATAGGATTTCTTAATCTTTAATTCATTAAAGTTGATAAATTACACTACTTTTCAAATCGTAATAAGAATTAGCCTTCAAATATATTTTTATTGAATTCCCCTCATTTTTCTGAGAAAAATGCATATATTATTTTCTATCATCGGAGTTACCAATATTTAGTTATGAATTTTGCAAATTAAACTTACTTGGACCAATCAGGAAGTGCCACGTCGTCTCCGCCCATGCAACATGACCCGGTTTGCAAAACATAATGCAAAGACCCTTTTACCCTTTCATAATTTGTTGGTTCAGCTATGCCTGGAGGGGCAAAAAGGTCCAATGCAGCCCATCATCTTCTTCCTCACGAGAACCTCCTGTTGCCGCTAGGTCAAAGATCATACGCGGCCTGGCCTCTCCTTCGTGGACCCCAACGGCCATCAGGGATGGCCTGCCAACCTCCTTCGTGCCTCTGTGCATGCGAGGATTCCATTGGATCGTTTCCATAGAGGGTTGATTCATCGTGCCAAGCCCGCACTACATGGCCGACCTACAGCCAAGCAATGGCTGTTGCGTGAGTTTTAGAGCACGAGGAAACGATCGTGCTCCTATGTGGCGTCATGGGAGCATCGTGGTTCCTTCGAACTCTGGTCTATGGCTCCTCATTGTCCCAGGGGTGGGACTACCCCCCTTGAATAGGGTTTTACCAAAGAAGATGAAGAAAGAAAGAAGAAAGAAAGAGAGGAGTGTGTGATATTCTTCTCCAACTTGACCTTGGGCTCTACCCCTTGATATAGGGGTGGGAAACGAAGCCCTAGGTTGGCTTATTCATGACTCAAAGAGTCCTTTTCCAAATATGAAACCAATTCCTTCCATGAGAAGAAACCTTCTCTCTCTTCTTTATCTTTTTTATATTCCTTTTTCTTTACATATTAGGATTTCAAAAATTTCTTCCTTTATCTTCTTTGTACTTTCCTATTGATTTATTGGCACGAAATTATGTTCTCTTTTAGTAGAAAATATCTCCCTTTTAATAATACCCTAAAATTCATTCATTATGCATCACATTATCATCTTATTTTTCTTTATTTGTATTTTCTCTTTCTTTTCTTTTATTGGGGCTCCTTGCACCCCAAGAAATTATAATATTTCGAAATTCCTTTTTAAGGAATACTCATTGTCCTTCTGGATGCATCTATATCCACTATTTCACATTATCTTGTTTATTTCTTATTAAAATATCTCTTTTTGAGGATTTCTCTTTATTTATCTTTTATTTTCCTCATTGGTATTCCTTTTAACATTAGGAATCCTTGGGATACGAAATTCCATCAAGGATAACTCAATTATACTTCTTTCCACTTATTTCCCACATTTTATCATTCTTTTCAATTTCTTTCTTAATAAAGAAATACTTAATTGATCTTTTCTTTTCTTATTATATTTTATTTGCAACTTTGGACTCCTTGGTACTCAAGGAACCCAAGAGGCACGAAATCCTCCTTTGGATTACATTCTTTTGCCTTCTAGAGGTTTCCACATCTCTCCTTTCTCAAAAACTCAATTATTCATTTATTAATTGAATTTCCTTGTTATTGGGCCCAATAGCCAATAAAGCCTACAACACAAACATCAAGGCTATTGTAAACGAAATCCATTTATTCAAAACAAATTGTATCATTATTTGTCCAAATATCTTTAATATGAGAAATTACATTTCTCACCCAATGAACCCAAGAATTGGGGTTGTAACACCTGCTCTGATACCACTTGTTGGATCAAGGGCTCTAGGGTGGGGTGAATAGAGCTTCACAAATATCACAAAATAGATTATATCTTCAAATTATATTAAGTGTAAAAACTTAAGCATACAACCAATTTGAAGTCCTAACTAACAAGCATAGTAAGTATGAGAGACAAAGATAGTATACACTTGGACAAAGCGGTTTAGAGTGGTTCCACACTTCAAGCTAGAAGTGAGTCAGTCCACTACCTAGAGGTGGTTAATCTTTAGCACTTTGCAATCTTGATGCTCTTATATTCATTCATAAGATTATAAGACAAAACCACATTCATCCAATGACTTAATACCTCAAGCAAGGATCTTCAACCTACCGAAGGAACTTACCCACTTGAACTAGGTAGTCTTCAGCCTTCAACAAGGACTTATCCACTCCACCTTCAAGTCTTTGGCCTTCAAGGAATTACCTATCCTTCTTGAACATCCGCCTTGCCTAGTCCTTCACTCGGAGATCTAGATCACCATGATTGCTTCAACCTTGAAGAGCAACAACTCCTTCTCCTTCACTCGGAGAAGATCTTCAAACCTTTTCTTCAATAAGGAAAGGGGGTAGGAAGATGGAGGTGGAGAGCTTTACATGGATACAAAGGATAGCTCTCTTACAACAGATCCTAACTCACTCATACTCACGAATTTGACTTGAAGGTAGAGAGAGAAAGGGGCTTAAAGGGGTGTAGTACTCTCAACTAAGCAAGAACCAAGCTATGCAATGAATGAGAAACCTTAGAATGAACTCCAAGAGGTCCTACTTATAATTGGGGGTGCCCCTTTGAGCTGGGGAACACTTAGGGTCGAATTATAGCCATTTTTGCACAAGGAAATTGATCTATTTTTGTCCAAACAAGTCACCAATGGTTAGAATCACTTTTCCTGCATTTTTCGTACATTACATTTGGTCGAGATTCAATTAAAGTAACTCGATCGATCGGCTAAAAGACAAACCTAATTTTCAAACCATCGGTCGAGTTTTTCTTGGGGAAACTCGACCGACCAATGAAAATAGCATTTGGTCAGTAACCCGATCAGTCGAGTTCTGTGTATGCACAACTCTACCGATGCACTCTCCAGAAAATGGATCCAGTGGATCGATCGAGATTGTAACTTGACCGATCAACAACCTATGATTGATTTTATAAAGTGCTTAAAAAGTGATTAAAACTTGGTACTAAGTGTCCCACATAATTTTTTCATCTTGGTTATAAGTCATATCATCAATACAAGTGATTACAAAATTCTTCTAAGGTCATTTACATGGATTTCCTAATTAGCACACTTGCATGCTTTTGACTTGAACTTTGACAAGCTAGGGCTTGTGTAATTTGATCCTTTTCATGTACCTAACACCTGAAATCAATCTTGAATACACATATTAGATACATATGAATGGAATGGTTAAGTCATTATCAAAATATGGACAATGTATAACCTCTAGGTCAACAGAAACAACCGATTCTTAGTGCTTCTCAAGTATTAATGGATGCTCTTTATGGTATTCCAATGACCTTTATTGGATTCTGACCAATATCTTCTTGTCATGTCCAACACATACAAGATAATGAGATTAGTACAATATATTGCATATGTGATAGATCCAAATGCAAATGCATATGGCATCTGTTCCATTCTTCTCAAGAATTGGAACATTAAATTCTTGAGAAACTGATCCCATCTACATGGATGATTCTCTCTTACTGAATACTTCATGCTGAACTCTTTCAACATCTTACCAATATATGTTCTCACATTTAGTTTTAAAAACATTCCAAAACTATATCTATAGATCTCGATTCCTTTCACATAGGACGTTTCACCTAATCCTTCTTATTGAAGGTGATTTCCATGTCGGGTTTCAATTCTTAGTATTGATATGTCATTCCTTATCATATGTGGAATAGTTATATGCTCCCACTAAATCTTTTGTAATTATATATTTCATCTTTTATATTGACTCGAGTCAAATTAAAGATTCCAATTCTGATATGCTTATTTCAACCTTTAGATTGAACATTGTTGCTTATAGACTATATTTACATTAATGGAGTTATAAAACGTTGAGGATGTGTCATGTACACATCCTCTCAATTATTCCTTTTCAGGAATGCAGTTTCATCTCCATATGCCAAATCACATAGTATTAATAAGCTACTAAATAAGCATGTCCATTGGTGAAGGGATTTCATCATGTTCAGCATCTTGAACTAGTTTGAAAACCTTTGCAACCAATTTGTTATGTCATCCATGTTTGTCTTCCTCATGAAAATCCAACTGCACCTTATGGTTTTTACCCCTCTAGGTGGTACCACCTAGGTCATACCTTGTTAGTGTTCATGGATTCCATCATGGATATAATGGCCTCAAGCCATTTCTCAGACTCTAGTCCCTCAATACTTCTTAGTTGATTGTTGGCTCATCATCTTATGATCAACTCCTAACTTATCTAAATTTTAGGATTCACAATCTTTTAACCTTAGATGTGCTCTACTAGAACTACGAGTATTGTGTTACATGTATAATTTGAGATTCCACAACAGTTTGTGATTCTCTAAATTCCCATTGTACCTCCTTAGGTTCAAATTTTTTCTTATTGATCTCAAACTTTTCGAGTTCTACTTTACTCCCACTGATTCTTTTGGAATTCAGCCATTCTAGAAACAAACACTTTTGTTATTGGATTGAGATATGTAGTGTTCAACAAGGTAACATTTATGTGATTAAATATTTTCAAGAACCTATTTTCTTGCATAAGTTTCAATCATTAAGACATATTGGGACATTTTCATACCATATCTCATGTGATGTCTATTAAACCATTTAAACGGTACTTTGTTTTAGTGTTAAGCATATTCTTTAAAAGAAATTAGAAGATTAGATGACTCTTCATGTTCTGATTCCTTTTTTCTGATACATCACCATGTTTCAGGTGGAGTTGATTGTGATACACTATCACAATCTCTCCAGAAGGGCCTCAAACTATTCCTGTAAAGTATTTCAACATTGATCATATCAAAGTATCTTAATACCCTTAAGGAATTTGTGTACTTCATACATGTAATATTCTTGACTACTTCAAGAGACTGGTATTTTACTAAACATATATCACCATATTATCTGTAAATATAATCAAGTATAAACAATTGTTGGCAACATTTATTCCTAAAGTCTTTGTAGATCATTATGTACATGTCCTAACAGAATGCTTATTCTCCCACTAAACCTAGTGAGAGGTGGTTTCTCATGTTGCTCATATATAAGACTTACATATCTCTTATTAGTTCAATAACCAGAAGAGTCTAGATTAACATCAACAAGTTTCAAAAATGCATTTCTCATACATGTGTTATAGATGACAATGCTATAGATATTAATTGTATGAGTTATCAATTGCAATCTTTTAGGTATTTATGTTATAAACATTTATCTTTTGATCCTTTCACATAAAGATTAAAAGATGTTCGGGGAATTTCCACACAAAATCACATCTTTGAAATAGAGGCATTAACAACTCTTTATTTATAGTCATCCTTGTCCATACAAAATGAATAAAGTAAAATGGTTCTATTGTTGGCATAATGAAATAGTAGTTCATATAACTCTATTATATGCTCAATCAGCTATGATAAATTCTAAATGTAGATTGATTTGTAGAAACTCTTGCTTCGCACAGTCCATCCTTGCCCTTTCATAAAGGCTTTACTTCTTATCAGATCTTGCACATCAACGTATGTCAGATCCACGTCCGGTATCACATACCAATATGTAGAAGTAATCAAATTTATATTATAACATTTATACCTGAAGTAGAGGTCTCTACCTATTCCTTTTTCTTATTTAATTCCTCCAGGAAGAGAGGGAAATTCCTTTTCCAGTGTCCAGGCTAGTGACAGTGTGGACAATTGCCTCCCTTCTTTATTTCTTCCTTCGTCTTGAGTGATGAAGAGTTGGGCTTCTGGTCAGCTTTAGAACTCTTCTTAGATTTTCCTTTACCCTTAGACTTTCCCTTTATCTTGCTCATAATCATCATAGACTTGGGCTTCTCTTTCTTCATTCGTGCCTCAACTGTTCTCAACATGCCAAGTTACTCTGTCAACAACTTGTCAAAGTCATTCATGTTGTAGTTCATGACAAATTGACTATATGATTCTGGAAGAGACTATAGAATTACATCAGTGGCCAACTCTTGACCTAAGGGGAGTCCCAGTCTAAAAAGGTTCTCCACATATCCAGTGAGCTTGAGCACATGAGGACCTACTAGATCTTTTTCTACCATGTTACATTTGAACAACGCCTTAGAGACATCAAATATTTCATGCCTTGCCTAATTTTGGAACATGTCCTTAAGATGTGTGACCATCTCAATAACATTCATGTTCTCATGATGTCTCTGCAACTCATATTTCATTGATCGCAACATTAGGCATTTGACATACACATCAGCTTCAATATGCTTTTTGTAAGCATCTCTATCAACCTTTGTTGTAGTGGGAAGAGGTCATATGGCTCTGGTGTCTCCAGGACATAGAGCTTGCGCTCATGTGTGAGAATAATTCTCAACATCCTGAACTAGTCATGGAAGTTATTCCCATTCAACTTGTCCTTCTCAAGGACTGATTGTAGAGAAAAAGTTTTATTATGTGTTGCCATTTGATTCTACAATAGAAATTTACAATTTTTTCAAAACCCTTTTGATTTAATTTGATTTGATTAAATATTGATGTTGTTTATTAGGCCTATAATTAACTATCACTCTCATTATTTTATTCAAATTGATAACCCTCAATTATCAATTCGGAAGATTTCAGTGCATAAACTTCTAATGAGCCAAGATTCAAAATAATTCAATTATAACCCGGCCAACGCCAACATCCATAATCAATTATTAAGGTAGGCAACATTTTCCTATTGCATCTTATGTAATTTATTGATAGATGGTATCCACAACTCCTTGCCATAGTCATATGACTGCATCTGGTGCTTAATCTCATTAAGGACACTTAATCAAGCCGACCCAAAAGTCAACACGATAAAATATGCACTCTGATTTGGGCAGAATCTACATATCTACCATCACACTTCTATGAGATGGATGACGCACCACACTTTGGAGCAAGCTACACTTGGTCAATCAAGCTTTTCATGTGTGTTGATAATGGAAAGCATCTTAGACTTAAAAAAATTATTAAGGGATTTTATATATAAATACAAATACATATCCAATCACCGCATATATAAATTATGTATCATATACATGCTATATCCTACAACGTAAGCATGCAATATAAAACATTAGCAATGGTTATGGCCATACTATTATAATTCCTTGGGGTCACAAGGAATTAATACCACCTAGGTCTACATCTCATGCATGAATCTATTGTTGGTGTAGTTATGTGCTTGCCAATCCGGGTGATAGATTTAACCCTTGAACCAGTTGGCCCGCCTCTTGGTCAGTTAGTTAGTCGTCAGAAATAATTGTTTGGCCTCTTTTCCAAGTAATTTCTAGACACCTCTAAATCTTCAGTTGGATCCACTAGTCAATTGGTTTTCTCCTCCTATGATATGTCCTTCTCGTTCCTTTAGTCGGTCGGCTCGTCAAGTGAAACAATCAGCTTGCATGACACTGTTTGTTATCTTTGTGTTGTAATAAAATAAACTATCCTATTTCTACTAAACTTACTATATGGTAATGAGAAACCTTGAGTTACATTCGAGGGAGCAAAGGTATATAAGAATAATTCTTTTATATTGGGAAGAAGAAGGTAGAGGCTCAATATTCAAACCAAAATATAACAAGAAGAAAACAAATCATTCAACCACACACAAATATTTGGGTTATTAGCCATAATAATGCTACATGTCCACCATCAAAACTCATTTAGGGTGACACACACACACACACACACACACACACATATATATATATATATATATATATATATATACATATATATATATTAGTTTGGGATCATATGTGGTCTTTAATTGGATATGCATATTAATCAGTTTAAGTATTCACATCGTATGCAATAAATAAATGATGAAAACCAAAAAATCTAATCATATTGATTATCCCAATATATAGTAAATTGATGTGGATCTGACGCCACTATAGGGAAATATGGCATCAAAACATGTAGTGGAAAATAAAATTTTTAACTACCATATTCACCTTAAACCAATAAAATGTGCCAAAAACTATATAATGTGAAGGATGGTAAAGAGGATATATCTGGTCATGAAGCAAGTCCAACTACAATCTCCTCATTGCAGTAAGTGGATTTCTTCAAGTCACACTCAAACAACGTCTGTTTCGGCATCCTGGTTGATCACCACAGATAATAGGTTGACATTGTCCTTTGAGTGGGAAAAGGAACCACACCTCTAGAGTAGTCTACATGGAGCACCAGGAACTCTTATTATTCTAGTAGAATACCTTGAATGATTTGTCCCTCTCTGTCGGTGTACTAGTCACCAACTTTCTCTCCCACAATTGTTCTCCCTTTCTATCCCTCCCTTTATCAGGTAGGATTTGCTCAGGTTCTCTGGGTTACCACATCTAGAGATGGCAAACAATTTCCAGAGGCAATTGAGTTGTGTCTGAGAAGTCCCCATGACCCCTCTATTTATAGGAGGTTCAAGGTTAGGGTTCCCAGTCTAAGTGGGAGTGAAAGGGACCAGAATTTTACAAATTTTCACAACCTACAACAGTCACAATGGCTAGTTAACCAGTGAACCAATCAGTTGCCATGTGAGCTGATCAGTTCACCTAGTCAACCGGTCATTTCATCATGTTTCCCAATCACAATTGTATTGGTGATTTTGATCCAGTTAATGGATGACATGACTTCAGCACTAATCCTTGATGCAATCAAATTGCTCTTGTGAATCGGGTGTCTCTTTCTATGAATCGGCCGTCTGGTGACCTTGATTCGATCGGTTCACTCAGTGAACCGGTCGGTTCATGCCTTGATTCATCCATAACTAAGCCAACACAATATCCAATCAACCTGACACTCCAACTGGTCGGTTCAACAATTCAACCGGTTGGTTTAGAGACTAGTCAGTCAATTGTTGTTTAAATTCAGTACCTAAACACATTAGTAATCAATTTGCATTCATGATTAAACTCCTATTCCAAGTGAATTCTTATGTGTGTGATCCTATATGTTCCAAGTTACGTTGGCAATGAATATCCATAACTCATTTATGACATCACAAGCAAAAAGCGATGCTTAGTCACACATCATTGCTACCCAAGTAATTGGAAAGTTATAGTGATTGTATAATTCCTTTGACTCTGATATCCAGATTGAACTCGAGGTATGGAATTGTCATCCTTTCAATGTTCAATCCAAGTTCCTTGAACTAGAGCAGACTGTCTAACATATATATGACATGAATATCTCATATTGTTTCACATGTGCATGTGCATGCTTTTCTCTATCTCACTTATCAAGTGTCTAGGATATCAAACTCTAGTAGGAGGGAAAAATCACATCTACAACACTCAGTCATCCCCATGTGTCATAGCTCATATGATCATCACCTTTATGGCAATCCTTATTCAGGATCACAGTGGATGATGTCAAGACACATCAAACGACATGTGATGAGTGTAGTGATTTTAGGTATAAGAACCACTATGAGAGATGACTATGACCACCAAGTATTATTTCCATGTGTCACTCTCAAGGTGGGTCTGTCTTATACACTACTATCTAAAAAGTATTTATTTGCTTAGTTTGATATCACATACCATGTGTCACAGTGCATCCGGTCATCACCTTTATGTCTAACCTTATTCAAGGTCATGGTGGATGATGTCAAAACACACCGAATGACATGTGATGAATGTAGTGACTTCCGGTCTAAGAACGACAATCACCACCATCACTTTGAGAAATGATTATGACTACCAATCATGGTTTCCATACATCATTCTCAAGGTGGGTCTGTCTGATACACTGTTCTCTAACAAGTATCTATGTGCTTGGTTTGATATCACATATCTTGGATGATGAGATTTTGTCATCAACCAACACACACTCTAGTCTTGTGTGTTATTGTTTTCTATCATCCTTCCACAATAACAATCTGACTAGGGACATAACAAGAGTGTACATACTCTTAACATATGTATGATTTCAATGCTCAAGTCACATACTTGAAGACATATGTCATTGAGTAATTGTCATTATTTAGACATTCATTATGTTTCCTCATTATCTAATAATATATTAAAATAGAATAAATTGGAAGCTTTCCTTTATTATTAATCAAATCCTTTATGTCATATGTGTAAGACTCCTGATCGAGCTCAATGCTTAATTGTAATTACTTTGTAGAATGAGACTCTTAAACCTTAATGTGATCTTTTGAGATGTCTTAATATCATGTGACATGATTACATTTTCATTTTGGTCCAATTTGATTGATGTTTGAGTTACTTTGTAATATATGTGTGTGTTTTGTTCTAGTTTGCGATTTACCCAAAAGAGAGGGTTACCTTGCAAATTTTCAAATGTAGAGAGTGTTTCTTATGCTTTAGCATGATGATAGAGAAGATGATGTAATGGGATGCCTTGTTTGAATCACTTGTGGTGATGTGACATCGCATGGTGACTCTAGGGTTTCTAGGGTTTGCTTAGTTGATATGGTGATTAAGCTACGGTTTGATGTTATGACCCCTACACCACCTTTGGGTGAGTGTAGCGACCAAAACACATACCCTAGATAGTGTTGTCTCAATTGAAACAACCTAGGGATAGGATGGTCAAGACAGTTGTCTTCTAGTGGAGTGTCTCGACCATGCTATGATGTTTTAGGGTTTGGATCGAGACAAGGGAGTGCTTGAGAGTGTCCTGAATGAGACAAAGGGATAACCAACCTTGTAGGTTGTGACACATTTTTTAGATAAACATGGACATTTCTATTTTTGCATGTGAGTGGAGGAAAGGTTATTTCATTGATGAACATGTGTCCTTTGATGATCTAATATGTTGACACCTCAAAGATCTCTACTTCTCTCCTCCTTTGGGTATATATCCCATCCTCTTCACAAGAAAGTAACCTTTTCAGTCCCACAACTCTTTCTTCTACCTTGAGATCGTCCTTGTAGCTTGAGGATCAAGGAAGGTCAGATCTAGGACCTGGGTTGGCTGATCCATCTTGCTTTGTTGAAGATCATGTGCTAGAAGCAACCCTTGGTGGTGATTCTTGGTGAAACTATCCTTGGTAAGTGATCTTCCTCTTTAGATCATGTTTCTCATCTAAAACTTCTTCATCTTCTTCCTTCTTCTCATCCACAAGGTTTTGGATTATCCATGGTGGTTTCTTTTGGAGATCTTGTCTTCACAAAGATCAAAGATCATGTGTTGACATGAGAGTACCCGAGTGAGAAGAAGACATCATCTTTCTTCTTTCTCCTTTGGTTTGGCCTAGGTCTATTTTTCTTCTTTCTTGAACTTCCTTGTGATCATGGTTTCTTTCTTCTTCTTGGAAGTGATCCATTGATCGAGGTGTTGAAGCATGGTTGAAGCTTTTGGAGCTTGAGATAATAGGTGTTTGTTTCTCTTCAGATCAGGCATTTATAACTTTTCCTACCTATATTATGTGCATCTTAAACCTGATCTTCTATTTTCTATATGGTTCGTTATACTTGAACTACATAAAGTTTTGAATTATTATATGTGCAAAGAATCTTGGTATCCTCTCTCTAAGTATATCTCTTTTGATTATCTTCCATCGTCACGTTTAGGGTTGATGAACATTATGAACTAGGGTGTTATTCACCCTATTGACGTTTGGTTTACCCTATTGCTACCCATCTTTTTTTATCTTGGTTTAGATTTTTTATGGTGTTGAGCAGATGGTCAATACTGAACTTTTCCCTTCCATCACAGTCGACACCACTGATGAAGGGTGGTTTTGGCTGTGACACCCGCTAACCCTTAGACTGGTCACTACCTATCAGTTTGGTCATGACACAACATTACTGCTTAGATGGATAACGTTGCAGTAGAATGGTTAAGAGTGTAGGTCATAACACTTGTCTATGTCTTGGTAGCAGTTGAGACATGATTGTGCTTGGGTCAAAACACTTGGTTGTCAAGGTGGTAATGTCATGCAACATGACTTGGTCATGATGTTGTGTTTAGACTATCACGATCGCGATGCTCCTTGGGAGGTTTTCGTTGTGTCACACTTTTGTAGCAGTAGCGACGTCCCATTACCTATCCCTAGAGTCGCATGCACAATGCCATGTTAGCATTTCCTTATGTCGTGTTTGCAACATTGTGCTTATATGGTGTCTCAATTTTAACCAGGTATAGATGGTGGTCGAGACATTGGGTTGTAGGTGGGAGGTCGTGACATCTCATTGCTGAACAAGTATGCGTTATGATGGTTGAAACCAGGTTGAAGTGTATTGGTCGAGACACTCATATGAGAGTGGTCTAGACCATGGAATGTGTCTTGGTCGAAAAACATGTGTTGTGTCTCAGCCGCAACACCTCATTATTGGTCAAGTCGACACCCATGTGTTGAGGGGTAGAGACACATGTGTTATGAGGGATTGAGTCATATGTGTTGTGAGTAGTTGACACACCTATACATGAGTGTGTACATGATCAATAAATGTCGAAATGACCTACTTAAGGTGTTGTAATTAGGAATGGCTAATCATTAATAGAAACACTTAATTCTTATACTCTCCAACAATTTGGGAGGTGATGGATTAGGGTTTGGTGATGAGATAATGTTATGGAAACCTAATTGTCTATGAATGTATCCTAACCCTAATCATGATAATGTGATAAGTTTGCATGATCAATAAATGGTGTAATGACCTACTTAAGGTGTTGTAATCCATGATAACGTGATAAGTGTGCTCACTATAATTGGAGATTGTTATTCTATGATTGTTTTTTATCTCTCCTACTTGTATAACACTAACTTGCAAGTGAGATGAATATCATAGTTATGAGTATGCTATGTTGATCCCTATGTAATACTAAGTGATGTTTATGAGTAATGTTGAGGCATACTGTGATATGGAAAGTGCAAGAATCATATGAATTGGTCTAATGACCTAGAAAGTGCTTGGTGTATAAATTAAGGGGTTTATATTCCATATTAATGTGATAATGAGACAAGTTCTCACTTAATACGTTTTATATCTTCTGAAATTGTATATTACCCTTGATGTTGTAGAGCTTGTTCAGGGTTAAAACATTGTATATTGATTGATGCATTAAAAGGTACCCAATTGGAATTTCTATTCAAGTGAAACCCCAATCATGTAGTTTCCTTGTACCACAGATCCATCTTCAGTGTTAGTTTTTAGCTGAATGGTGAAACAAGTAACTCCTACAGGAAACGCAGAGCGCATATTGTTGAATATGCGGGGTACTAGTAGATATAACTCCATGTATCCTTAAATTGTTGAAATAGTGGTATATTGTTTATTATAGAATGACCATGTGTGAGCTTGTTCTCTAGTGTTGTGTCATGTACCAAGACAGACTAGTTGTTTTACATGACCATAGCTTTGACTATGAGTTGTTGTCTCTACAGGACTATAGCCATGACTATAAGTTATTGTTTATCAGTGAAACTATTAAGACACTACATTGCAGACTCGAACTAACCGAGTACTACTAGTGATGATAATGGAGTCCGACTCTTACATAGATCTTGTATGGTACTAATTTTAACTTAACAATTGTCAGTTGGATTTGAGTGGTACGCCTCAAATCCTCAGGGCATAAAAATGGTTAAACAGTCGTGTAGTATATTTTCTTAGGGTCAAATATGAATCATATTGGATGACCCTATGCCATTTTTCTTGTATTGTTTAGTTTAAAATAGTTATACATGTTCTTCATATTCCTTGTAAAAGAAAAAAATTTGTTCTTATGCTCAATTGCAAGTACTTAAACTGCTTAACCAGTATTTACTGCTTTACTTATTTGCTCTAGTATCATGCGATGCATATAATTAGCATTGGAAAATAGTTATATCTCTCGATGGGACGTTTGATCTCACCCCATGGGTTCCATAACTTTTTAGGTGGTCATAGACGAGTAGGTAGAGGTTGTGGTGCAGGTACAGAGCAGCAAGGACAACAGTAATATCTAAAGGTTGGATATGCTGCTAGAGTCTTGTAATAGTGTCCTATGTGTCTTCCATGTACTCTCAGGTCTTTGGGAAGATTTTTTTTGTTTTATTAACACGTAGATTTGGTTTTCTACCATGATTGTATAGTAATGGCTTGTACATATAAATAGGTTATAAAATGTAACAGTTGTGGTTTATTAGCCTTGAACATGGAATGTATCAACTTTTGATCATATATGAAATATAAATGGCCTGTGTTGAAGGCTTGTTGTGATAAACTTCTGCTTAAGATATTGAATTGCAAAATGGATTTAATTTACCCAATTTTGTGGGAGTATAGTTATTAGTGATAATTCCACATTTTCTTTTGAGTAATCTCATTTAGTGTGCTAGTGGTTGTCACAATATGTCATCTTAATCATCATATGGTTGGCTCTCTAGACATACATACCAACAATTTCTGCATAATTTTTAGAGTTCTCAGTAAAAAAGTTATGAATTTTAAAGTTCAAAGCAATAAGAAAATATAGAAAAATCCACACAATCAAAGAAATAATCTGAATGAGTGTGAGTGAGCCTGTCGAGGTGGCACAATCATCGTTGGGCAATCAACCCAGCCAACACCTAGTGAGGCATGTTCTCAAGGAAGCCAAATGAGGGCGTGAGAAGACCATTCTTCCCCTAGAGGAAGAAAAAAATTAAGAAAGAAAATAGAGGGTAGAGAAGGGAAGTCACTGAGTGGGGATCATCCCCTTCTTGATGCCATCCATGTCCATAAGCATGTTGTAGAAGGTCCTCACAAATTGGGGACAAACATTAGTGGTGAGCTTTTGTTAATCGAAGGATGTCAACACGAAGACTGAGGGTCGTAAAATCTTACCTCCAAATCTATTACATGTTGGCAACCAGAGCTAGGGTGATTGGCCTCCATAAGTCAAAATAGAAGAGGAAGCTCGACGACAGTCAAAACATCAGTGTCTGGGGAAATTGGAAGAGTTAATTTCTTGCACGTGATGTGACACAATCAGAGAAAGGGTCACACTTTTATATCGTTGGGTATTAGGGTTTATAGGGGTGGTGTCTTCAAGAGACAAGGAGGAAGATTTGGGAATTTCTAAAATACAAGACAATAGGCCATGTCTGGGTATGGTTCAATGCATAATTGAAAGAGAAACTTGTAGGCAAAGAAATCATGTAAAACGATTGAGTAATGAGGGAGAAATCTCAGTTTTAAACAAACCCATACAATTTTTTTCCTATTTCGGCATAAGGTAGATGAGGATACGTCATCTGCCAGATCTTGATCAAACAACAAGGAAAAATCGTGTGTGCCATTGTAGCGTGACATTAATGCCCTTCTAATTCATATTACGATTAAGTGATTGATTTCCAAATTCTTTTTCTTTTTCTTTCCCTTTAAAATTGGATGAGTAAATACCATCCAAATAAAGTGAAATTTGGTGAGTAAGGTAATAGGGACCCAAAAAATCCGATTTTGGAGTCAAATTTGTCTTTTGGAGAACTTGAATATGTAAAACACACAATTTGAGGGAAAGTCTATTTTCTTCATATTCATGCATCCCTTTATCATTTATTAACCAAATTTTGTGCATAACTCCTCCTTAACCAAACCTATACATGAGAAAAATCTAGAAAAATAATTTTGAAATTTAATGCCTTAATTTGATAATTTTGTACATCTAACCCCAAACTAGTGTATTTTCTCTTTTTTGTATAAAATCCTTAGATAATTTTACTATTGGCCAAAATTCTTATATTTGAGGATTATTACCATCCAAGCATATTATAATTAATGATTGGGGTTTCAAAATAATATCCATAAAGTAAAAGGTAAAAGGTAATAATTACCTAAATTTGGGTTCATTACAACTCTCAACCCCTTAAAGTGGATTTCCACCCTACAATCCAAACGACCTAAATTAAGATCCCAAAAAATATATCTATATTTTGAGTACAATTATATTATGTCAACTAAAAAGTGAAATGATTTTTCATTATATCAACTAAAGTAATGAGCCTCCCAAATATGTTTCTTCGCTAGTACCCTAAGGTAGGCTGTAGTGATATCCAGATGTTATTGGTTTGAGAAATAGTTCAAGAGTTTAGCTAAAATAGTTTTAGTCCAACCACCCTTAACTAGTTCTCTACTCCTTCAACACTAAGGGTTTGGGGCCAATCATATCATTCATAATCACAAAAGGGCTATAATTTCTCCTCACACACTACTCCTAGACTTGTCTTTAGTTATTATATAGATCATAAGTGAAAACAAATCCTAAAGTTCCAGCTTGTTAAACTTGAAAATTAGGAAATGAAAACTATGCTAAAAGGTAGAGAAAATTTCATGATTCCAAAACATATTTTTGCATAATTTTTATAGTTTCCAGTAAAAAGTTATGAATTTTTAAAGTTCTGACCAATCAGAAAATATAGAAAAATTCACGTAATTAAAGAAATAATCCTGATGAGCATTGTTGATCCCATTGAGGTGGCCCAATCATAGTTGGGCAATCAACCCAATCAGCAACCAGCAAGGTGTGTTCTCAAGAAAGCCAAATGAGGGCGTTAAAAGACCATTATGCCTCTAGCAGAAAACAAACATAAGGAAAGAAACAAAAGGGTAGAGAAGGGAAGTCATGAGGGGATCATCCCCTTCCCAATGCCATCCATGGCTACAAGTAGGTAGTAGCAGGTCCTCACAAATTAGGGAAAAACATTAGCAGTGAGTTTTTGGAAATTGGACGATGCCAATATGATGGATAAGGGTCGTAAAAATTACTTCCAAATCTATTGCATGTTGGCAACCAGAGCTAGGGTGGTCAGCCTATAGAAGTTAGAATAGAAGAGGGAAGATCAATGATCTTCAAAACATCAATGTGTAGAAAAATTGGAAGAGGTAATTGCTTGCACGTGATGTGGTAGAATTATAGAAAGGGTCACCCTTTTATAAGGTTTGGTATTAGGAAAAAAATGATAGTGGGGACTTTCACCCTTGTCCAAGGTAATCAGGACAGAGAACAACCAATTACATTCACAAAGGGATTTTAATCCCTACCTGTAGTGTCCCAATGGGATCTTATATGATTTGATCCCGCAACCTACACTTCACAAGTAGTAGGCTTGACCAGTTGAGCTAGTTGTAAATGACATAAGGTTGGGTTTTAGGGTTTACAAGGGTGTTATATTCGAGAGGCAAATAGGCAGATTTGTGTGTTTCTATAATACAAGACAATAGGCTATGAGTGAGGTAAGGTTCGATGCGGAATTGAAAGAGAAACTTGTTGGTGAAGAAATTATGCAAAACAATCAACAATGAGGGAGAAATCCCAATTTTAAACAAACACTACCTGGAAAACTTGTATCCCATTTTGGCGCAAGGTAGATGATGATACATCATCCATCAAATCTTGATAAAATGGCATGGAACAATTGTGCCCCCAGTCATTGTAGCATGAAATTAATGTCCTTCCAATTCATATTAGAATGAAGTGATGGATTTCCAATTTCTTTTTCTTTTCCTTTTAAATTGGATGAGTAAATACCATGCAAATAATGTGAAATTTGGTGATTAAGGTACTAGTGACCCAGAGAATATATTTTGGAGATAAAATTTTCTTTAGAAAATTTTAATATGCAAAACACGTAATTTGATGGACAGTCTATTTCCTTCATATTAATGTACCCCTTTATTATTTATCAACAAAATTCATGCATAACTCTTCCTTAACCAAACCTATCCACAAGAAAAATATAGAAGGATAATTTTGAGCTTAAATTCCTTAATTTTACAATGTTGCACAGCTAACCCCAAACTAGTGTATTTTCCCTATTACTTGTATAAAAGCCTTAGACAATTGTGTTATTGGCCAAAATTCTTATTTTTGACGATTATTACTATCCAGGCATATTCTAGTTAATTATTAGGTTTCAAAATAATACAAAGTAAAGGGGTAAAAGGTAATAATTACCTAAATTTGGGTTTGTTACAACTCTCCACCCCTCCCCCAAAGAGGATTTAGTCCCCAAAATCCAAATGGTCTAGATTAAGAGGCCATAAAATATATCTATGTTGTAAGTACAATTATATTATATATATATACTAATACATGTTTCCAAATATGTCTCTACTCTGGTACCCTAGGTAGGATGTAGTGATATCCAGATCTTATTGGTTTGAGAAATAGTTTAAGAGTTTAGCTAAAATGGTTTTAGTCCAACCACCCTTAACTACTTCTCTACTCCTTGAAGACTAAGGATTCAAGACCAATCATAACATAATCACAAAAGGTGTCTTAACTAATCCGCACATAGCTACAATTTCTCCTCACATACTGCTCCTAGACTTCAGATTTATGATTTTCTTGGGTTTTTAACATGTATCCTCCAATAGGTGGTGTCCTGGTCTGGTAAAACCTTGATGAGAAAATCTTGAAAAGTAGAAAAATGGTGTTATAACAAAGTGAGGCCAATGCACCAACCAAAACATGTTGTAACTATTATTGGCATAGTTTGGGTTTTATATTAATATTACCTCCATTTACTCTAACAGCCTCAACCTGCAAGGCATGGGCATGTCATGCACACCTCCCACCAGGGGGTCATGGATCTTGTTGATTGCTATTATTTCTTTATTGCATAGATGGTCTAACATGGGCAACTTCTTGTTGAAGTTGAGGACATTGGGGTTTGATGTGACTGACTTGCCCACAATGGTGACATGTTGGTTGTATATCCTTCCTTCATGTCGTGGGGTTATCTGGTTGACATTTATAAGGAAAGTGGTGTTGCAAGCACCGATGACACTTCCCATGTTCATGATCATCATTTGAGTACTTCCTTTTATTATTATTATCTTTGCATGCCAAGGACTATAAACCAGGATATGACTCTATGACTAAGTCCTTATCTACCATCTACTAAAAAGTAAGAGGAAGTTGAGGGACTAATGAATGACCCACATGATAGTTGAGGCTTTGCAATAATAGGTCAGCCCTACATTCTTCAGTCAACTCAATCAGTACCGTTTAAGTTATAGAAATATTTGTATGTACACGGGGAAAAAGAGGAATCCTTGTCTCAGAGTATAAAACTCCACTTCTTTCTTCTTTAGGGCCACAATGCAGATGTACTTCCCATGAAATAGTGCCAAGAATTGCTCCCAGGTCAAAGTAGAGATGTCACAAGTGTGCACTATCCCATTCTACTAGAAATGTGTTGGTCCATCCAGCACATAAGAAGCAAACCTGACCTTCTGGTGTGGAGGGAATGACATACCATCAAAATTCCACTCTATATCTAAGACACAATTATTAGCCTTATCAACCATCTCCAGTTCCCCTTCACCATTGAAGTAGGGTGGTTGCATTTTCATAAAATGGGTCAGTGTGTACTCCTTCAGCTTATCAGGAAAAGGAGGGGTGTTTGACTTTCACACCATATTCATGGTGAGAAACTATTGTAGGAAGGCTAACTCATGCTCAGGGGTCATACCAGTCAAAGTAGAGGCAGTGGTGTTGCCTACCCCATGAGAAAAGATAGGGTTGTTCATAGGAGGGGGATCCATGCCAAAACAAGGGTTCTCCAGTGTGAAGAATTCGTCTGAAATGCAAGACTGAGGGGTAGCACCAGTGTCACCAAATAGATTGGATCTCTTGGGACATAGGATTGAATAGTTAAGGTATATGTACTAAGTAAGGACTCCTAAAATAATTAGATTACCAACCACAAACACACTTTGATGCCATTCTTGTAAGGAGTGGGGACCAGGAGGGACCACTCCTTACTTAAATTTTAACAAAATAATTGCAAATTATCCCAATAGATCATATCTATCAAAATAAATCCATTCAAATAATTGGGTTCACAATATTTCATTAAACAGAATGATAACAGGAACATATTTCATTACAATAGAAATTTAAATCTAATTATTACAAGATTTTCACATCAAAGTTCAGATAATGAGCCATAGATGGCTTCTAATGTAATTCAAAGCCTTTACTACTCAGATCAGTTTGTGGTGAGTAACCTTTCCATCTCAAAAGTCCATAGCAGCTATGATCTGGGGTGCCACCACCTAATTCTTGGTCCTCAAGCTATTCAACCTTTGTGTGGGTTGAATGCAACACCCAAGGGAGAGAAAAGAAAAGGCAAGGACGTCAGTGAACACTGAGTATGTGCAATAAAAACAACTAGGTAATAGAATAAGACTAAATAAAAAAGATGTCAAGAAAGGAAAATCTAAGAGGGAGTTTTAAAAGGGTTAATAGATTGAATGGACGTACCAACAATAAGGGTTCATAATGAGTCTTATACGAGTAACATAAAATGAGGTAAATCTCATGTGACAATACTAGATATACACATATGTGATGATAGGAATTAACACATCTACCATGAATATGGGGTGATCAAGAACATATACCATCTGCTCTGAGCAGGACAAGATACACACCTTCTCTAATAATATCACTTGAATGAATTATCACTTATGCATTATCAAGAGTGGTAATTTACACATCCATGACAAAATCCACATATTGTATTGTACTATTAGTCACCACATGATGCACATAAAAGAATAAGAAAATCCAAACAAAAACATGGGGAATGAGAACATTCATTGATTATCAAATGAGGTCAAAGGACACATAATAAAAGATCTAACAATCATAATGGTGAAAAAGGTTTCAAATAGGAGAAATGAAAGGAAATAACTTTACTAAGGGGATCAGGGTTTTCAAGTGCCACATAGAACAATATCATTTACTCAATGTATAGTTTAGGATATGCAACATACCTCGACTCGAGTGCTAAGTCAGAGATTGAATCCTACCCTTTCAAGACTAGAGTTTTATCAAACCTACACATAGGGTTTGGTCCAGTAATTAGGGTTATAACTCTAATATATATGTATTGTGAAAACCCTAGAAATCCAAATCCATCAGCAAAACCCTAGGTCAGTTCTTGTTATTGACTAATAATTGAGTTTAGGGTTTATTAATTATAGCTTGGCTCAAAATAAAAACTTTATTAATCATGATGTTGTCTTTAGTTATTACCAAGAACATAAGTAAAAAAAATCCTAAAGATTCAGTCATTAAAACTTGAGAATCAAGTGATGAAAACTCTACCAAAAGGTAGAGAAATTCTCAGGATCCCAAAACATATTTTTGCATAATTTTTAAAGTTCCCAATAAAAAGTTATGAAATTTTAAATTATGACCAATTGGAAAATATAGAGAACAATAAATTCACATAGTCAAAGCAATAATCTGGATGAGTGGGATTGAGCCCACTGAGGTGGTCCAATTATCATTGGGAAATTGACCCAGTCAGCACCCAGTGATGCATGTTCTCAAGGAAACCAAATGAGGGAATGAGAAGACCATTATGTCCCTAGCGGAAAATGAAAATAAAGAAAGAAAATGAAGGGTAGAGAAGGGAAGTCACGAGGGGGGCATCCCCTTCGCGACTCCATCCATGGTCGCGAGCAGGTGTTAGTAGGTCCTAGTGAATTGGGGAAAAACACTAGTAGTGAGATTTTATAAATTGGACAATCTCAACATGAAGGTTGACGGTCGAGCTTACCTCCAAATATATTGCATGTTGGTAACCGGAGATAGGGTGGTCAACCTCCAGAAGTCAGAGTACAAGAGGAAGCTCGATACAGTTGAAACAATGGTGTGGGAAAATTGGAGGAGGTAATTGCGTATATGTGATGTGGCCAAATCAAATAAAGGGTCACTCTTTTATAAGGTTGGGTATTAGGGTTTATAGGGGTGTTAGCTTTGAGAGTAAAGGAGGGAGATTTGGGCATTTCTAGAATACAAGGTAATAGGCCATGTGTGAGGTACAGTTCGATGTAGAATTTTAAAAGAAACTTGTAGGTGAATAAATCATACAAAACAAATAGGTAATGAGGGAGAAATCCCAATTTTAAACAAACACAACCTGGAAATTTGTTTCCTATTTAGATGCAAGGTAGATGAAAGTAAGTCATTTGTTGGACCTTGATCAAACGGCGAGGAAAAATCATTTTCCCAGCCATTGCAGTGTGACAGTCAATTGATAGATTTCCAATTTCTTTTTCTTTTCCTTTTAAATTGGATGAGTAAATATAGTCCAAAAAAGTGAAATTTGGTGGGTAAGGTAACAGGGACCCAATGAGTCTAATTGCAGAGTCAAATTTTCCTTTTAGAGAACTTTAATACACAAAACCCACAATTTGAGAGAAAGTCTATTTTCTTCATATTAATGCATCCCTTTATTATATATTAACCAAATTTTGTGCACAGTTCTTCCTTAACCAAATATATCTATAGAAAAAATATAGATGGATAATTTTGAAGTTAAATTCCTTTACTTGATAATTTTGTACAACTAACCCCAAACTCGTGTTTTCTCCTATTTCTTGTATAAAAGTCTTAGATAATTCTGTTACTGGTAAAAATTCTTATATCTGAGGATTATTACCATCCAAGCATATTTTGATTGATGATCATGAATTCAAAATAATATTCATAAAATAAAGGAGACAAAGGTAATAATTACCTAAATTTGGGTTCGTTACACCATATCTACTCATGAGTTTCCTTCATCATAAAAGTTGGAAGTTAGAATCAATAATGCAATGTGTAGGATCACTAGGCATTATCGTCCACATGTGTTGAGATTGTATGATTTTGCATGCACTTGTCTTTCTACCAGTAGATGTTAAATCAATGCCATCATGACAGACATAGAAAGAGTAGTCAATCTGAACATATCAACTTTTGGATATCATGTAAGTTATTTTATTATTAGTTAACTATGCTTATCATTTATTTCTTGAATATGGGATTTTATGAATAGAACATCATTGTTTTACTTCTATCTATAATTCAATCATTCATACCACAAGAAACGTTATGAAGGAGGATGTAATATCTGAATACTTTTTGGTTTATTTTAGATGGAAAAACCACCTTACAAAAAGTGTACTGATGGAATTGAATTTTATTATATGGAATGTGGATGCCTTTTGTAGCAAGTGAATGCTCATGTATATCCTTCTTAAAACTAAAATTCAATCAGAGCATATAAATGTTTGGTTATTATTTTGTCATTAAGTATGTGCATCATTTATAAATTGAATATGAGATGTTATGAACATAACATCTTTTTTTACTTTCATTTGTAACTCAAATAATTATTACCACTTCAGTCATTATGAAGAAACATGTTAGGTTTGGAAAGTTTTTGTTTTTTGTTCAGATGGAGAAACCAATATAAAAAAATGAATAGAGATGGAATGTAAAAAAATGTATATGAAATATTGAGGAGGATGTTTTCTGCCTCAAGTGAATGCTCATGTATGCTTCTTCGTAGAACTAAAATTCAAGCTGAGTATATAAACTTTCGAATATCTTATAAATTATTTTATAATTATTTAAGTATTCTCATCATCTACGGAATAAATATAGATGTTCTGAATTGAATATCATTTGTTTTCACTTCCATCTATAATTCAATAATTTTACCAAATCAAACGTTATGATGGAGGATTTCAATCTTATAATTTTTGTTATTTTTCAGATGAAAATACCATCATAGAGAAAGAGTAGAGATGAAAGGAAATTTGATCTATATGAAGTGTGGAGTACTATGCCTTTTGTAGTCTACATATGTTTCTTCCGTCAACTGAAACTCAACAACCAAGCCTTCTAAAACAATAAAACTCACATGTGCTTGTATAATGCCTTAACTATGCATTTTTATTTTATCATATATTTATTTCCCACTTGCTTCTCCTATCATGTTCATGATATTTGTCATGATATGAGTCAAAGAAAATCTGATTATATTCTTGAGCTTCCAATAGGGCATGGTATGTATGATTAAAACTATGTTCTAGTTATATTCTCAAGCTTCCAAAGGGGTCATGGTATATCTGATTAGCAAACTATGCAGTACGTACTCTATAGTGTTGTCATATATCTCTTGTTGGAACGTCTTTATCATTAACTACATCTCCTTATTGTCACAACATGTGATTTCTTCCTTTTTAATAAAGGCAATGACATCTACATGGATAGAAGGAGATCATCTTAAGAAGCAGTCAGATGGACCCTTAAGAATGGGTCACAAGGGATAATGTCTAAGGTTCAAGAGTAAGAAAAAAGCCAAAATAGTCTTGAGTACATATTGCCACCACTTGTAAGCTCGCCATATGTCTTTAACTTTTTCTAAGCACAAATTTTATGTGTTTTAGCTGATTGAATGA
Organism: Alisma plantago-aquatica; assembly: GCA_963693085.1. Classification (NCBI taxonomy): domain Eukaryota; kingdom Viridiplantae; phylum Streptophyta; class Magnoliopsida; order Alismatales; family Alismataceae; genus Alisma; species Alisma plantago-aquatica. The sequence goes on from OY856415.1 coordinate 601,623,691, forward strand.
TTGTCCCATGACCCTTTTAGAAAAGGTCTATAGAATAAGACCTACTTTAAAAAAAAAATCTTTCAGCAACGAATTATAGCCCATGTACATATAATACATTGTGGGTGTTGTGTTTAATTTGGTTGTTAATGAATTCTAAATGGCAATGGATGGGGACTTTCCCGTGCTAATGATTTGGACCAAAACTCTTATGAGTTTAACTTCTTTTTGGACTTTTTTGTAACATATTGTAATAGGAGAGACATGATTTAAAAAGTGGAGAACATGGCTTACAACTGGAACTAGTTGATTCCCTCCTTTTTCGCATCCGCACGTATAGAACACTTTTTTTGTAAAGTGGTTAACGTCATATGTGAAACTTGTGTATTATTGTAATCTAGCATTATTCATGCATTATCAAGAAACTTCATGTACCAAGATATTTAGTAAATATAAAAACAAACTCTTTGAATTGAGTGTAAATGTGATTAGAGACTAGAAAATGAATGGTTTTAACATGAAATTATTTATAAGAATGTTGATCAACACATTTCTAATTTATTTTAAATATATTTTTCATTATTTTGTAAAATACAACACCTTATTTTGTACTACTATAAATACATGTCGACATGTTCATCTATGAATAATATGGCTAACGAGAATGACATTGTAAGGCCCCTAAACTTGCTTAATGAGTTTAACTAGCTTAATTATCATAATTTAATTATTATAAACCTAATATAACCTTGTGATATGCTTTGAAATCATAATACAAGCTTACGTTTCAAATTTGGTCCAATTTGGACACTGTTTGAGCAAGTTATGCACATTTTGGACTTTTATGCAATTTACCCAATTGAGAGGTTTTCTTTGCAAGTTATCACTTTCATTATGTTCCTTGAATATTATATCATCATTCTTGAGCTTTTTGAGCCATGGGGTGCCTATTTAAACCTTGGTTTGAAGGTGTTTTCTCCAAGGGTATTTTATGGTTTACCCCTTCATGGATGAGCTACCTTTTGTAGCTATCAACTAATGAATTATTTGATTGGCTGGAAAATTCAATAAAGGAAAGCTAATAAGGTCTATTCACATGGTGGGGGAGCTCCTTCTGTGTGTGCTTATATATTCTTAATAAATTAAGGCCATGGACACTTGGATAGATACTAGAACTTGAACTTTTTCTTTTTCTTTATCTTAAAGTTTCATATACTTATCCCTAAGCACCAAAACGAGCCATTTTCTCTCCACCACTTCCCTCCTTCTCCCAAACACATTCTTCCACTGTGCTACTATGATTTTTTCTGTCCAAGGAAGAAGAAAGTGGGGATCTTCTTAGAAAAAGGATCTAGGGTTGCAATTGACTTCATTTTAGGGTTGAAAAAGCTTCCTTCTAGTGATCTTGACCTAAAAGAGTAATAATTCCCTTCTTTCCTCCGTTTATTACTTTTTTATCCTTCCTCCTACCTTTCTCCAGGTCATAACTCTTTTGTTCCATGGTAGAAATTGCTCTAAATCTCTAAAACCCTACCTTTCTTGCTCCTTATGCTTAGGGTTTGCTCATTTGATGAAGAAAGGTGCTAGATGGACGAGTTTACAACTTTTGATTGGATTTCCTACCCTACCTGATCTAGTTTTCTTATGTTTGGGATTTCATCTTCTCATTAAAGGAAATTTTTATAACTTAATCCATGTTTATTGCTTATCATAAGCTTTCTAGATCATGTTCTTGCTTGAAAATGATGAACCATGCACCAAAAAAGCTATGCTTGACTTGGATTTTGGTTTTTATAATGTTCCCTATTCTGATTTCAGTTCAAGATGAACCTGTGATCATGTGTACGTTATTCCTAAGGTATAATAGGACTTGGATCAGGTTGGTTTGACAACCTATGGTGCTAAGCACCTATCAACCAATGGTCAATTTTAGGGTTTTAAGCTAATTTCTTCTATAAACACATGACCCATTGGTGGTACCATTGCAACAAATGATGGTGTTATCTTCATGACAGCTGATTATGGTGACAAAGGGTCTCAACTGACGTTCACCCCTTAGGTCAGGTTTTGGATCAATTAGAAGTTTAATGATCAACCACTAAGTACCCTACCGATGTTATCAATCAATGATGACATTAGCTTAATATTTGATGTTGATTAATGAATATAGTGTTGATCTAACAACCTATGGTGATTTAATGATCCCTAATGATGGTGTATCAGGTCTCTACAACCTATGGTGAGTTAATCATTGTAGTTTTAGCATCAATTAAGCCTTAGACCAATGGTTTCTTGGGTCACTTGATGCAATGGTCGAACCTATACTGTAATTGATGGTTTTAACATATGAACTTGACCTAATGGTCAAGATCTAATGTTTATTCCTCCAAGAAAGTGGAATTATGGATAATGTAATATGTTGGCCCTAATAATGTGATTTATATGGTTTCCTTTATATGATCAACTTAAGGATATTACTTGTTGACAATAGATGGCTTATTTTAAATGAACAATCAATTGTGGGTTTTACCCTACTCTCAATGGAACTTTTTCTGTTGTTAATCAAGGGATGTCTAGGGTTAAATGGTGACTCTTTATATAGCACAACTCAAGGACTTCATAGGTGGTTTATCCAAGGTATTTACTTATGTAAACAACCAATGGTCTTACCTTTTCAACATCTAATGGTTCTGGGTGACATTGTGGTATGGTGATATTGGTTGAATGATGATGGAACAAATGGAGGGTTACCCTTAATAAGGTAGTCTTACCTATTAACTCACATGAATAGAAGGGATGATAACCATATTGTGTTTATATGTAACCTAATGATGTATAGCTTATTATACCTAGCTTTAATATAACTAAATGATGGTAATTGGGTATGAATAGTCCTTGAATGACTAATACAATCATTGAGTACTTTGTTACTATTGTTGAAACCCTAGTATGTTGTAACCTGATGGTTACACCTTGATTTATGTATGGGTTCATACTTTATAATAGTATGGAATGTTATGGTGATGCTTCACCTTATGCATCCATGATCCAATGGGGATGTCGTGAGTTAGGGTTTGGGTATAAGTGTTGATTAATAACATTGATATAATTTATCATGTTGAACCTAAATCTAATGCAAATAGATAAAGATGAGTATTCATGTTTAACATTCTTATATGATGGAATGAGGGTGGAATAACCTCCTTAATATGATCATAACTTTTATATGTTAATTGGTGGTTATCATAGCCACATGGTTGATACTTTCTTATGCTAAACATGTGCATTATGAATATGATGAAGGTTAATCATATCTTGATTCCTTGCATATTGATGTAATAAAAGAATGTTCTTAATGTTAATATAACTCTGCTATGATTGTTTATGAATATCTCCTAGCTCATTAATACAATATTGTGTTGATCTGGTGTATTATATGTAAGTGATGTTGTTGAGCCTTATTATAAGGCATGCATAGATAATGATGATCTTGCAAGGAATAGTATGATGGTCTTAATGACCTTTGGGCATGGTTGAGCCTTGAATGAGGTGTAATCCTCTTGTATTGATAAGGTTGATACCCTATGGTATTGTGAAAAGGATTTATATCTTGTGATAGTATGATGACTAATATAGTCTCATGAATGGCAAGCAAATAGTACCATGTGATGATGAGATGAGAAATTATGTTTCACACATTTTATATCTTTTCAAAGTTGTGATATTTATATTCTTTATAGAAGTGAATTAGTGTTTGTATGTCCACTTGTTTGATGCAGCTTTAATTCTCCCAACTGGCATAACTAATCAAGTGAAACTCTAATCATGTAGTGCCCTGTACTGTAGAGCCATCTTCAGTGTTAGAACTCACTGGATGGTGAAACGAGTATTCCTAAGGGAAACTCGGAGTGCATATTGTTGAGTATGTGGGGGTGGTAGGTTGAGGATATATCCTTATCATCCACAATGTAGATTGTGGAGGTTGGATATGGTCATGCCTCATACATCTGATGTGATTGAGAATGGCTATGTTCGTGTCTTAGTGACTATAACATGATGTGATTAGAGGCCAAATGTGGTTGTACCTCAGTGATTGGGTTTGAATAACCTATTTTCTAGTGTCGTGACCTGTACTAAGGGCAGACTAGTTGTTAGCAGCTTGACTATATGTCATTGTGGTGGCATCTTTGATTGATATGTCACTACCTTTTTACTCGTACTGACTGAGGGGAAGAGATCTTAGGATAACGTCACTCCTAGATCTTGTACGGAACCAAATAGCCCTTCGCAGGGGTCGGTTGGACTTTGAATGGTACAATTCAAATTCCCCAGTGCGTAATAAAAGATGTAATATAGTCGTGTAGCATATTTGTTTAGGGTTATACACGACGTTTCACATTGGATGATAACCCTTGTTTGTTATCTTTACATAAAGATGATGCTTAGTGCAATTATGAGATAGTAGTTATACTTAGGTTTTGGATATGCTTAAGATTGTAGATGCATACATACAGTATCTATGCTTGTGTTGATAAATATACCGCTAATGCTGATTATAATCATGATGTTAGCTATCTCATGTTGTTAGTTATGTTTAGCATGCAACCCATGCCTTTGTAACTAGAGATGCATATACTGCTAATAATGCTTATCTAGATAGTTGTTCTTATGTTGTTTGCTCTTCTTATGATGTTGATATGTTCAACCAATTATACATGCTCATGTTGTTAGCTATGTTATGTTACAAGACTTGCTCATGATTATAGATATGCATATGCCACTGAATTGCTTTTATTGTCAACAAGATAAAGGATGATAGTCTGGCTAATGATGATAGTTATTATCTGCTCCTTTATGTATTTTGTTAATCATCAGTACTGCTGAGCTTATTTGTTATATCTTATTAAACTACTTAACTGTTTAATTACTTAAAAATATTGTAATCAATAAATGTTGTTGGAGGTTATATCTCTTGCTGGGATTGGGTATCACCCTTGTAGTTCGCCACATTTTTTTTAGGTAATCGATAGTGACAAAAACAAACTTGTGGTAGCAAAGAGGAGATATAGTAATGAATCTTTAAGAAAGTTGATTAGATGTGTAGTGTGTCCTAGAGCCGTCCCTGTACTCTCAGGTCCGGGTAGGAAAAGTGTGTATGTGGTGTTTCAAACAAATCAGACTTTTGTTAGCATATTAATGCTTATTTGTATGGCATATACAAATATTGTTCTCCTGTGTATATATGTGGTGGCTAAGACGATAGAACAATTTGTATAAAATTTTTGGCATAGTATGGATAAAAGAAAGATGTTGGGCTCTTATGCAAATGTTTCTGAGCAGGTGCTGACGTTGAAATCGGTTTTAATTTACCCACATTTTTGGGTATGTGGTTAATTGGTGATTGATTAGGTTTTATGTTTTGAGTAATCTCGTTTAGTGTAATGGGTTCTCACAGACATGTTATTTCCACATAATCACATCTAAATAATAAATTTCTCACCTTTTTGAGGTCACATTCATTCATGAAGGATATGTCTTCAGAAAATGTAAAAGTTTACTACCATTTTAGAACATGGAAGCAAGTCATGATTTTAACCTACTAATTGCTTTTTATGATTCATGTATATGATATTAGCATGTAATACTTTGATTTTTCACAATGTAATCTTAGTCAGTGACGTTTAGGATATGTAACCAAAATCTTCATCAAAGCGTTGAAAAAGACCATAAAACATTGGTAAGTAAAGTAATTTAAAAAAAGAGGGAACAATGCTTTGGGTTCTACAAAAGCTTCAATGAGTAACATCATTTCATATAAGGAATTTAATACTTAAACCGCTTAACCATTATAATGATATTTATGAATTCCAAATAAGTTGTCTTTACAAAAAATTATAACTCTTTGATTTAACAATATGGAGTTATATATCAAATAATTAATTTATGAAAATGTTTAGTAACTAAATAATATTTTATGCTAGATTGTATATTATATTCTACTTTTTTTACTAAGTAGTCATTCAAGCGAACGTATTAGAAAATTAATCTATTTCGATTGCTAAAAAAATATTTATAGTCAAATATGACTTAGTTAGATACAATTTATATTTTTCATAATTTTTATCTCAAGTATTAACTTTTACCTCTCTAAAAATCCTATTAGATTTCTAACCTAAGTCATATATCAAATAATTAGTTCATGAAAATGTTTCCGATCATAATCCTCTAGTGTCAATCACAAAATTGTTGTGTCGGCTACATGGATCCTTCTTTTTCAATCAGCTCTGTTATGTGTCATACTCCAATCAAGATGTAAAGATTCAAGATCTCTCTTTAAACTCTTTCCAAGTTAATTTAGATCTATCTCTGATTCATTTAATTAAAAATATTTCCATTCTAAATTATAATTTCCTTTTTATTGTATAGTAGTTTATACTTATATTACTAAGTAGGTATTAAAGCTAACATACTAGAAAATCATCTATTTCAATTGTTAAGACAATTACATATAGTTAAATGGGACTTACTTGCAATTTATATTTTTCATTTTTTGTCTCAAGCATAAACTTTTACCTCTCTAAATATACTATTACAACAATTTTTCTTTCTAAATTCCATTATTTTCTAGAATAAAAAGCATGTATTATATATATCACTATTCAATCCACATATATATATTTACTCTTTAAAGTATTTTCATTTCAAATTGCATGTTATATTATTTATTTAATATGTTTAATAAATTTCTTTCTAGATTATATACATAAGTTGTCGAACTACACAAATATGCGTTCATCACAAATTAATCAAGGTAATATGTGTCTGATCATACTTTCACATACATGTGGCATGTATATATTTACTAGTATTAAAAAAAGAATGTATCACACCATGTCCCACCTCCGCAAGATAGAGATATAGTGAAGGGATAATTGTACGCATAACCCCATCCTAACCTGCTTTCAAACCCATTCGCCACTATCGAGATCCTACAAATTTGGATCCAATAGGATGTCTCCATTCTAGAGAGATAAAAGTGAAAATAAAAACACATGAAAGAGAAAAATAAGAGAGATAAATTTATTTTTCTTATAACTTCTAATCTGAAATGAATTTTTTGACAAAATAAAAACAGTTAGATTATTTATAAAAAAATACATTCTAATAAGACTAGTGTCAGCATACTTTTGATGAAAAATAATTCAAAACATAAAAATGAGTAATATATATTGCAAATAGTACTCATTTTATGAGTTATACATTAAACTAAAAATAAGTACTACATATCATTCTTTTGATATAGTACTTATTTTTATGTCATTGTATTTTAAAATAAGAATTAAAATTAATATTACATTATTTTTTGGAGATAGTACTAATTAAGCTATGCCCAAGAAGCTAAGGCAAAGACTAATGGAAAAATGAGTATGTCATGTTGTTTTGTTTGGTATAGTACATATTTTTCTTATTTATTCAAAAATGAGTACTATCTGCAAAAGAGTGACATGCTATACTTATTTTTGAGTCAATGTATTATTCAAAAAATGAGTATTCTACCAAATATTGTAATGTAATGCCCATTCTAATACTTATTTTAACATACAATGACATAAAAATGATTATTATATTAGAAGAACGAAATGCAATATGTATTTTTTGAGTTAGTGTGTTACTCAGAAAATGTGCACTTTTCTCAATATGAAATATTCATTTTCTATTCCGTGTTATTTTTCTCAAAAATATGTCAATCTTGATCTTGTTGGAATGTAATTCTATAAGGTATCTAACGGTCTTTATTTCATCAAAAAATCCATTATAAATTGAAAGTTATAGGGAAAACAAATTTCTCTCTCCTTTTTTTCTCTTTTCTACATTTTTTTCCTTCCTTTTTTTTCCTATCACATGGCATGTCATCCTGGTCCTAAGAAATAGGTTTGTTCGCAAGTTTGGAAGAAGGTCTGAGTATCAGTACACACAGTGAAGATGGAGTTTGTTAGGAGGGGCTTGGTTGAGCGTCCGTCGGAAAACCATCACCCAGGTTTGAGAACCAGTGATGGATCTTATTAAGGGCTGGGGGGGAAATTTTTTAAAAATATTTTTAACTTTGATATCATGTTTGAGTTTTAACAAAATATTATGTTATACTATGCCATTTTCCCTCCAAGGATATTGAAATTTAGAAAAGTATATACATATAATTATGAAGAACATTTTTATATAAGTGCCAAATGTTATAATGTAACTATAATTTAATTTAGTTAGTTATAGTTTGAAAAATACAAGAAGTGTGGATGAGGATTTATATAGGATAAAATGGTCTTTTATCATTTTATTGATGTGTTTTTTTTCCAGTGGTGCAAGTATCATTCAAAAAATAATATTCTAATTTAGATTTTTAATAATAGAACACAAATGTAAAACAATTAATGATTGTAAAGCATAAAAATGGGAAGAAAAATATTTTTTAAAGAAAATACAAACAAAATGATTAATGTAGAGTTGGTCAAAAAGTGATCAATGCCTATAATAAAAAATCAATCAAGAACAGATATGAATAAAAAAATCAATTACAATCACAGATACATTATTATTAATGATTGATTTTTTTAACTATTTTACTACTTCATCAAAAAAACTATTTTACTAGATAAAAACTTACGTTAAGCTCAGTATGTGTTCAATGCTGAAGAAAGGATAGAAAAATGGATGTAAAAAGGTACACATTTTGTGTGATTGATTTATATGAAGAAGGAAAGAGAATGGTATCATAGAAGTAAATAAATATTTTTCATAAATTTTGGATATATGTATTTTTCTATATTAATTGTGTGATGCATTAGTGTTTTTCTATATAACTAAAAAACTTTGTAATTTCATTATATTTATGGATTATGTTCCTTTCATATTATAGTTTCCAACTTTAACTCACTTATGAACTTTAAACCAGTTCTCTACATTTCCCTCCATGTTTTCACATTGTCCTTGTAGATTTTACTATAGTCTATTAATGTTTTTTATTTCTTTAAAATCATTTTTTATATAAGTAGTTTTTATTTCCACGAGTTCTTCCATATTTATTGTCATTTTTTCATTTAGTTTATGATATATCTCGAACATTCAATTCCTCGTTATACTTGTCTTCATTCTTATTTTGTGGGGAAATTATGGTAGAAAATATGTAACCATCTTTTGCACTATTTTCTATTTATTATCATCTCTTATCTATGTAACTAAATCAAAAAAAATTCTTTTCTCCTCCCTTCTCTAACATTTTCATCCTATAACACCAGCTTAGTCACTTTCAAGTATTTATTTCTATACATAATATTGATTAGTTGGCCCTTTCTACAAACATAGTGTTTTTATTTAGCATTGATTAATCTATTTTTTTAAAATGATCAAACGAACTAATAACTATAAGTAATTAAATCTACTCGTATACATATTTGTCTAATGGTAACATAAACTTTAGATAATGTTAGTTGATCTTCATGTTTCTTTTTTTGCTAATTTAACATCTTGTATTCATTGTAATATAGATTTATTTGTCTTGTTTTGACCCTTTTTGTTTCTATTACAACTGCTATGTTTCAATGTCCACATATAGTTATCTATAAATAACTCAAATAAAGAAGATTGTGAGTTTCTTGTTCATCTTTTTTTGTTCATTTGTAAAAAGATACTGGTCAATAACTCAAAAATAACTTAATCACCATTTATTTTAAAATTTTAACAAAATATATGGAATACCTTAAAGTACAAAGTATATGTGAATGTCATACTTCAATGTTAGGATTATATTGTTCTTTTAATGTCTGTAGTTAGTTTTAATTTTTAAATTAAAAAACATACATCGATATGGAAGGAAAACATGCAACAGGATAATAGCTAAGATGGGAGAGAAACTGCACTACTAGTAAGTTAATTTTGATTGTAACAAAAATTAACTATATAAGATTAATTTTGCCCCCCTCCCCCAAATTTTGTGTCAAGATCCACCACTGTTGAGAACCCTTTTCCAAGATCTAGATTGAGAGATCAGATCCTATGGGGATCAATCTGGTGACAATCATAAATTAATAAAAAAAAGACCTCCTTGAACATTGTGGAGAGCAGCAGAAGGTTCTTTGAAGCAAGTTGAGGGGTCTTGAGTTGGAGACAAATATTACCACACATGATCTGTGATGCCTGGAGAAGCCCAATAAATGTCTTTTCTCATTGATTTGTGATCTATTTCTATCCCAGGTGATGAAGATTACTGGTCCAGGAGGGGGAAATTGACTCTATGAGGGGTTTTAAGAGATTTAGGTTCCTTTTATCACATCAAGTAGTTGTAAAGTTGTAGTTCCCTACAGTGCTTCTCACTCCTCTTTTAGAGTGAGGAGATGTAAGGGAAGAAAATTCTCATTGTGTCTGACGCCCTCTCTGTCATAGCCATGGAGCTTCAATGTTTGGGAGGATGAATCCCTCATAGACTATGGAGCACCTACTCTATTATTTGAGGAACATGCATAGAAGAAGTAATGGAGGCATGGCTGAAGATGAATAAGAGGAGGATTTAGATCCATGATGACCTTCCCCTAGCTTAACATCGGTTAAGGTCGCAAGCCACACTGCCGAAAGAACATAGCATTCATGCTTTGTTCTCATGACACAAACATGAATCATGGCCATGTGTGATCGTGACTAGGTAAAGGAGAAGAAGACCGACCATAGTTGGGCCGACCCTAGTGCATGCAGACCAGGCCGCTATCTGTGCTGCATAGGGCCCAATCAACCTAAATAAGAATTAAGGTTACTTTTTGATTGAACAATTCTTAAGAAGATCGTAGAATTGACTCCAATTTTTAGATGTGTAAGGGATAATCGAAGAGTTGGAGAGATGAAAAACTTCTTGAAAGAGTTTAGACCATGGTAAGTATTTGAAGATGCAATTTATATTGACAGAAAGATAATATATGTTAATGTTTAATTAATTCAACATGATAGATGATGAATCCCATCTTTGAGTTACATGAGATTACCATTGACATATCAATAAGGTAAGATGAATTAATAACTTGGCATTTGGTGATTTTATTTAATATTTCATGGTAATATGAGAATGCTAGTTTTTCTTTGTTCTTTTATTGAGGCAAGTCACTTAGAGTGCATATCTTTTTATGGAAACACCCATGTATTTTGTTAACAATTCAAATATGGTGTGTTCAGGTTAAGTGTTGTATATCAATAGAAAAGAAATCATAATAGACAACCTTAAGAGGTAGGGATGGACCAAAATGCATAACATGAGGTCAACATTGTTAAGCACCTAATGAAAACCCAATACCATGAGGACTTGGGTACATGTGTTTATATGCCAGAATATTATATATAGGTAATGAGGTTGAAATAAGATTTGGTTGATACCCAAGTATAAGAGTGTATAAGATAAATCCTACGAATTACCTAGAGTCTATTTGGGGGATGAGTAATGGTGAAGTCACAAAAATGGTTTCTAAAGATAAGTAATGTCTTTTGAAGATTTAAATCTGACCAGAGGAAACCAACACAAACATTTGATTCTCTCTAATTTAGGTAAGTGGACCATGCCCTAGAATTCTGATCCATATTTCATATTTGGGTGTGATATCTAAATTTCTATATCCATAGTGTTTTCTTTCATGTATTAGAAAACTATTGTTACGTATCAAAGTTCTTATTTAGTGATACTTTCATCTTGAGCATTATAGATTTGCACTAATATATTCCTACATGTTATACTCAAAGATTTCAGATTTTGATAAATATCATTATAAGATTTTAGAGTATCCAGTGCATTTCTGGAGTAGATATAGACTTTACTCGGAAACACATATTTTGATTCAATTCAAAGTTAAAGAGCATAAATTCATATTCAAGAATAACATATTCAAATTTCGAGATAAGAAATTTAAAAAATAGATATTAATACAATAGTAGAACCTTATGTGTTATAGGATAAGTCCTCATCAGAAAGTCACGTGATAAATCAGAGGGCACAAGGGGCGAGACACTATGGGTGTCATAGAGGGAACATTGTACCAATAGAGGGTGTGTTGTACCATATATGTCACTTTGGTATCACAGAGGGCACAATGTTCAAATAGAGGAGGACTTATCATACAATAGTGGCCACAAAAGTACATTAATAACTAAAAGATGTTTGAGTCTTTTTCAATATATCTTTTTGTTTCCTACATATAATAGTTGTTATAGAATTCTTGCCACTTACTCTAAATCTAGTTTCCTTCCCATGTACTAGTTGAGGAAGCAATGTCCGAAGGTGTTAAGTTTCTAGAAGAGTAAATAAAGTTTACATCTATAAGTTTAAAGAGGTTCTTTTCCTTGGTTGGGCTCCATCTTTGCGATCCAAGGAGATTTATTTAGAATTTTATGATATCATGCATTAAATTACGTATAGACCTTGATGTATTAAGTTTAATTTCATAAGAATGTGTATGAGAATAATCTCAAATCATACCGTGTATAAATTACTATATTATTGCAATGTATGATACACTCTTTATGATAATCTCTAAGTGTAATGGTGATGCCCATGCTTCTGTGCTGTTATTTATGGATTTCACTTGGGGATGTTATAATTTTGGTCTCACAAAACCAGGAATCTATTGAAGAAGGAGAAGGATATTGGGCCCTGGTAGACAAGGTCATGTGTGGGCCACATCACAAATGACTATGGGCCTATTTTGCAAGGCTCGTCCCACCTGAAAAGTGAAAATGTTATCTAAATTAGCTAAAATCCAAAACAAGACATATAAATTCATATAAATGGTGGATTGATCCATTCTTCAAGATTTCATATAAATTATATTGATTGTCCAAAAAATGCATATAAAGGTCTTGTTGGAAATATCGAGATATAAAGAATATTATGGAATAAGTTTTAGATTTTAGTAAGTTTCACATAACCTATGTTATTGAGGAAAAAAATAGAAATATTAGTATATGCTAAAACCTAGATGATTTGTTGTTAGAGGCGACTACAGTGATGTTTCACTTGAAATAAAGTTGCATCATGTTTATATTATGTAAATATGGACGAATATCATTATAAGGTCAAAATAACATTTTATGATTCTATGATGCTTTTGGGGTTTTTGTTAAAAAAATTAGTTCTTTGAGTAAAATTTACCTATATTATCTTTATAAAAGGATCAATATGTTAGGAATACTAATGGTTTCAACACCCTACATCTGGCATTACTATATCATGTGCCAATCTTTGATTCAAATTTGGATGGTTGACATGATTTTAGATTAATTAATGAGGTGAGCCATTAAGTATAAAATATGTTTGTGATTGTGTGAATAAGTATCTATGAACCATATTAGTGATTTAAATTTAGACCAACTGAGGCAGAAAGATTAGAAAGAATAATAATAGAAACATTGAAATGTTTTATAAGTAATAGACGATAAACCTAGATGCATATAAGTTTATGTTGGTATTGTTAAGTACTTGAGAAGAACCTAGTAACATGATGATTTAGATATGTGTCTATAAGCCAAAATATTATGTCAGGATTGGTTAGGAGATCTAGACAAGATTCAGGTGGAATCCAAGTATAAGAGTGGATTAATAAAAAAAATTATAAAAGAACTAGAGTATAGTTGGGAGGATTAGTAATGATATAGTATTATAGATGGTTTTTAATGATAACTAATGTCTCTTCAAAATTTAGGCTTGATTTGTGGAACCCATGACTAAAACTTTGGTTACTCCAACCCAGGTAAGTGGGTTATGCCAGTTGACAACATTTAGATATGCCATTTTATTTTTAGACATTTTTTCATGGGAGATGATTATAACATAATTGTGAGTATGTAGGAACAAAATATTGAAAATACATGAAAAACTATACTTTATTCCATAAGTACTTTATATGCATAATTAGATTAGTTTTAAATGGAAAAAAATTATAAGTACTTCTATTGTCATTCCAAATTTAGATACCTCACTTATCTTCGTAGGCATGATATCATTTTTATAGTTACTCAAATTTGAATTTGAACTAATTGCATTTTAAGTTAACATTATTACATCTCATGATAATATGTTGTGAACAAAAATTCTTACGATAAATTGAGAGGATTATAGAGAGTCATACATATAGCCTTTTACCAAGGTATGATGTACCAGAGATACAACATAACATAAACTAAACCAATGTTAATGGGCTTAAGTAGTGTCATCCCATTTAGTTATCATAGAGATAATAATTAATCTAAAAATACTACCAACACTCCTCATCAAGATGGAGAGTAGAGATCATGTATTTCCAGCTTGCCATGAGATAGGAGAAGGATGAAGGTGAAAGTGGATTAGTGAAGTATCATCATTCTATTATACAATATTTACATAGGTTGCAATGATATTTTTAGCATGGATTAGATCTTGCACAAAGTGTCACTCAACCTAAATGTGCTTTCATGAAAAATGGATTATTATCTATATTATAGTTTCCTAATTATCAAATTTGAGAGTTGTTGGGGATGAGATAGGGTGGCCTAGTCTCAAGGAACATAAGTTGTCCATTCAATTCACAGCAAACATGTGCCATGGTGTGATATTCTATCGTAGTGATAGAATAAGACAAAAGACTGCTTCTTACTCCTCCAACTGACAGTTTGGCCACCTAATAGATAACAAAAGCTAGAAATGAATCTCTTATCATTGACATCTCTGGCCCAATCAACATGAGCATAAAAAGTCAAAGAGATATCTGGACACTATGGTTAATTATATAGGAGGCCTCACCCAGGTATACTTTTTAGATATTGTGAGATACATTGTACTTAACTCTAGTAGAATGTAAGTATTGAAGTTGTCCCAAATCCTTGGTATGAAAATGTTGTTGCAGTGCATGTTTCAACACTGAAATCGCATGAGCATCACTACTAGTGATAACACTATAATCAACATAGACTGAGAGGATAATGGTTCATCTTAAGATGTATAAAAGAAGAGGATGTACCACCTGAAGATCTAGTAAATCCCAGGCTAGCAAGAAGTCCATTGAGTTTTGTAAATTAGGCATGTTTTGTGAATACTCCCTCTAAGCATATAATCATGTTGGTTGTTGCATATAGACTTCCTACTCTGAATCACCATTGAGGAAGGAATTTTATCAAGATGGAACATAGGCCATTTCATATGAGTGGCAAATGAGATCACAATCCTTACAGAAATCATGTGAGTGACTTGTGAGAAGGTTTCAAGGAAATACACACCATATGTTTGAGTGGATCCCTTAGATACAAGATGAGCTTCAAGTCGTTCCATCGTTCCATCTATATAAAAATTTATAGAAAATACCATATTCAACCAAAAAATATTTTTGTTTGGAGGAGGGGAGACAAGATTTTGGGTAACATTCTCATGCAACCGTGTCATTTCCTCAAGTATCCTAGCTTTCCAACCATGGTATTGAAATGCCTCATGATAATTTTTCAAAATTTGAAGAGAATAGAGTTCTTAGGAAATGGATTTAGTGGTACAATAAGATTAAATAAGCAATATGTATGAGATATTGGATGATGGAGAGTGCAAGAGTGTATACCTTTTTAGAGAGCCATGGGATAGATCCTCAAAATGAATGTTGGTGCCATGTCATGTGACGGTGGTAAAGGAAGGACAGGGGTGACCCAAGTTATAAGAGGATGGGGGATGGGTTCATGATCCACTAGGTCAGAAAGATCAAGCTCAAGTTAGATTGAGGTGGAGAGGATGATGATGTGGAATCAAAGTAAACATTTAATTCATAGAATGTAACATCTTTAGATACATACATACAATGGTCACTTGGACTATAATAGTGATAAAATTTCTAAAAGATAGAATAGAGGAAACCATTTTGATAGATCATAGATCAAGTTTATCTACCTTTAAACCAAAGTAATGAACAAAAGAAGTACACCTAAAAATACACAAAGGAAGATGAAATACCATTTAAACATGAAAACCAATTAAAAAGGGTGTCTTTTTCCATAAAACGGCGGATGGATATCGATTGATAAGCTAGCAAGTGGTGAGAACAACCTCAAACTAAATAGACTTGGGAATTTGCCTTGAAACATAAGAGTGCAAGAAATGTTAAGCAAATTGATGATTTTTACGTTCTATAAAACCATTTTGTTGTGGGGTCTGACCACAAGAATGTTGATGGATGGTTCCAATCTTAGAATGAAATGAAGACACAGTCCTAAAATATATTCTAAAGCTTTGTCAAATCAGAAGATTTTAGAGGATTTATTAAATTGAGTTGAGACCATTTTATGGAAGTTTTGAAAACACCAATCATCTTATCACAGTATTATAACAAGTATAATCAAGTCATGCAAGAGAAATCATCAGTAGAAGTAATGAAATTAACAAAATACATCGAAGCTAATGGTTCAAAATGGAACACAAATGTCACCATGAATAATATCAAATGCATCTCTAGAATATAAACTAGTTTTCTCGGGAAAATTACTTCTATGATGCTTTACAAACTTACAAGAGTGCCACATATGACTTTTTAAACTAGATAAAGAGGGTTCTAGGTGCTTTAGTTTCCCAAGAGAGGGATGACCATAGCACTGGTGAAGTTGAAGAGATGCAGACACCAGAAGGGTATATGAAGGAACACAATCATCAAAATAGTATAGGTCATAGGATCTAGACCCAAACTAATCATCCTAAAAATCTGAGAATCATACATCACAAAACTATGGCTACCAAAGGTGACGTCACAAGTAAAGGCATAAAATAATTTAGAAATAGACATAAAATTAAAGGGAATTGGAGAATATATTGGACATATTTGAGTTTAAGACTAGGGTGATATTTTAACACTCCATGTTGTTGAATAATAAACATGGACCCCTTTTCTAGAGTAACGATTGAAATAGGAATAAAAGGTTCAATGAAGGATAGAAGGTGTCACATACTCATCATATGTTGTGTGGCCCCAGAGTCGATGATCCAGGAAGAACTACATGATAGCATGAAGGTCCCAACATCACCTTAGTTGGAGCCATATGCATTGAAGATGTCACACTAGGTTGCATGGTCATAGAATCCCCAGATCATGTGGGTTGTTGGGGATCCTGTTCAAAGGCTTGCAGAACTTGTTATTTGTAACATCCGTGACCTGGGTTATGATTTAACCCTAGATGTTTTGCCTAATAATGTTAAGTATATTCTTAATCTTATCTTGGGAAAAGTAATTAGGCCTCATAAGAAAATTATGTTTCAATTTTGGTCCTGTTTGAGCAATGTTGAAGCAATGTTTGCTTATTTTGGACTAAAGTGCAAATTACCCAAGTCGAGGGGTTAACTTGAAAATGTTGCATGATAAGATGTTCCTCTGATGTTAATACATCATAATAATGATTGTGATGTAGTGGTATGGTTTCCACAAGCTTGGGCACCAAGATTAAGCTTGTAAAGCAATGTTGTGCATTAAAACCTAGTTTTGGTGAAAAGTGCAATTTACCCAAAACCTAGGGTTCAATATGAAAATTACCACTTCAATAAGGTCCCTAATGTTTCTTGGCATCATGTAGAGCAAAGAAAGTGAGAGGGGTGCCTCTTTTGAATTAAGTTGGAGGAGAGAGAATCTTGATATTAAAATAATCAAGATTAATGCCTAATTGAAAACCCTAATTTGATTTAGGGCAAAAATGAATAAAAATAATTGAAGGGATTTCAACCAAAATGTTTTGGGTTGATTTTGAATAAGGATGGACGTTCCTTTGCCAAGATAAGGAATTAAAATATCCTAAGTAGGTGAAATTCCACTCACCTTATTATAAGAAAAAGAAAACCCACTCACATATGGATATTAATATAATAAGCATTAAGGTGCTTAATTTGCTTTTCTTTAAATTAAGGATAATGAAGTAGAATTAAAGGCAAAGTAAGATGCCTAGTCCTTAAGGGATTTGAGGGGGAAGAGGCGGCCATATTTTTGGAATTTAATGCAT
Organism: Alisma plantago-aquatica; assembly: GCA_963693085.1. NCBI lineage: Eukaryota > Viridiplantae > Streptophyta > Magnoliopsida > Alismatales > Alismataceae > Alisma > Alisma plantago-aquatica. Next base: position 601,641,682 of record OY856415.1, read on the forward strand.
TTTAATAATGCATTTTCTCTCTCATCAATTTCCTTATAAAAGTGCCTTTTTCAAGCCAAATGAAAGGCTATTTCGGATTTTCTTCTTTCCTTTGCTTTCAAAACCGACCAAGGATCTAGAGAGGAGCCGGAGGACGACTCCCTACCTGTTGGTAAGCTCTTGACCTTCGTTCTCCTTGATTTCATGGAGGAAATCAAAAATAAATTATGGATTCCTTCTTATTTCGATCTCCTCTTCAACCCTAGCCAACTTTTGCAATCAAAAGCTTGAGGACGAGCCTAGGGGGAGTTGCTAGAGCTTCATCCACCATTAATGGCGTGAGCTTGAAGATTTGGAGCTCAATTGGAGGCGGGTTTTATAACTCAAACCCTTAAACATTGCTATTGCATCAATTCTCTATGCTTTGTTGATTGATTTCTTCAATTTGATACACTCTTGTTTCTTTGCTGAAATTTCCATCAAGAACGGTTGCTTTACTTGGTTTTTCGAAGGAAGGGGATGATGACATCATCCTAGATGCTTATCCAAAGAAACGTACCAAGCAAAACCGTTTTGATATATACTCCAAATCGTTTTAATTTGATTGGCTATGCGGTTTCAGCAAACCGTTTAAGGGCAAACGGTTTGAAACCGTTTGGGAGCAAACGGTTTCAAGACCGTTTGAGATGGTTGAAAAAGCGTTGACCATTTGGGAATTTTTTTCTTAATTATGTAGGCTGATAACCCTCCAAATTTGAGGGATTAACTCCAAAGTAATCGAGAGTTGAAGGCCAATCAATTAGGCAATCAGATTGAATTAGGTGCTGATTTTCAACCTGATTAACTTGACCTGGTTGAGCAAACGGTTTCAAGACCGTTTGAGATGGTTGACCAAGAGTTGACCGTATGGGATTCCTGTTCATAATTATATTTATTAATAACCCAACAAATTTGAGGAATTAAATCCAAAGGAATCGTGAGTTGAAGCCTAATCAATTAGGGAAACCTAATTGGATTAAGTGCTGATTTTCAATCTGATTTAATTGAACGTTTTGGGAAAACGGTCTCAAGACCGTATAATATGGTTGACTAAGCGTTGACCGTATGAGATTACTGTTCCTAATGATGTTGGTTAATGAATCACCAAATTTTATGGATTAATTCCAAACGAGTCATGAGTTGAAGGCTAATCAATTGGGCAAACCCTAATTGAAATCAGTGCTGAAATTCCAATGAGTTAATTAGAGATTTTGGGTTGATTAGCCCAAACGGTTTCAAGACCGTTTGGGGATCACCCAAACGGTCTCAAGACCGTTTGGGGGTCACCCCAATACCGTTTTGAGGTCTGGGGTCAAGTATAGTTGACCAATTGAAGGTCCAATGGTACTAATCATATTGCAATGTAGTGCTGATTTGTTGATCAACCCGATAGACCAATCCATGATGATTTTTCTCTAGAATCCAAAGGTTGGATGGGCCAAACGGTCTCAAGACCGTTTGGAGCTCATCCAAACGGTCTCAAGACCGTTTGGTGGTCACCCAAGACCGTTTGGAGGTCTAGGGTTGAGTATGGTTAGGTGTTTGAAGGTCTAAAGGTACCAAGCTGTTATACAATGCAATGTTGATTTGGTGATCAATCCAATGATCCAAACCTTAATTGGATGGCTTGGATTTGAGTGATATGATGGGCAAACGGTCTCAAGACCGTTTGGAGGTCATCCAAACGACCTCAAGACCGTTTGGGGTCAGGTCATACCCAATTTGTATAATGGTTCAATAGTTTCAAAGTAACCAATCTTGCATTGATGAGTGTTGTTGGATCTTTGATTCCAAACCCTAATTCAATTGAATCAAACCCTAATTGATGATCAATTGAGGGTCAATTGAGGGTAAAATCAGTTTAAGGTTGACCTATTAAACTCAATTGAAGTATGAGTATAGGTCCAATTGATGATTGGTTCCATGAATTCAATGATTGAAGGAATCAACATTGAAAACCCTAATTCAATTGGATACCTTATGTCATTGAAGGTCCAATGGATCAAACCTTTTTGAAAACCTAATGTGATTAGGTGGGAGATGCCTTTAATGGTACTAGTCATTAATTCATAACAAATTCATGGATCCAATACATGATGTAAACCCTGATTGAGGCCGATTTCATGTATAACCCTATTAAGAGGTTGCCTACATGTGAAATCACTAATTAGGATGAATAGTAAACCGTAATTCATTTGGATACCTTATTTAATGGAGGTCCAATGTGATGATGAATGTACTATTGATACAATGATGATTAGTAATGACAATCAATGAAAATACAGAGGTTGAAACCCTAATAGTACCTAAGTGATTAAGTGTCAATTAAGGGATGAATCCCTAATTGCTTATAGGATCAATGACTTGATACACTATGTTAATCATAGTTGTATGTACACGACTAAAGAGTTGATATGACCTAATCAAGTTAATAAGTTAATAGCATGAATTCATACATGAATATGATTCATGTGGTGATTAAGGGTTATGATCCTTAAGCAAAGAGATCATGAAACCCTAAATATGAACATAAACCCTAATTGACAGGGTTATTGAACTCAAACCCTAGTTGAGGGTGTATCCATGTGAAACCCTAATTGAAGGTGTATCCATGTGAAGCCCTAATTGAGGGTGATTTTATGAGAAACCCTAATTGGGAATGATTAGTAAACCCTAATTATGGGCAATGTGATATGAAACCCTAATGAAGGGTGATGCTATATGCAATCCCTATTCTAATGGAGGGAAATGGTATGTGAAACCATAATTCCCTAATAAAAGAATAGAATTCATACTTGAATATGATACATGAGATTTGTGATGGAAATCCTAATCCTAGTAAAGGATTAAGGGTAATATGGATACATGAGATGTGTGATGGAAATCCTAATCCTGGTAAAGGATTAAGGGTAATACCCTTGAATTATTAATATATTGTTTTTGCATGGTGATGATAGATAATTGATGTGTTGCCATCATATGTGCTAACCATGCAGGTATCATGAGATGATGAGCATAGCCAGGTATGAGCTATGATGTGTTATTAGTTTGAATTTGTTTATTGGGCCTTGTGTGCCATAATATACCTTGTGCCCGGTAAGAGGTAGCAAGAGAGTTGATGGGCCTCAAGTGCCATGATGGATGCTTGTATAACAAGTATCATGCTTATCTTAGTCAGATGACCTAAAGGTGTTAATTGCTGGAGAATGTGGTAACAATGCTCAGGTGATGAGCTAAGGGTTTAATTACCCAGAATCACATGTTAGTGCATTAAAATTGTAAAGGGATGAGAATTCCCAGTGTTGAAATAAGGGATTGAGATCCCAACACCTTGTGAAAAGAGTGTGGCTACGGGCCATGACTCCACAACGATAATGCCAGGCTTTAGTTATATGATCTAAGCCTGAAGAACGTTAATGCAGTGATAATGATTCTGTAGTTTGAATAGATGTTATACATGTTCTTCATATTCCTTAAAGGATAAATGATATGTTGATTCTATTTTAACTGTAATGCTTCTGACATAGAATGATGTTCTAAACTGTTAGACATTTACCTGCTATCAATTAAATATGATTTCTCTGTTCATATTTATCTTCTTAAGTTACAATAACAATGTTTCTGGTGGAGAGTTATATCTCTCGCTGGGGCAATTTTTATAATTGTCTCACCCCCGTGGGAACCACATTTTTAGGTGGACGCGGACGAAGAGACAGGAATCCTTCAGGAGGTGAAGGACAACAGCAGCATCAGGGACAGCAGTGAAGTCTGAGGTGGAGACATTGGCTGTCATGTCATGTTCAGATGTATATAAAGTCCTATGTGTCGTCTCTGTACTCTCAGGTCCTCGGAGTAGTAGTTAGTGATTTCGAGATTTTGGCTTAATGCCTCGAGGGTTTTATACTACCTGGGTATAGTTAAGACAGAGTAGTTAATGTTTGCATTCCTCGAGAAGCAAAAGTACATGATATGTATATATATGAACCAGGATGTAAAGCTTTACTTTGGTTCTGAATGAAAGGGGTTTTCCTGTGAATGGATCTCTTTGCAAAAAGTTTTAATTTTTAGTGATTTTCGCTAATCCGCTGCTTGATGAATGCTTCCGCATTAGTTAATCTTATTTTCGCAAGACGGTCGTCACAGTTATAGTGATAAATAGGTTGTCCATTGCCTGGGAAGCATGGGAACCATCCTAGTGCCATGTGCACACCTATAGGGATGATTGTGCTTCAAATAGCACTTCTCCTTCAGGTGTCCCAACTTGTTGTAGAATGTGCATTTGAGACTTGGGGGATGTACATAAACAACTATGGTAATCATTGGTTGCTAATATAGTGGACTAAAAAACAAGAGCTAGATGTCAGACTACTAAAGATGAGAGAAGACATCTTCTAGATTTGGAAAGCTGTTTCCTGTCAGGATGATGTTATGGACTAAAGCATAGGTTGGATTAAATCCATTAAGAAATGTGGCAATAAAGATATTAACACGCTCTTTGGTCTTATCTACAGAGGACATAGGTTGAAAATAGTCAAGTTGTTAGGATAGGCTAATGATGGAGTCATAATATTCACTAAGGGTTCTCTCTCTATTATTTTTCCCAAAGATTCTATGCCAAATTTTATAATTCCAATAGCATTCTTTTCGTGTGTGTAGTGACGATGAATAGTATCCCACATCTCTTTTGTATTTTTATAGAACATATATTTGGAGGCAATAGATGTCTCCGTACTATTCTAAAACCAAATTTTGACTTGGCTATTTCTCCATTTGTAGTTAGGGGTATCCTCAATAGGCTTTTTTATAAATTTCACATTGTCTCTGGATTTTAGAATTGCATGAATATAATCCACACAGAGCATGTAGCTATCTTAATTTAATTTGGTTTAGAGATACAAGCATGATTATAGAAAATGGTATGAGCTAAATATTTGTTGTTATCCATGCCTTCAAACATTGTGATGATTCTATCACAGTGATAGAGCAACAGTGGAGATGGATGATAAATTAGTCAGACTAGCAGAATAATAGTGGAGATAGAGAATCACTAGTAAGATGCATAGTGAGAGGAGAAAGAGAGCTAAAAATATGTGATTAAGGTATAATCACAAGAAAAAGACACCATTATAGGAAATATATAAGGGATCCCTAACCATTAACAGTGCTCACCCATGTACGTAGGCATAATACATGTGGAGGCAAGTAAAGAAAAGTTAGGTCTAGAGGTTGCTACAAACTTGGTTAGAAAAGGATCTCTACCATGTCAAACTCGAAACACGACCATCAAATCTAGTAGGTGGTAGAAAAAGGGTGGAGTACATGTCAAATTTTTGTGGAGATTACTACACTAAAAAGAACCCTATAAAGGGGAAATGGGTGCAACTCCTAAGGGGATAGTTACATGTGACTTCCCTTCCGAAAGAATAGGAAAAGTGGAGTAGAGACTTCCCCCAGAAAAATTGGTAGAGTAGGAAGACCATTGTGGTTCACTGCCCAGTAGGAGGCAAGGTAGCACATACAAGTAGTTCCACCCACCGTAGGGCCAGCGACATTTTGATGGTGTTATCGCACTGTTGCCATACGCACAACTCACGGGCAGTGATGGGTGGTAGACATGTGGGATCCGACGAGCATGGGTGGCAAGGGGAAGTGTCGAGCAATGGATTTGGGGGTAGGGAGAGAGGAAAGGATAAGAAGAGAACAAATAAGGAGAGGAGGTGGTGTCTCAAAGAGAGGGGGGATGGGGATGCACCTCTTGGAAAATTAAGGGGTTTAAAGAATTTCTCTTGATGTCATGTAAAGAGAAATTTTTATTATGAATTTATAAGATTACATAGAGTTATATATAGCATTGTCACAAGGTATGATGTACATGAGATATAACATAAAATAAACTAATCCAATGCTAATGGTCTTAAGTAGAGACAGTCCATTTAGCTAAAGATAATAATTAATCTAAAATACCACCAACATTCATAATTCAAACATGAAGTTTAGATTCCAATTTTAGTACATTATGTTGATTATTATGAATAATTCTAAATTAATTTATAATAAGAGATTTAGATTTAAATTTTCAAAAAAATTGTGATTATTTAATAATTGAGATTCATATGAAGATAAAGATACATAAAAGTTAAAAAATAAGAAAGCATTAACATGAAAATATATGATAAGTCACAGATTTGCGTGAGGCATATCTATGCCACAACGTCACACCATGCAAATTTGTTGGTTTAATAATAGCTATTCATCATGTTTTTAGCTGCACATTAGATTTAGTTTTGCATATTTTGTTTGCATTCTACTTCATACTGCAGTTATTTTTATGTTGAATTGTTTATGAAATTTATTTGATATTCAATATATTTTATTATTTTATTCATATATTGACACAAAAGAAGAGTAATCATCCCTCTAAGAAATGGCCAAGCGAATGATTAAAGATTGCATATCCTCACTCCCCAACTCTAATAATTGAAGTGAAGATCAGTAAACTATAGATGGTCACTCAAATGGTCATTAATTTTACACTCAAACTCATAATTAGATGGCCTAGAATTCATTGGATGAAAAGCTAATTTGTCTACAAAATAAGTATATATACTATTGCAGGATAATCGACCGACCAATAAGGTGGATCGGTCGATCATAAAATTCAACACTATTTATAATAACTTTGTAGAAAGTATATTGTGGCACTAAAACAGCTCTAACTTTCACATCTGATGTCGGATTTGAGTGGTTTAAGTTGGGTTGGAATGATACTTCAATTACTTATCCAATGAGTATATTTAAGGACTACTTAAGATCAGAAACCGGACCAAAAGTCACTTGAAACTTCTATGATGGAAGCTTATAGCTAATAGCCATTGGAGTAATTTGGATGGATCTGATATTTTGTAGGTGAATATAAAAATACTCGAGGAACATTTAGAGAAAGTTTTCAGACCTATTCTTTCCCATTCACAATCCTACCCATCATCAAGGAGGTCAGAGATGAAAGTTGTTTGTTGGCATGGAGACACGTTCCATTGTAGATCTAGAATGGAGGCTCAAATTATCATTGGGGAGTTGTGAGAAGACCCTTGATATTATCCTCTTCTCCACTACTTTCTTCATGAGTTTCTTATTCTTTCTATCTTTTTATATCATGAAAAAGATGAGCGAGTAGATCTCATTACTGGGGCATGGGGCATAGCCCCATAGCTCGTGCTTTGTTCTAATTGTTATTAACTCTTAGAATTATATTTGCTTGATGTGTTTCATTTGTTCTCTACACTTGCTTTATGACTTGATCAATCATATTTCTTGTTTTTTATAATCCTTAGTGTAGATACCATGAAACCTAGGATTAAAACACCAAAAAAATGTATAGAACTCTGAATGAGATCCCGAAAGGAGTCCATGGGCATCGAGAACTTGGGATCGTGAGTAATTTCATCCTTTTGAGATTTGTGTTTCGTATGGATGCAGTACACATGATATTAATCTATATATGCTTAATTTGATGAGTTATATCAATTATAATTGTTGTGTAGGCTTTTATGAAGAACCTTTTTATTTTAGTAAATTTATCTGAGTGTTAAAATTTGTTTCTTTCATAGTTTGATTTTATTACCTGCATTGTTAATTTAGATAATCAATCAATCCATCACCTAGATATATCCTTGTTAAGTATTTATGTATAATTTAGAGTACAATATAATTAGTTCTAAAAATGTTGCCCTTTTGATTTGATACTTAGCTATACTAACATAAGACTCGTCTGCTTACGAGTGGTGATTATTATATGTAGTTTGGATAAAAATCTAGAGACTTTTATAGGTGAATTTCTTGTGCTATAATATACTATGTCGTTGGTTTTATAGGATGAATCAATTACACTTTGGTGTCACGATACTTCACTATCAAACTAATTATTTCATGTCAACCATGGCATGTAGTGCCAACTCTATAGTATAATAGTACCACCAGTTATACTTTGGTGTTAGGACAATTTAGTTTCTACATGTTGACTTTTGTCAACCACAACACTTCATGCAAAAGAGATGTCTTTTCCTATAATGTTGGGCATAGAATGATAAAAAACATTAAGTAGAAAGAATGACTTTATGTTTAGAAAATCAATTTTATTATGATAGCATAGTCATGGCATATATATACTACAAGTTACCTTCTTTTTCTTAGTGTCACCTACCAATATATATGTATCAGTTTCACCCTATCATGTGGCCATGTATACCATACATAGGTGGATATCTCAAGAGGACCCTACTCACAATTAGGATGTATTTTTTGGACAAAAAATATATCTTGTTATGTATAAAACATTTACTATGTTCTAGATGCATTTCTCTTAAACATCATATGTATGTAGATGTAGGTAAGAGTGATAAGACACTTTATGACTTGATATAAACATGTTCTTACTTATGTTGTTTGAATACAATAGTTCTCTATTCTCTTTATTACCTTGTAAAACTATTGTAAGGAGTGTGACTGAGAGGGGATTCACTCCTTACTTGTTTGAGGAATAAACACATCTAATTCCAAACATACTAAAATGTATGACTGGAAGGAGGTATCATGTTTCATTTCTCAACGGGTATGATATATAAAGACATAATGAGTATATAGTAGTGGAATTCTAGACTATTACATTATCATAGATGTTACTTATAGCCTTGCCGCAATGGGTATGATAACATAATAATAAGGAAAAAGTTACAACACTTATACTGTGGACCAATTTTAGAGGAAAATGAGCCCATTTCAATCTATATTTCAAAGTCCATAGTAATAGTTCTAAGAACTTCCTAATTGACCATCCTCTACAACCCCTATAGATGGGTGGTTTGGGATCTACACCCAGAAGAGGAAGAAACAAGAAAAGATATGTGTTAGTGTATATGCAATAAATAAGACTTTTAAGAATTATAGGATATGCAAGTACAAAAGAGGGGGTGGATTCTCATGCAAGAGGGGGCTATCATAATATGGGGCTCAACAAAGTTAAATAAGAGAATGAGTCATTTTTGCAAAAGGAGTAACATATTATAAAGCATGTTGCCGTTTTTCATTAATAAAGATATGTCCACTTGTACCCAAGCGAATCATTACTATTGGATCATATCAATTATCTTTACTATACCTTCCTAAGAATTTACTTCTCCAACATATTATAATACAACTATGTGGATCAATTTCCTTTAGTTAGCTACTACCAATCAATATGGGAACATAGGCTTCATGTGTAATCCAAATTATCATCTCATTAGAGTATGCTCATCAAAATAGTAAGTCATCCATACTCCAATTCATAAATCAACTATCTTGTTGAGGTTCTTTCTCTTAAATACCAATTTGTTCAAAATAGATCTACTATATAAACTTACTTTCTAAATCTATTGTTTAGCATTAAGAATATAGTACTTTGAACTTACAAACATATGTGGGTTGTGAATATGAATTTATATGTATGTATATATGCATGTATCAGAATTAAGTAAATATATTCTAAATTCCTCCTAAAAATATAGGAGGTCAAGAGTTACGTATAACCCACACGCCATACATCAAAATAAAAGAGTAGCAACTCACTCATCTAATTAATGTGTAACTTCCCTTTAACACATTTATAGATTTTTACAACAATACTCCTAGCATTTTTGGCTATACCTCCATATCTACAGGCGTTCCGTTCCCCCCAAATATGGTAACATAGAGCAGCAAACACCATCCTTCCTTTTTCACTTTTCTCACAGCTTGACAATATTCTTCGTGGTTCTTCTTTCAGTGTTAGATGCAAGTTGAACTCTTCACAAATTGTCTTCTAGACTTTCTTAGTAAATTTGCAGCACCCTACCAAATGAGCATGGGACTCTTCCTCCTCTTTGCACAGTAGGCAAACAACATCCACATCATTATTCCATCCATGTATTTTGTCCAGAGTAGATAAAGCATTGTGCAGAATTTTAAATACACACACACTCCATTTTGGTATGTGGCATCCAGCCCATTCCTATTCCATATGTAAGTCTTTCCTTGCTCTTTCTCTTGTGATTTCCCATAGATTCATCTTTGAGTCTTTTAAGCATCATATTCTAGCCACATAGGGGTCAAACAAATGTTTAACTTGCTGCCACATTTCCGTCATGATGTTGATTATACATGAATATCCTTCCCTTGTCTTGGGTATAAAGTTCAACCCCCTAGGATATATTTCTCTCATCCATTTGCCCTAAGTTGAGGTGCCCTCCTGGTAGCATATAATTCTTCTCATTGTTTCCCACTTTCCTATGTCTCTTGGTGCCTTCACGTCCAGTCCGCCTTTATATTTCGGGAGTGTCATGCGTGCATATATCATCGGGTGTCATGTGTGCATATATATGGGACTAATAGAGAAATATCCCCCCTCTCCCATGCCCGTGGCGGAGGCCAAACGTCTGAGAGGGTGCCAAATCAAGGCGGCAACTGGGATTTGAAATTGGATCCCTTTGTTAGGGGACACCGTGATTGACCACTTGAGCCACTCCTTGTCAGCCATGTGTGCAAATGTATGTATGTATGTATGTATGTATGTATGTATGTATGTATGTATGTATGGGATTAAGAGAGAAAGATTCCCCCCCCCCTCTCCCATAACCCATGGCGGAGGTCGAATGCCCAGGAGGGTGATAAATCAAGAGATGCTTCTCCGTGTGATTTTGAACCTGGGTCTCTTCATTGGGGACCAGCGGAATTCGCCAAACGGGCTATTCCCTTGTTGGCATGTATGTATGTATGTATGTATGTATGTATGTATGTATGTATGTATGTATGTATGTATGTATGTATGTATGTATGTATGTATGTATGTATGTATGTATGTATGTATGTATGTATGTAGTATGTATATATGTATGTATGTATGTATGTATGTATCGGAATCAGGTAAATATATTCCGACTTCCCACCTAAAAATATAGGGGGAACACAGGTACATGTAGGCCCAACGCCATACATCAAACTCTTACAACTCACGCCTCAACTACACAAGTGGCTACGTGTAACCAAACACTCATCTAGACTATCTCTAATCTCTTTTTTACCTTTTTACATATTTTTACAGCAATGGAGTTCACACTACACTCTCTACCATCATGTCTACGAGTGTTTCTTTCATTCCATATGTGGAAGCACATGGCCGTGAACAGAAGCAGCTTTCTCTCCTCGTTGGCGCATCTTCTTACCATCTTTCTGGTGTCTTCATCCAGGTCAATTTCCAAATGGAATTCTTTGCAGATTATCCCCCATATGCTTTTTGTGAAATCACAGCTAGCAAACAGGTGACCATGGGATTCCTCCTTCGTCTTGCATAGGAGACATGTAGCTGAAATATTGTTGTTCCATTCATGTACTCTATCCAAGGTAGCAAGGGCGCGATGTAGAATTTTGAAAACACATATAGACCATTTTGGTATGTGCTTACCAAACCAGATTTGTGCCATGGTGTCATCTCTCCCCGCCCTTGTCCTAGTGATTTCCCATAGATCGACTTTTTGATTTATCAAGTGCCATTGCCCCTCCTCCTTTTGTATGAAGAACTTCTTTACGTGTGGCCACATTCCTCTCATCATGTGGATGGTGCGTGAGATGCCTTCTCTAGTTCGTGGCTGGAAATCCAGGCCCTGTGGATATCTTTCTCTCATCCATCTTCCCCAAATGGAGCTTTTAGATTGGTACATAATGATTCTCTTAAGAGTTCCCCACTTTGCGATGTCTCCTGGAGTTTTGAGCTGCAAACCCCCTTCCTCTTTTGGTAAAGCCAGTCTAGCATATCTCATCGGGTGGTACTCCCCGGCCCAAATAAAATTTGAAATCTTCATCTCCATTCTATCTAGCACGGCTCCCGGAATTTCACCTTGTTGTACCCAGAAAATAATGAGACCTTCAATGGCTTCTCTAACAAGGGTAGCACGTCCCGCCATGGACGTTTTCTGTGTAGGCCATCTGGCAATCATCTCATCTAATTTGTCAATGCAATCAGCAAAGTCCTTGACCCGTAGGTTGCTGCCCGCCAGGGGAAAACCAAGGTATTTTGTTGGAAATTTGCCAAGTTCCACACCCAAGATATCTTGTAGTCTATCTCCCATCTGATGACAATTCTTTGAGAGGTAAAGTTGGGTTTTACTAGCATTAATCCGTAGCCCTGTCCTTTCCCCAAAGTCCCCCAGTAGATTCTTCAGTTCCTTTAGCATGTCAACTTTAGCTTCTACAAAAAGAAGGACATCATCCGCAAAGATAAGGTGGCTCATTACCTTCATCCCATGGACCGTGTATGCTTTGATTAACTTTGACTCTTCCGCAGCTTGCAACTTTCTAGTGAAATATTCCATGACTATAGTAAAGAGGAGTGGAGAAAGAGGATCGCCTTGCCTTAGCCCATTGCTACCTTTAAACATCCCCGCTGAGGTATCGTTCACGAGTACAGAAAAGCTAGTAGTTTCAACACATTGCTTCATCCAGTGTATCCATCTATCAGAGAACCCCATGTATGTATGTATGTATGTATGTATGTATGTATGTATGTATGTATGTATGTATGTAGTATGTATGCATGTATGTATGTATGTATGTATGTATGTATGTATGTATGTATGTATGTATGTATGTATGTATGTATGTATGTATGTATGTATGTATGTATGTATGTATGTATGTATGTATGTATGTATGTATGTATGTATGTACGTACGTATGTAAGTACATATGTATGTATGTATGTATGTATGTATGTGGGGGATGGGAAGTGTGGGTGCAGTCAATTAGGGTTCCCCATCGAGGTGTGACGATGCAAGGAGCAGGGTCTCCCTAGAGCTCCATCGATCTGATCGATAGGGTTTTGTGGTGTGGGTCGCTAATGTCAGCATCGGAGGACAAAGATCCCAATTGTTGGACGCGGTTTGCGGGCAACCTCTGCTAGGCTCTCCTCCATCATTTGTGGGACATGGATCCCCTTCTTCACCACCTCCTCTCTCTGCCTTGTTGCACCTCTCAGTCAATCTCCAATTTCCATGTGTGCTTTCTGGGTTGGAGGCTCTAGGGTACTTTGGGGGTCGTCGGGACACATGACATTCCCATTGGCGGCCTATTTTCTTCTCCCACAGTGATGACATTTGAGGGGTTTGTATGACATTGCCGTCTTACAGGTCGGGAGGTCGATGGGCAACACAGACGATGGTAGTGGAGATAGGGTGTCTCCCCATCGAATGGGGTTGGTGGTAAGGGGGGCTCTGGATCACCAAATGTTGTTGTAATGTTGGACGACAGGGATGTTGTTGAGGGGCGGTAAATAGAGATAGGTGTGGGGAAGCAGGACATTGTGGAGGTTATTGGCTTTGATTAGCTTCTTCCTGGTCAGGAGGGATGATTCCACAATAGAGGGAGGAGGGTGAGGTGGCTATTGTATGAGGTGGAAGAGGTGGTGGAGCAAAAGGGGGTTCTCTTTGTGGATACCTTGATTTGAGCTTTTCACATGGTGTTGATGGTTCTATCATTGTTGGGGTGGGTTTCTTCTTATTTGGGGATCTTTGTGGTTCCTTTTGTGGTGGAGGCTTTGGTGGCTGGTAGCTTCGATCTTGACGATGGTGGTGCTTCCTCAGCTGGAGGTATGGAGACATCTCTTTTAGAAACTTCCTGAGAGGGTGATGTCCAGGAGGCATTGTGTAGGGTTTCTCCTCCTCCCCTATACCCATTTTCTGGAGGTTGTCGGGTCCCAAAGGATACTTGTCTTCATTTGTTGAGCCAAAGACATTGGCAGAAAAAATGGTCGGCTCTGAGGATATGCTTTCGTTGTGGAACCATAAGCACTTGGTGAGAGGTTATCGACTTTCAAAGGAGAGGGGTGGACACACCTTTTTCTGTAGCTTTTCCATAGATACCAGCTTTTGTTGCTTGTGGCGTGGGCACTGGAAATATCACTGCTCATCTCGAATGGTATGTTTTAGGTGCATATCACCTCGCCACCTATCTCGCTCTTGTCGAGCTAGGCAGGCAGAGGTCTCATTATGCATTGATAAGGTGACTGGTTAGGCTTCCCCTATGGCTCACTCTGGGATGGACTACAACAATGGAATGCCCGACAAGGATGTTGACACCAAAGCAGTTTCGACAGATAGTTGAGTGTGTGACTTTATTGGGGCTCGCAAATGCCTACATCAAAAACACCTAGGGGACTTCCTTGAGTCCCATCTAGGTGTTGGTTTTCTGGTGGATCATGGTCAGTATAGTGATGGTAGATCAGGATCTTCATCCATCTCAACGGTCATTTTGTTTTCAGATGATGTGGATTATGTGGGTGGAATTGACGTTAACATTGGCCTTGATCTTTTCCTAGTCACCGGTGGTATAAAAAGGTCAAGGTAGTGTGACTGACGAGGATCTTGCTTCCCAATCAGTGAGGTTTTCTCAGGTTCTTGTTGGAGTGTCTTTGTGGTGCGTGTGGGGTGCGTGATGAGTTATTCTGGGGTGTCTATTGGTGGGTGGGTTTTGCTACTTTTGTTTCCTCGGATGCCTTGACGTATCTTTCCTGATGATCCATTTGAGCCTGCTTGACGGGCGGGATGAATACGGTTGACCTCATTTAAAATTTAAAAAAAATGTATGTATTTATCTATGTATCTAAATCAGGTAAATATATTTTGACTTCCCCTAAAATTATAGGAGGTCAGGTGTTACATATATCCCAACTCTATACCATGAAAATGACTACAACTCAGTCTTCTATCCAATGTGAAGCTTGTGCTTAACACATTTACAAAATTTTACATCAATTCTCCTTGCATTAGTGGATGTACCACGGTGCTTCTTCACATTCCACTCTTCCCAAATATGGTAGCATAGAGTAGTAAACAATATCATCTTTGTATCATCATTCCTGCATCTTGTTAGAATTCTTATCAGGTCTTCCTCTAGTTGTAGTTGTAGTGAAAAATCCTCACAAATTAATTTTCATATCTCTTTTGTGAAGTTGCATCCTATCGTTGGATGATTATGGGACTCATCGGCCTCTTTTCAGAGCATGCATAATGTGGAGACATCATAGTTTCACCCATGTACATTAACAAGTGTGGCAAGTACACTATGCAGAATTTATGTACACACATGCTCCATTTGGAACGTGGACACCAGATCAAATATGCTCCACATGTGTGTCTTTTGTAGCCCTTGACCATGTCACTTCCCATATATTTACCTTTGTGGCCTTAAGTCTCCATCATCCCATGGTATGAGGTTCAAACAGATATCTAAATTGTTGACATACCTCTATCATAACATTGATGGTGCATGAGTATCCCTCCCTAGTCATTTCCTTGAAGTCCAGACCTCTTGGATATCTATTTCTCATCCAGTTACCCCAAGTTGAGATGCCTTCTTGATAGATAATTATTCTCTACAGTGTCCCCCACTTTTCTATGTCTCTAGCTATTTTTAAATTCTGACATCTTTCATCTTTTGGAAGAGCCATTCTTACATATCTCATCGGGTAATGTTCACTTGTCCATACAAACTTTACCATCTTTATCTCCATTCTATCTAGGAATGAACCGGGAATCTCCCATTACTGCACCCAGAAGATAAGAATCTCATCTATAGCAGCCCTTATTTGCGTTGTTTTTTCTGCCATGGGTGTGTTCTGTGTTGGCCACCTATTAAGCATTTCCTCCACTTTATCCATGCAATCAGAAAATTGTTTGGCTTATAAATTATCCCCAACTAAAGGAAAACTATATATTTTGTTGGTAACTTCCCTTTCTCCACTCTCATTACCTCCATTAGTCTATCTTCCACCTAGTAGAAATTTTTTTATAAGAAGAGATATATTTTATTTACATTCACACACAACCTTTTCTATTCCCCAAACAACTTGGGAAGAGTTTGTGAACTCCCCAGAGTGTTTTGATTGGCTTCAACAAAAACTAACACATCATTTTCCAAGATCAAGTGGGTCATCACCTTTGTTATGTGGACTGTATATGGCTTAATCTCCTTCCTTTGTTTTACAGCCTACATCTTCTATGTAAAGTACTCCATAACAATCACAAAGAGAACAGGAGACAGGGGGCCATTACCCCCTCTAAACATACATGTAGATGTATAACCAGAATAGAAAAATGTGTAGTCTTAGTATAATGTTTCATTCATCTGATCCACTAATCATTGAACCCCATTTTCTTTATACTCCACCATAGCTTCTTCCATCTAACACTATCATATCTTTAGAGACATCTAGCTTTAGACAAGCTTTCCTACTTCCTCTCATGACATTGTAATCCAATAAGAACTCTCACACCAAAAGAGCACAATCACTAGTTCCCTTCATGTTAGAAAGGCTCCTTAATTTACAGAAATAAGATAAGGAAGTACCATATTCAATCTAGCAGCCAGAATCTTTGCAATGAATTTATATTGTAACGAGCAATATGCAATAGGTCTAAAATCAACAAGGGAAGATGTCACCTTCTTCTTTGGAATGAGTACCAAAAAAGAGTGATTAACCATCTGACCATGTTACCTCCTTCCAGGAACCAAGTGACATATGCAACCACATCCTCCTTGATGACAACTCATGTCTTTTTATAGAAGAAAGCATTGGAACCATCTAACCCTGGTGACTTATGATGAATCCATGTTCATCATGATTTTCAGTCTCCATCATGGGACAAATTTGACTCATTACATTCACTTTTATCCCCTAAATATTACAAATTGCAATCTCACTTCTTAACTAGAGTTTTTGTGATTTCATGCAGATTGAGAAAGCCATTATGGAGACAAATCTTCAACTGGGTCCACCATCTTGTTGCAGGCCCACCTTCACTCAAGATGTCTCTCACCAATCATGAATTCTCCTATCATCGCCACATCCTTGATCAACTTCACTTCCTCTGTTGATCTTGAGCACATCTTAATCCACCTTTATCAACACCCTTCATCTCCTTCACCTTTCATCAATGGTCATAACCATCACTTGCTTCACTTTCCACCTCCATCTTCATCAACATCATCCTTCTACCTTCACCATCCTCAACCACCATCATCACCACTGCCAAATGTCCTAGCAGTTTGCCCTAGCGGTCTTGACCTCTTGGTATTGCCCTAGCAGTTTGCTCCTCCATTTGGTTTGCTCTTGCGATCTGCCCATTCAGTTTCCACCACTCGATATGCCCTCTTGGTTTTGCCTCCCATTCGTTCTTCAGCCTTTAACCCTTGCCATGGTCTCAAGACTGCGTGGATGTACACGGTCTCAAGACTGTGTGGAGGGGTAACCATCTCTCAAGACCGCATGGAACCCCTCTCCACCCGATCGTAGATCCACAGTCTTCCTCCATCTCCTCCAAATGTTTTGCCTCCAACCCTTTCCATGGTTTTGAGTCCGTAAGAGGGTGATCGATCTTTCAAAGACCGTAGGAGCCTGAAGACCGGTTGGTGTGGGAAGCCAGGACCGTGTGAGCAAAACCGATAGGCCGCTGATCTCCCAAGACTGTGAAGGTAGGGGTCGGTAAGACCACGAGGCCAGCAATCGTTGCTCCGAGATCACGAAGAACACCACCTCTTGTCGCCAATGACTCTACAGCCTCCTCTTCAGCATCGTCTCCCTCATGGCCAATAGTAGATTAGGATCCTTCTCCATCCACCTACTCCTCAACAGCGTTGCCTTCCTCCACCACAGGCCATAGCGACACCTCTTCTCCACCTACTCAATAGCAGCGACGATCACCTACAGCGCTGCCCCTCTTTCTCCTCTACACCGATGGTGATGGCAACCTCCACGTTCGCGGTCTGCTCCTCACGGTCCCAAGACTGTATGGAGGCTCCACGGTCTCAAGACCGCGAGGAGGGTAGTGACCCTCCAAACTGAGAAGGTGAGACTGAGAAGACGGAACTCCAAGACCGCTTGACGGTTGCCACACTCCCAGACCACAAGGATAGCTTCGACTCCAAGAATGGATGAAGGAAGACCGTAAAGAGGAGCATTTGGTCTAGATACCGAGAAGACATCAAGACCGTGAGACCGTGAGACCGTGTGAACCAAAACCACCAGGTGATGCTACGTTCAAGACCGCATGAAGGAGATAAACGATCTCAGGATAGTGTGAATCCTAGCGGTTCTAAAGAACATAAAGATCACTTATCAGCTTCCAAGTCTCTCCTAGACCGTGAGAAGAACCAGACCAATACCAAATCGTTCAAAACCTGACCCAAGCCTATAAATAGGACCAAAAGGGTCCTCACAAGGGGATCAGATCTGAGATGCCGCCAGGCTGCCTGAACACAGGCCTGACCCCTGGAAAGGGATCTCGATCCATCACCCTTCTCCACAATCCATCTATGTGCATCCACACTACATACGCATCCAAAGATTGCTCCTCCTACAACGAGTAAGAATGACAAGAAGAGAAGGAAGGTGGAGAGAGCATGTCTGCCCCGTCTTCCATGGTGTTCCTCGCTCCTTGTTCAGATCTACTCCGACGTGGCATAGAAGATTGTATCTTCACCGAGCTGCGACTATCTTCTGCATCATGCTCATGGCGGAATCTTCCCTCCTTCTTGTTCTTTTTGTTCCTCGCATCATGAGTGAGTAGTTCCTTTTCACTGGGGTGCGGGGACTAGCCATGTTTCCCATGCTTATATGTCTTTTCATTAAACATTCCATGACATGTATATAACCTTTCATTTCGTTGTTAATCGACAATGTGTGCTTGTGGATTGATCACCTGCTTGCATTTATCTTATTCTTCCCTATGTTGTGAGAACTTTAATATGTAGGATAGAATGTTGATTAATGTGTTTGACTCCCTGACTAGAAATAGGATGGGATTCCCTAAGGTCGTAAGTGAATGATCCGTGAGGGGATGATCCATCTAGCCCACGGTGACACTTCTATGTGCATAACGCCTATATAGGGGGCCCATAGCTTCAGTTGGATATTTGTATCTTAGGAACCATAATTATATGATCCAAATGGCGATGAGAAATATGATTCCTAAGGTGATACTTATGCAAACCTAAACATCCCTCTAGGAGGGTTCACAATAGTTCTATTTGGATAGTTAGATCTTGCCTGGATGTTTGTGATTGGATATGTTTGCATGTGTAGTGGTGGTGAAACCCGGGACCACCCCAGTGATCTTCATCATTAATCTAGATTCAACTTTAATTTTGTTCTTTACTTTCTTGCAATTAGTTTAATTAAACTCAAATCAACCTTTGTTCTAAATATTAGCCTTAGTTGAACTAGACTAGACTAGCAACGATTCTTAAAAATGTTGTCCCTTGGTATTTGATCCTTAAATATACTGCGGTAAGACCCATCCACTTGCGGGTGGCATTATTTCATAAGGTTTTGGTTAAAAACTCAAGGATTTCAACCCCGAGTAAATTTGTTAGTGCGATAATAGACCACGTCAAATTCTGGCGTCGTTGTCGGGGAAAACAGAATCACTTAGTCAAATCTAGTTCTTTTAAGGCTAATCAAGGAATTTGCTTTTTATTTTGATACTATTGATCATCCTTTTGAATTCGATTCTACTCTATCAATCTTACTTTCGAAAGATCTTTCCATCCCAGGTACCCCCAAAGACTAGTGCATGCATCGTTCGAACAGTTTCAGACTCTCTGCTAGCTTTGATCCTGAGATAGACAGAATTTTCTTCGTCAGAACAGAGAGAACCAAGCAAGGATGACTCAAGAGGAGGAAATAGCCTAAAGGGTAGCTCAAGCCCTTAATGCACAAAGAGAAAGGCTTATGCAAGAAGCCCGAGCTATAGTTCAAGAAGAAATCAAAGCAGCACAAGCATCAGTGCAAGCACTAGAACTGTAGAAGGACCTTAGAGAGTTCTCCATCCCTAAAGTTGTTGATGTTCATCACCCAGTGCAACCTCCTCCCATCAACACTCCAAACTTCAATATTCGGGCACATTGGATCGCCTTGCTTCAAAACAGCCCATTTTATGGTAAGCAAGGAGAAGATAGTCAGGAACGTCTTCTAAGTTTTATTGATCTATGTGCCATGACAAAGCAAATAGTAGTATCCGACGATAGCATCCAACTCTGTCTCTTCAAATATTCTCTTGCTGATAGAGCTATAAGTTGGTACAACTCCTTGCAATGTGAACCCATCACCACCTGGGAACAACTTCAAAATATCTTCCTGGAGAAATTATACCCTCCTTCTCTCACCTATGAAATCAGGGGATGTATAACTCAATTCACTCAGGTCCCTGAAGAATCCCTAGCTAAAGTATGGGAAAGATACAAAGAGCTTCTATGCAAGTGTCCACACCATGGAATTCCTAAGAATCAACTCATCGAGATCTTCTATAGGGGTGTGGATGATGATATCAAGAAGTTTTTGGACTCCTCATCTAGAGGAAACTTCATACGTCAGAGTTATGACAGTGCATGGAAGGTTGTCACCCTTGGAGATGAAAATCAAGCAAATTGGGGTAGATCTATAGGTAAAGGAGTGTTGAAGGTAGCTATGGATGAAATTATTCCGTGAGTACAAGTCTATCACTAAAACCCTCAAACTCTTAGTTGCCAAGGAAGACCATATTGAATCATCTCTTGCTGCCTATGAAACAAGATGTTCACTCCCACAACAACCAGATCAGATCAAGTCAGCTTCATTATTCTGTGAAGCATGCAAAGGCACTGATCATTCCACGCTAGCCTGTAATGTTCTCTATGATGTTGTTCTAAGCAACGTTTATGGCCAAGGAGATAATGGTCAAATGGAAAATCTTAATGATGTTAACACCGTCCCTGGTCAAGGATATTACAATCTGATTCAGAATAGGAACCATCTTGGTTTTTAGTATGGAAATCCTTCAGGAGTGGAAAACTCCCAACAACTTGGTTCAAACAACCAACAACGAGTTCTGTCGGGATTCCAGTACAACCAACAGCAAAACTTCAGAATTCAAGGAAATTTTAGAGGTAACTTCCTGAACAGGAACTACAACAATTATCAGAACAATGCTTAGTTCCAGAATCCCAACCAAGTCTCCTATCAACAACAACAACAAGGGAAACAAGACAGCCCCGTCTCTCCAGATGACAAGCTAAGAGACATTGAGAAGATGTTGCAGTCGCAACAGACTATGATAGCTAACCAGCACGCCCATCAGAAGGATATTGAATCTCAACTAGCTCAACTTGTAGCTAGCATGAAGCCACCTGCTGGAGCCTTTGCTGGCCAACCAGAGAACAATCCTAAGCACCCAGAGCAACTAAAGGTTGTCACCACCAGGTCTGGAAAAGACTATTCTGATCCTCTTGTCAAGACGCTTATGGTTATTACAGACAAGGATGACTTTGTGATTTTCCAAGACTCTACAACACATCAGTATCAACCAAAAGGACCAGTAACTACTGATAAGATAGACAAGGCAAGTTTTGAAGAACCTACCATTGTAGAACCAGAGATACTAGAGCCAGATGTTCCAGTGTACAAGCCTCGTCCCCCTTTCCCTGCTCGATTGAAGCAAATCAAACTTGATACTCATTTCAACAAATTCAAGGAAGCTATGAAAAAGCTTCATTTTGATATACCCTTTCTAGATGCACTAGATAAGATACTAGCCTGGACGAAGTATTTGAAGTCACTTCTCACCAGAAAATATACAACTGAAGAATATGAGACAGTCGAGTTAGCAACAACCACTTCCGATATCATTTAGAGCAAGATGCCCAAGAAGCAGAAAGATCCAGGATCTCTTGGGATTTCGTGCCATATCGGTGACTCTTCATGTAAGAAGGGATTGGATGATCTTGGTGCTAGTATCTCCATCATGCCACTTAGCCTTTGCAAAAAGCTAGGATTTGTTAAGCTTCTCCCAACTGGCATGACCATACATCTTGCAGATAACACTATAGTTCTCCCCTTGGGAATTATTGAGGATGTACATGTCAAAGTAGGCAAAGATTCCTATGTTTCGTGTGACTTTGTCATCGTGGACATAAAATAAGATGCCAGATACCCTCTCATATTTGGTCTCCATTCCTTGCCACTACAAGAGCTCTGATTGATGTTGAAGCAGGAACTTTGCTCCTTCGACTGGGTAAAGAAACTCTCGAGTTCAAAGTTTTTGAAAGTATGTGAAGACCAAGTATGAAAGAAGAAGTCTACTTGATTGATTGCATAGAGAAGATGTCACTCCTCACGCAAGAGGATTATGAAGAAGAAGATCTTTTAGGAGTGGCTCTAACTAATACAAATGTAGATAGTTTACTTGACAAACAAGTGAAAAATTGTGTTCTCTACCTCGGCACTGCTGGAGAAGATCATGAAGCCAAATTTGAGGAACTCAAGGCTGTGAATGTTACTGAAGAACCGTGTGAGAAACAAAAAGCCCCTGAAATGAAACCCCTACCTGAGTGATTGAAGTATGTGTTTTTAGATGACCTTAAGGTCTGCCCAGTCATCATAAATTCAGATCTAACGGCAGAACAAGAAGATAAACTCCTGACGGAACTAAAGGAATGAAAAAAAAAACAATCAGCTACAAGATGAGTGATCTCACTAGGGTCAGTCAAGCACTTTGCATGCACAAAATCCCCATGATGGAAGACCACAAGCCGACTGTCGAACATCAATGAAAGCTAAGTCCACATATGAAAGAAGTAGTCCGGTGTGAAGTTATTAAATTGCTTACTACAGGGATCATATATCCTATTTCTGACTCACCATGGGTAAGTCCAGTACATGTTGTCCCAAAGAAAGGTGGCACTACTGTTATACAGAATAAAGATAATGAACTCATCCCCACACGAACAGTCACTGGGTGGAGGATGTGTATTGATTATAGGAAGTTGAACAAGGCGACATGTAAGGATCATTTCACGATGCCTTTTCTTGATCAAGTCTTAGAGCGGCTGGCTCACCAAGAATATTTCTGCTATCTTGATGGTTACTCTGGATTCTATCAAATTCCTATACATCTAGATGACCAAGAGAAATCAACTTTTACTTGCCCATTTCGAACATACATTTTTAGAAGAATTTCATTCGGCCTCTGGAATGCGCCTGTAACTTTCCAGTGTTGCATGGCATCTATATTTGCTGGTCTAACCGAAACTATTATGGAAGTTTTTATGGATGACTTTTCCATATATGGAGATTCATACGACTCATGCCTAAAGCACCTCTCACTTGTCCTTAAATGGTGTGAAGAAGCACATCTTGTGTTAAACTGGGAGAAGTGTCACTTTATGGTAAAGGAAGGCATTGTCCTTGGCCATAGAGTTAGCAGTAGAGGGATCAAAGTAGACAGAGTGAAAATTGAAGTGATTTCCAAACTCGCTATCCTGACAAATGTAAGAGAAGTTTGTGTGTTCCTTGGTCATGTATGTTTTTACATACAGTTTATAAAGGATTTCTCCAAGATAACCAAGCCGATGACGAATACATTACTAAAAGATGTTGATTTTCATTTTGACGAAGAATGTGTCAAGAGTTTCAACAACCTGAAGCATGCCCTTACAACAACACCCATCATCAGAGCTCCCGATTGGGATCAGCATTTGAAATTATGTGTGATGTCAGTGATTATGTTGTGGGTGTTGTGTTAGGCCAAAGTATAGAGAAGAAACATTATGTGATCTACTATGCATCAAAGACCCTTGACTAAGCTTAGAGGAATTATGCAACTACTGAGAAGGAACTCCTTGCAGTCGTGTATGCCTTTGAAAATTTCAGATCCTACCTCATTGGTTCTAAAGTCATTATCTACACAGATCATGCCACTATCTATTACCTCCTGGCAAAGAAAGATGCAAAGCCCAGGTTGATTAGATGGATTCTCCTATTGCAAAAATTTGATCTAGAGATAAGAGATAAGAAAGGTATAGAGAATGTTGTAGCATACCACCTCAGTCATATCCACACTCTAGAAACTGAGAAGATCTCGATTAACGATTCTCTTCCAGAAAACCAACTCATGAAAGTCTCAGAAGCTACACCTTGGTATTCAGACTATGTGAACTACCTTGTCGTTGGTGTCATCCACCCTGAATGTACTGGAAATTCATTGAAGAAATTCATGCATGATGTGAAGAAGTATCACTAGGATGAACCGTACCTATTCAAGCTTTGTGTTGATGGTCTCTATAGACATTGTATCGCTGAGGAGGAAGCCCAACTTATTTTAGAGAAGTGTCACTCAGGCCCAGTTGGAGGCCATATGAGTTCTAAAAAAACCACTTTGAAGGTTTTGCAATGTGGTTTCTTTTGGCTAACCATATCCAAGGATTCCTACAACTTTATTCTAGCATGTGACAAGTGTCATAGAACAGGTAACATTATGAAAAGAGATGAGATGTCACTTAAGTTATGGCAAGAAGTCAAGATTTTTGATGTTTGGGGAGTGGATTGCATGGGTCCATTCCCATCTTCGCATGGATTTTCCTACATCCTAGTCGCGGTTGATTATGTATCAAAATGGATAGAGGCCATACCAACTATAACTAGCGATTTAAAACCAGTTATCAAGATGTTTAAAGATATTATTTTTCCCCATTTCAGAGTTCCACGAACCATGATATCCAACGGAGGTTCTCATTTTTTGGAAAGAAGCTTTGAAGCATTGTTAAGAAAATATGGTGTAATGCACAAGGTAGCTTCCCCATACCACACACAAACAAGTGGGTAGATAGAGGTTTCTAACTGTCAACTCAAGGCTATCTTAGAAAAGACAGTAGGCTGCAACCAAAAAGATTGGTCAGTGAAAATTAATGACACCTTGTGGGCCTACCGAACCACATTCAAGACTCCTCTTGGAACTACACCATTTCGATTAATCTATGGAAAGTCATGCCACCTTCCTATAGAGCTCGTACACAAAGCATGGTGGACAATCAAATAGCTAAATTTTGACATGAAGAAAGCTAGCGAAGTCAGGATTCTGCAACTTCAAGAGCTGGAAGAACTCCGCATGACAGCTTATGAGAATGCACGAATCTACAAAGAACGCACCAAACTTTGGCACGATGGTCATCTAAAAAGAAAGTACATTCGAGTGGGAGACCAAGTTCTATTGTTCAACTCAAGACTTAGGTTATTCCTAGGGAAACTCCATTCTCATTGGTCTAGTACTTATATTGTCAAGAGCATCTACCTGCATGGTGCTTTCATTTTATGGAGTGAATAGTCAGGAGAATTTATGGCAAATGGCCAACGCTTAAAGAGATATTTCACCTCATCCAACATAGGCACTGAAGCAATGGTGGATCTTACCAACCCAACGTACCCACCAGAAAATTGAAGTATCCACATCGAGCCATCGACATAAAACAAAGGCGCTTGTCGGGAGGCAACCCGATCAATAATTTTATTTTTTTTCTTTTAATTTTGAATTAGAAAATTTCCTTAATTTTGTTTTTACTTTTCAAGAAAACTTTGCACTGAATAAAAATCACATCAAGAAATGCTATCTTAAGTTCTGATTAGTCTTCAATTTTGAGATTTTCATATTGAGGACGCGCGCTGATTGGAACTCAACCACATCTGGTGGACCAACCGGTGCAAATTTTCCCCTCCATCTTGGATTTAGAGTTTGCTCGGGACGAGAAAATTTCTAAGTTTGGGGTGGAGGGTGGATGGTATGTACTTTACCTTCCACTCTCTCCTATCTGTTTTAGACTTAAGATCTCATCGTTGCATTTTGGATCAAAATTTCCAAAATTTTCAAGTTTTTAAAGAAATTGTATAGAATCTTGAAGAAGTTTTGACGCTTTTTGTTTCAATAAAATACATTACCTAGCTGGCTAGTTCTCCTTCTATGCATTTTGAATCATTACACCCTCCTTATTCGAAGCAAATTCTCAAGAGGGCCACTTTTTGAAACTAGCCTATTGATTGAAATCATCTTGTGAAGCTTATGAATCCTAACATCATGATCCTTCTACAAAAATGGCAAGTGTATGTCGAATTGATAGGGATCAAACACGTCATGCTTCCTAACTGACTAGTGGAAAAAAAACATGGAATCTCCACCGGATCCTCATCAATTCATGATTTGAGCAGAGTACGATAAAAAGAACGACCCGATACCCAGAATTGTAAATCAAGTTGCATTCTAATCTGAACTCTCTTCTACACTTCTTCCATCATCTTCTTACTCCTCCGTCCATCAAAAAGAAATTAAAAATAGCCAAAATAGTGCCAAACCCTAAGTTCACGGTGGCATGCCCTCTCTCTATATCTGCTTCTTCCATACCCCTCGCTATTTCAATAGGGGTGTACCACCAAGAAAAGATGCCAATGCACACATACAAAAATTCAATCTCGAGTCAAATAGAGGAGAGATTCGCACACAAAAATGCAATAAATGTAATTACAACCATATAATAAATCTTGAGTCGAATAGAGGAGAGATATACAATTTCCTTCCATACCACCCTTCACTCCTTTTTCCACCTAAAGGCACAATGAATGCCTCCACTATCCTGAAATACACCAGTGTCATATCAGGTAAACACTTGTTGTTCTACGGGTATCTCTCGACTCTTACAAAACCCTTAGACCCCTAAAAAGGGATCCCGATCCATCACTCTTCTCCACAATCCATCTCTGTGCATCCACGCTACATACGCATCCAAAGATTGCTCCTCCTGCAGTGAGCAAGAATGACAAGAAGAGAAGGAAGGTGGAGAGAGAAAGTCTGCCCCGTCTATCATGGTGTCCCTTGCTCCTCGTTCAAATCTGCTCTGACATGGCATAGAAGATTGTATATTCACCGAGCTGTGACTATCTTCTACATCATGCTCATGGCAGAATCTTCCCTCCTTCTTGTTCTTTTTGTTCCTCGCATCATGAGTGAGTAGTTCCTTTTTGTTGGGGTGCGGGGACTAGCCCCGCTGCCCATGCTTATATGTCTTTTCATTAAACATTCCATGGCATGTATATAACCTTTAATTTCGTTGTTAATCGACAATGTGTGCTTGTGGATTGATCACATGCTTGCATTTATCTTGTTCTTCCCTATGTTGAGAGAACTTCAATATGTAGGATAGAATGTCGATTAACATGGTTGACTCTTTGACTAGAAATAGGATGGGATTCCTTGAGGTCGTAAGTGAATGATATGTGAGGGGACGAGCCATCTAGCCCACGGTGACACTACTGTGTGCCTAACACCTATATAGGGGGCCCACAGCTTCAGTTGGATATATGTATCTTCGGAACTGTAAGTGTATGATCCGGATGGCAACAAGAAATTTGATACCTAAGGTGATACTTACGTGAACCTAAACATCCCTTCGGGAGGGTTTGCAACATTTCTATTTGGATAGTTAGATCTT
This sequence comes from Alisma plantago-aquatica, assembly GCA_963693085.1. NCBI lineage: Eukaryota > Viridiplantae > Streptophyta > Magnoliopsida > Alismatales > Alismataceae > Alisma > Alisma plantago-aquatica. Next base: position 601,669,048 of record OY856415.1, read on the forward strand.
TCCTGGATGTTTGTGATTGGATATGTTTGCATGTGTAGTGGTGGTGAAACTCGGGACCACCCCAGCGATCTTCATCATTAATCTAGATTCAACTTTAATTTTATTATTTACTTTCTTGCAATTAGTTGAATTAAACTCAAATCAACCTTTGTTCTAAATATTAGCCTTACTTGAACTAGACTAGACTAGCAACGATTCTTAAAAATGTTGTCCCTTGGGATTCAATCCTTAACTATACTGTGATAAAACTCGTCCGCTTGCGGGTGGCATTATTTTTTTTTGGTCTCCCAAAGCGTGTTACTCCCCTTTTTTTTGAATTTTTGAAAAGAGTACAAACTATCACCAAGGCAGGAAGAAAACAGCCAAGGCTTCCAAGAAAAAAGAAAAACTATACAATAAAAAAAGGCAAACAAGAACTATCTATACAAGAGAATATGTATCCTTTTTTACTCGCTTCCAGATCTGAGAAACATTGGTATCCATACCCACAAAAATTCTTTGATTCCTCTCGCTCCAGATAGCATAGGCAATCAGCTGTGAGCAAATTCTACTCTTTAGGCCAGAAAGTTGAAGAAGACCAGGAATAGAGATGGGGATGGTTGGAACAAACCCTTCTGTATGAGATAACTCCCATATACTCAAGGAGAAGGAATAGTCAAATAGAATGTGACTAAGATCCTCAACATTATCTCTACATAACTCACATATCGAAGTGAAAGCAAAACCTCTATGCTTCAAGTGATCATGAGTAAGAAGCTTATCTAGCATAATCCTCCACATAAGGAATCTGCATCTCATCGGGGCTTTTGTTTTCCAGACCCAGTTATCCCAAACAACTGGAGGCTTCTTATCCCTAAGCAAATCCCAGAAATCCTTCAGCTTACTAGGCACATCTTTGTCTAGATAGATACATCCAGTTGCGTCAGAAGAGGGAAAGTAGTTGGCTCTGATGGTATCCAAAATCCTTGATTAATTTCTTGACTTACATTCAATCCAAACACCATCTTTCAGGAGACTACCAATATTTGCTAGTTTACCTTTACCAAGCTTCATAATGTCTTTATGATCAAGAAGACTTTCCAAGAACTTACCATTAGGAAGCCAGGGCTCTCTCCAAATAAGAGTTTTAGTATTAGGTTTGACAGAAATTCTTTTGATAATCGTACTTCTAGTTCGCAAGATATAGGACCACATCTAGGAAGAGCTAGAAGAGCTGCTACATCTCCAAATAGAATCACCCTTGAGGTATCTCGAGTGCACCCATCGAACCCAAAGGGAATCTTTCTTTATGGCAATGCTTCAGATGTTCTTTACCACACAGGCTTTAACCATATCAACAGAGAGTTTAACACCCAAGCGGGGGGCATTATTGCACAAGGTTTTGGTTAAAAACTTTGGGATTTCAACCCTGAGTGAATTTGTTAGTGCAATAATAGACCACGTCAACTTATTACTGTCAATGCTCCATACTGCCTCTATGACTTCCTGTTCATTGGTCTTCCTTATAAGGATGTTGTTGTGTGTACTCGTAAGTTTGAACTTCCACTCCATCTCCTACTCTTCTTTATCAATTTTAAAATTTTTGTTGTATAATGAAGTGTAGAATTGTATGGCATGTTCTTCTAGGTCCTCCTACTTATTGATCACTCTTTCCTCTACATCAATCACCACAAAAATTATATTGTATGCTTTCTTTGCTTAACTGAAGTGTGATAGAGTTTGGTGTTCCTATCCCCATCCTCCATTGACTTCTCCCTATTCCTTTTCCAATAGAATTTTTCTTCCATTTTCTTCAAATCCTCTAGCATCCCCTTGAGTTCTCCATCCCTCATTATCATTTCAGCATCGAGTGGGTCAGATAACATCTTTTCTCTGACCTCTTTACATTATCTCTTTGTTTCTACAATCAGGTTTGGGATGTTCACTTCGTATTTGACCCATCTTTTAAGTACAACCTTGGTATTCACCAGCTTTTTTGCAAAAACAAACATTGTCTTTCATGTCATATGTATGTCCCATCCTTCTTTTATAACACCATTAAAACCTTTCCATTCATTCCAATAGTTTAGGAATCTGAAAGGTTTCTTTTTTGTTTCTATTCTATAATTTGAATCAAGATAGGAGCATGGTTACTCAATTCAGATCCACCTACTTTCACCTGCACATTAGGAAAAATTTGCACTCACTCATCATTCACCAATACCCTATCCATCTTGCTTTCAATTTTATATTTTGTATTCCTCTCATTGTTCCATGTGAATATATCATCTCTAATCATTAGTAGTTCAAATAGTCCAACTTTATCTATGATGTGATTGAAAACATCTACTCCGCATTCAAAGCTAGACTCCTTCCTTTTTTCTCTACCTGCAGATGAACACTATTGAAATCCCCAATCACCATCCATGGTAAATCTACTTTTCTGGATAGAGAAACCAAGTTTTTCCATAGGTCCATCATGGACTTTGTGTTATTATGGGAATATATAGCTGTCACCCACATATGTAGACCCCCATTATTCCAAAAGTCAACTGTAATCTACTGATCTTAAATATGTACCACTAACACCTGCCATGCATTTGGTTTCCATGCCCCCACAAACACTAGCCACCTCATCAGACTCTACATGATTTCATGCTCCCATCCCTACAAGAACAATTATATAATATTGCTTTTATTATTATCCTTTATTTTTGCTTCCACCAGTGCAACTAGAGAATATACATTGACATATATCCACTCCTGGATCTCCTTCTTTTTTTCCTATCGCATCCTCCTTTAATATTCCATAAAATCATGGACATATCAATGAGTTTTTTGAAATTTGGTCTGCCTTCCCGGCTCCTTGCTATCCTTCCTCATATCCCCCTTTTCTTCTTGTCTTAGTGCTTCAACTTCTTCATTGTGATGCTTGACTCTTTGGGATTAGAGCAATGAATGCTTTATTGACTTCACGCAGTAGTCTGCCACTTTGGAAGAAATTAGGAATGGCCTTGGTGACTTCATCCCCAATGATGGACCAAGTCGCTTTGAAGAAGTGTGCATGAAATTCATCAGGTCTAGGTGCTCTGTCCCCATTTGCTTCCCTGATCAGAATTAGTTAGGGCCCCAAACCTATTTGTTGTGTCAAGGATGCTGCCCACTCCCTAATTTTTGGGGATGCCAGTCTTTTTAATGTTTTTCCATCTAGCAGAGTAAATGAATTCACCCTCCTCCTTCTCAGTGTTTGGGTTGCTCCTCACCTTCCACATGTGCTTTGTCTGTCTCCCTACCTAGCATTGTAGTCCCAACTTCATGCTCCTCGGTGTTCCTGGTGCTATCTTCACCTTGGTTTGCACTTTCTGCAACTGGAATCATCACACTATATGGTGTATTGGCGACCTCCCTCTCACTCTGTGCAACCTTGGCTGGTTTGTTGGTTTCCTTGTTTTTCTTTTGTTGTTGTGTCCCTATGTTCCCCTCTTGTACAGGTGACTTGTTAGTCTCCTTTTCTTATTGTTGTGGCACCTTTACCCTCCATACCTTACTTTCTTTTCCACCATCATCACCGTCCTAAGGTGCCTCCTTTCCACACTGGATGTCTCCATGGTTGAATGCTCTCCAGGTGCTACAGATAGCTCGGATGTAATCATAATGGATATCAACAGGAATCGGTTCTTTGCCTTTAATATTCAACTAGACTTTGTCAGTGATCTTGTGTGTGACTTTCAAACACAATTGATTGAGCTTCTTCTTCCTCAAGCAATCTCTCATTGATGTGTAGCACCTTGCTAGTGCCAACAACAATGGTGCTCATAACCTTCCTAGTCCACACTCACCAAAGTACTTGACCGTGATCCATGTAGGGATGGTTTCCAACAAATCCTTCTTCAACTCGTCTTCATATGTGTATGCCTTTGTGACCACAAGTTGACCATTAAACAAACACAAGCCAATCTCTGGTGTCGACAAAGGAATGAGAAATATTCCATTGTCTATAGACATCATCTCAAAAAGCCCTTCAGTTTCAAGGTCCTTCTCAGCCAAGCTTGAAGGTGAGGGTAGAATGGGTGCTTGTCCAAGATGTACACCATGACGGTCTGCTCCCACACATTGTGAATCCTATCAAATTCCTCCTCATCTAGTGTAAATTGGACTTCATACTCCTCGATTATGGACTTTGGGAACTCAAGTGGTTTGGCTATGTGCATCGTCGGTTGCTTCAAAACTAGGTTCCACACCTTCCTGATCGATGTCGCCCTCCTCTCCTGATTCTTCTCACTCACCTGATTAGAGTTCTTCCCTCCTTTGTTCTCTTGGCAATGGATGTTGTATTGGTTAGGGATGGGAGAATTCTATGTGGGAAAGGTGGATGAAGATTGGTGGACAATAGGGGGAGGCCCCCGATGTGGACGCCATATTCGGCAATCGCCTGGTTTTTGCTAGAGCAAATCCTAGGAGTAGGCGGTGAATGTTGTATGTATGTATGTATTGGAGGGAAATATGGCGGCAGAGCAGATAGTGGAAACAAAAATAACTACCATATTCCCCCTAATCTAATCAAACACGTCAACAACTATGCAATGGGAAGGATGGTTTAGAGGATATACATGGTCCTGGAGCAAGTCCAATGACAATCTCCTCATCATAGTTATGCGCCCTTTCCTAAAGTCACACTTGAATAATGTCTGCATTAGCCCCCTGGTTGATCACAACAAATAGCAAGTTGATGTTGTCCTCCTAGTGGGAAAAGGACCCACCCCTCTAGAGTAGTCCACACTAACTGTCTAAGATATATGTGACCTCAATATCATATATTGATTCACAAGTGCATGCACATGCTTTTCTTAGTCTTTCTTATCAAGTGGCCAGGATATCAAAGTCCAGTAGGAGAGACAAATCCCATCTACATCACTCACAGTCATCTCCATGTGTCACAATGCATTCGATCATCACCTATATGGAAACCCGTATTCAGGATCACAGTGGGTTATGTCAAAACACGCCGAACGGTATATGATGAGTGTAGTGATTTTAGGTCTAAGAACCACAGTCACCACCTTCACTATGAGAGATGACTATGACCACCAATAAGGTTTCCATGTATCACTCTCAAGGTGGGTTTGTCCGATACATTGTTCTCTAACAAGTATTTATGTGCTTGGTTTGATATCACATATCATGACTGATGAGATTCTTTCATCAACCAACACACACTCTAGTCTTATGTGTTATTGTTGTCTATTAACCTTCCACAATAACATCCGACTAAGGATATTACAAGAACGTATATACTCTTAGCATCTGTATGATCCCATTGTCTAAGTGAAACATAATGAATTGAAAGATTGTCTTTATTATTAATCAGATCATTTATATAATATTCCATCATAGTCAGCATATGATTGGCTCTCTGGGCATATAGACCAATAGACTCCCACTTGCACTTAGAGCCAATTACCCACAAATCTCATTCTTAGTGATCTAAACATGTCCATCATGTTTCTATTGTGCAAGTGCTAGTCCAGTGGCTAAGCAACATATTGCCTTTAGTTGGCATATTGCATGTTTCACATCTCTTCATCGTATGACATTTTGTATGAGATGGAATTGTCTTAGTATGCTATCTGATATTCCTTGCATAACCAATATCTCCATTGTTGTCATAGTATTTCTGTAGTGTAATCAATGGTTGGAACATCTCTTTAAGTTCATCTATATGAACTTATATCTACATACAACATTCACTCCTATTTTCATAACACCAAGATATACAGCTTCTATTGTGAATTAAAATAATGGTCTATAGTTCAGTAATCTTTCCAACTTACAACTCTTCTCTTAAAAATAAACACAAATTTATATTGCGATCATTTTGTGTCATTTCGGAAGTTGGCATTGATGTAACCCTTTACATCCAACTCTTCCTTATTACCATAATGTAGCAACTGGTCCTTAATGCTTCTCAAGTACTAATGAATGTTCTTTATGGTATTTGAATGACCCTCATTGGATTCTAACAAATATATTATTTTCATGTCCAACACATGCAAGATAATGGGATGAGTACATATATTGCAGATAGATTCAAATGTGAATGCATATGCCATCTCTTCCATTATTTACAAGAATTGGAACATTGGATTATTTGAGAAATCGGTCTAATCTACATGGATATATTCTCTCTTATTGAATCATTCATGTTGAACTCTTTCACATCTTGCCAATATATGGGCTCAATTTAGGTTTACAAACTTTCCAGAATTATCTTTGTAGATCTAAATTCCTTCTTGATGAAGGTGATTTAAATGAAAGGTTTCAATACTTAATATTGATATGTCATTCCTTATCATATGTGAAATATTTTATATGCTCCCACTAAATATCTTATAATCACATATTTCATCTTTTATCTTGACTTAAGTCAAACTCTTTGACTATCTTGTCAAATCAAAGATTCCAATTTTTAGATGCCCATTACATCGTATCTTATAGATTTTATTTGCATTAATGGAGTTATAAAGCCTTCAGGTTGTGTCATGTACACATCCTCTCAATTGTTCCTTTTTAGGAATGCAGTTTCATGCCAAATCACATAGTCTTTATAATCTGCAAAATAATCATGTCCATTGGTGAAGGGATTTCATCATGTTCATCACTAAACTGGTTTGAAAACATTTGCAACCAATTTGTCCTTTTATATCATCCATGTTGATCTTCTTCTTGAATATCCAACTGTACCTTATGGGCTTTATCCCTCTAGGTGGTACCACTAAGGTCATACCTTATAGTTGGTCATGGATTCCATTATGGATATAATGGCCTCAAGCCATTTCTCAGACTCTAGTCCCTTTATAGTTCTTAGTTGATTGTTGGCTAATCATCTTATAACCAACTCATAACTACTCTAAGTTATAGGATTCACAATCTTTTAATCTCAGATGTGTTCTATGAGAACTATGAGTTTTTTGTTACATGTAGAATTTTATATTCCACAATAATTTTTGCTTCTCCAAATTCCCATTATACGTCTTTAGGTTCAAATGTTTTCATGTTGATCTTGAATTTTTCAAGTTCTACTTTACTCCCACTAATTATTTTGGAATTCAGTCACAACAAACACTTTTGTTATTGAATTGAGATAAGTAATGTTCAACTAATTAACATTTATGTGACTAAATATTTCCAAGAAACTATTTTCTTACAAAGGTTTCAATCATTAAGACACATCAGGACATTCCATACCATATCACATATGGTGTCTATTAAACCATTTAGAGGGTACTTTGTTTTAGTGTTAAGCATGTGCCTAAAAGAAATTAGAATATTAGATAAGATGATAACCACATCATGACTCTTCATGTTGTGATTCCTTTTTTTCTGATACATCATCATGTTTAAGGTGGAGTTGATTGTGATACATTATCATAGTCTCTTTAGAAGGTCCTCAAACTAATCTTGTAAAGTATTTCAACATTGATCACATCAAGGTATCTTAATACTTTTAAGTAAGATGTGTACTTTATACATGTAATCTTCTTTAACACTTCAAGATATTTATATGTTACGAAATACATATCACCTTATTATCAATAAATATGATGAAGTACAAGAAACTGTCTGTAGCACTTATTCTGAAAGTCTTTATACATCATTATGTACATGTCCTAACAGAATGCTTGTTCTCCCACTACACCTAGTGAGATGTGGTTTTTCATGTTTCCCATATAAAATTTGCATGTCTCTTATTGGTTCAATAACCAAAAGAGTCTAGATTAACATCAACATGTTCCATAAATGCATTTCTCATACATGTGCTATAGATGACAATGTTATAGATGTTAATTGTTTGAGTTAACAAAAATATTCCTTTAGATATTTAGATTATGAGAATTTATCTTTTGATCCTTCCATATAAAGATAATAAGATGTTTGGGGCATGGCCATACAAGATCACATCTTTGAAAAAGAAGCATGAACAACTCTTTATTTATAGTCATACATGTCCATACAAGATGCATAAAGTAAAAATTTTATTGTTGGCTTAATGAAATAGAAGTCCATCTAACTCTATTACATGCCCAATGAGCTAAGATAAATTATAAGTGTAGACTGAAGTTGCAACAACTCTTGCATTGCATAGTCCATCATTGTCCTTTCATAAAAAGCTTCACTTCTTAGCAGATCTTACACATCAACATATGTCTGATATACATGCGGTATTACATACCTAAAATGAAGAAGTAATTGGGTTTATCTTATAATGTTTATACCTAAAGTAGAGGTCTCTACCCCTTATTTCTTCTTCTTTAGCTCCTCCATGAAGAGAGGAAAATTCCTTTTCTAGTGTCTAGTCTGGTGACAGTGGTGACAATTGCCTCCCTTATTCACTCCTCCCTTTGCCTTGACTGCTGAAGAGTGGGTTTCTAGCCAGCTTTTGAACTCCTCTTAGATTTTCCTTTGCCCTTAGACTTTCCCTTTGTCTTGTTGATCATAATCACAAACTTGGGCTTGTCTTTCTTCATTTTTGCCTTAAATGTTCTCAACGTGCCAAGTAACTCTGTCAACGGCTTGTCAAAGTCATTCATGTTGTAGTTCTTAGTAAACTAATTGTATGACTAGAGGAGATGACAGAATCACATCAGTGTCCAACTCTTGAGCTAAGGGGAATCCGAGTATAGAAAGGTTCTCCACATGCCTAAGCTTGAGCACATGAGGACCTATAGGATCTCCTTCTACCATGTTACATTTGAACAACACCTTGAAGACATCAAATCTCTCATGTCTTGCCTGATCTTGGAACATTTTCTTAATATGTGTGACCACCTCAGTAACATCCATGTTCTTATGTTGTCTCTGCAACTCATAGTTCATGAAGCACACCATTAGGCACTTTAAATCTATGACATCTTTAGTATGCTTCTTGTAAGCATCCCTATTAGCCTTAGGTGTGATGGGAAGAGGTTCATCTGGCTCTGGTGTCTCCAGGACATAGAGCATGCGCTCTTATGTGAGAACAATTATCAATGTAATGAATCAGTTTGGAAATTATTCCCATTTAACTTTTCCTTCTTGAGGACTGATCACATAGAAAATGTGTTGTTGTGTGTTGCCATTTCATTCTACAAAATAAATTTGCAATTTTGTTAAAAAATCATTTTTGATTTGGTTTTATTTGTATAAAATTTGACAATGTTTAGTTAGGCCTTTAATTAACTATCGCTCTCATTGTTTTGTTCAAATTGATAACCCTCAATTATCCATTCAGAAGATTGCAGTGCACAAACTTCTAATGATCAAAGATCCAAAATAATTCAATTATTACCCAGCCAACGCCAGCGTCCATAATCAATCATTGAGGTATGCAATGTTTGTCAATTGCATCTTATGCAATTCTTAGATAGATGACATGCGCAACTCTTTTTGATAGCCATCTGCATGCCTCTGGTGCTTAATATCATTAAGGACATGTAGTTAAGCCCTACCACAAAGACAACATGATAATAATGTACCATGCTTGGCAGACCCACATTATTACCATCACACTTCCACGAGATAGACGATGCACCACCCTTGGGGTGCCCATACTTAGTCAATCAAGCTTTTCATGTGTGTCGAAAATGGAAAGCATCTTAGAATTAATAAGTTTGATTGAGGGATATTATATATATATATATGCATGATCCAATCACCATATATATAGTATGTATCATATACATGCTATAATCCACAACGTAAATATGCAATAAAACATTAGAGATGGTTATGGCCATACTACTGTAATTCCTTGGAGCCACAAGGAGTTAGTACCACCTAGGTCTACATCTCATGCATGAATCTGTTGTTGGTGTAGATTTGTGTTTGTGAAACTGTGTTAATTAGTTCAACCCTTGAACCGGTTAGCTCGTCTCTTGGTCGGTCGGTTGGTCATATAAAATGATTGTTTGGCCCCCAGTGCAATCCATGTCTAGACACCTACAAATGATCAGTTGGATCCACCAGCTAGTAAGTTTGCTCCTCCTACGTATGCCCTTCTCGGTCCTACATCCGGTCAGCTCGTCTAGTCAATGATTGTCTCGTGTGACGTTGATTGTCATCTTCATCATTGCAAGAAAAGAAATTATCATCTTGCTATTAAACTTATTACATGGTAATGAGAAGCCACGAGTTACATTTGAGGGGATCAAAAATAGGAAAGAATAATATTTTTACATTGGGGAGAAGAAGGTAGAGGCTTGATATGCAAACCAAGATATAACAGAAACAAACAAACCATTCAACCATACATAGATATTTGGTTCATTGGCGATAACCATGCTACACATCCACCATCAAAACCAATTTTAGGGTGACATGTGTGAATTGCATATATATATATATATATATATATATATATACATAACTTTGGGATTGTATGTGGTTTTTAATCGGATATGCACATTAATCTGTTTAAAATATTTACATCATATGCAATAAATAAATGATGACAATCAAAAATCCCATCATATCCATTATCCCAAAATATAGTAAATTGGCATGGATATGATACCACTGTAGGGAAATATGGCGACAGAGAAGGTAGCAAAAACAAAAAATTAACTGTCATATTCCCCTTAAACCAATGAAATGTGTATGCAAAGGGAAATATGGTTTAGAGGATATACATGGTCTTAGAGAAAGTCCAGTGACAATCTCCTCGTCGTAGTTGTGTGCCCTTTCCTGAAGTCATACTCAAATAGCATATGCGTTGGCCTCCTGGTTGATCATCATGGATAGCAGTTTCATGTTGTCCTCCTAGAGGGAAAAGGATCCACACCTCTAGAGTAGTCCATACGGACCACCAGGAACTCTTGTCATTCTAGTAAAATGGATAAGAAGGAGTTGTCCCCTCACATTGGTGTACTAGTCACCACCTTGCTCTCCCACAATTGTTCTCCCTTGCTATCCCTCCCATTAGTTGGTAGGACATGCTCATGTTCTCTGAGTTACCACAACCAGGGAAGACAAACAATTGTCAGAGGCAATTGAGTTATGTCTGAGAAGGCCCCAATACCTCTCTATTTATAGGAGGGTCAGGGTTCCTAGTCTGAGTGGAAGTGGAAATGACTAGAATCTTATGAATTTTTGCAACCTACAAGTGGTGACACAATCGGTTCATAGGTGAACCGATCGGTAGGCATGTGAGCCTATCAGTCCACCAAGTGAAACAGTTGTTTCATCATATTTTCCAATATTTGATTTAATACACAACATGATGTCAGCACAAATCCTTAAATCAATCGAAATGATCCACCAACTACTCGGTTCACAACCTAAGTCATCCGGTTCATGGACCAGTGTTAATTGGTTAACTTCCTAAATTGGTTGGTTCACTATCTATAATTGCCAAACTTGGTTCAATTGACCTGACACACTGAAGCAATATGTTTAACACTTGAACCGGTCAGTTCAACTATCCAATTAGTCAATTTTCAATCAATGTTGTTCAAATTGAATACCTAAACACTTTAGTAGTCAATTTAATTATCATTCATGGTTAAACTCGTATTCCAAGTGAATTGTTATGTGTGTGATCCTATAGGTTCCATATTATGTAGCAGTGAATGTCCATAACTCATTTATGACATCAGAAGCAAAGAGGGGTGCCTAGTCAAACATCATTGGTACCTAAGTAAATGGAAAGTTGGAGAACAACTTAAACCTACAATTTGTGATAGTTATCATATTGATTGTATAATTCCTTTATCTCTGATATATGGATTGAACTTGAGGCATAGAATCATCATCCTTTCAACGTCCAATCTATGTTCCTTGATCTGGATAAGACTGTCTGAGATATATATGACCTCAATATCATATATTGATTCACATGTCCATGCACATGTTTCTATCAGTCTTGCTTATCAAGTGTCTAGGATATCAAACTCTAGTAGGATGGAAAAATACCATCTACATCACTCATAGTCATCCCCACGTATCACAGTGCATCTTAATATAGCCTTTATGGCAGCCCTTATTCGGGATCATGGTGGATGGTGTCAAAACACACCGAACGATGTGTGATGTGTGTAGTGATTTCAGGTCTAAGAACTACAATCATCACATTCACTATGAGATATGACTAGGACCACCAAATGTGGTTTCCATGTATCACTATCAAGGTGGGTATGTCTGATACACTGTTCTCTAACAAGTATCTATGTGCTTGGTTTGATATCACATATTATGACTGATGAGATTTTGTCATCAACCAGCACACACTCTAGTCTTATGGGTTATTATTGGCTATCAGCCTTCCACAATAACATCTGACTAGGGGCATAACAAGAATTTACATACTCTTAACATATGTATGATCTCATTGTTTAACTCACACACTTGAAGACATATGTCATTGAGTAATGTTATTATTTATACATTCATTATGTTTCGTCATTATCTAATAACTGAGTGAAGCAAAATGAATCAAAAGATTGCCTTTATTATTAATAAAATTGTTTATATAATATCCAACCACAATCATCATATCATTGGCTCTTTGGGCATACATACCAACATGTATGTATGTATGTATGTATGGGATAAATAGAGGCATTCTCTCCCCCTCTCCCATGCCCGTGACGGATTTCAAACGTCCGGGAGGGTGGTAAACTAAGGCGGCAGCTGGGATTTGAACCCAGGTCCCTTCATGAGGGGACACCGTGCTTGACCACTTGAGCCACTCCTTGTCGGTAGTATGTATGTATGTATGTATGTATGTATGTATGTATGTATGTATGTATGTATGTATGTATCGGAAATTCCTGGTAAGTATATTCCCGACCCTCAAAGAGGGACAAAATTACATACTACACTCAATACATGTAGTAACAAAATGAAACTAACAAGACCTAAGTCTTACATGGATACCCAGTACTTATATTCAGTACTTACAAAATTCCCAATTACGAATTAAATTTCCCGATACATTAGACAGCATACTATGATATGTCTTATAATGTATCTACAGTTCTTTCTCCATCTTACTGAATATCGCCAGCTCATCTCGAGGTTTGCCTCCATGAATCCTGGAGTTTCTCTCCGTCCATATGGCATGGCAGCAGAGAGTAACCGCCCACAGAATGATGATACTGTCATCCTGTCTCGAATTTTTCAGGTCACGCAGGCATTGCTGCATACTTGTAGACGCTATACCACATTTCAAAGCGGATCTACCCCATAGGTACTTCCACCATCTGCAATTTGACGTAAGATGGATAGCTGTTTCTTCATGTGACTGACATAAACCGCACCTGACCTCCACGTTTGGACACCATTTCAATATCTTATCCTTCGTAGGCAAGTAATTCTTGTAAGCTCTGAAAGCTGTGAAACTCCATCTTGGATTATGCTTGCTACTCCAAATATTCTCCGCAGCAACATCTTTGGCCTGCTTCTGTCTGCATATGTCCCAAAGAACTTCATCTGAAGCTTCCTGGAACCTAGGCCACATTTCAGTAATCCTTCTCCACTGTGTGGAAAAACCCCACCTGTGTTCAGGCTGACTGAAATCATTAATACCATATCTGGTTATCATCCACCTTGCCCAAATGGACTCACCCTTAAGAAGATTCTTTGTTCTCTTCATTGTGTAGAAATCTGCAAGATTATCAAGCTTTCTCAGACCCAGACCTCCCTCATCAACCGGAAAGGATATACGCTCCCATGAAGCAGGATGCATAGACGATCCCCATAGGAAATCCCCCATCAGAATTTCCATTCTTCGTAGAGTGGATTTAGTAATCTCCCCTTGGGACAACCAGTACAGGATGAGCCCCATTGCACAGCTTTTAATCAGTACCAATCTACCCGAGAAAGATAGTTTAGTACCTGGCCACTTGGTTATCATATCCTTCAGCTTATCGAGACAGGCGCTGAAATTGACTCGTCTAAGGTTACCCCCTGCCAGTGGATAACCCAGGTAAGTCGTTGGCAAAGGTCCTAGCTGTACTCCAAGCTGGTCAGCCAGTTCCTGTTTATTCACAACAGACTTTGAAAAGAAGATATTCGACTTGATTGTATTTAGCTTCATCCCTGATTCTCTACCAAAATCATCAAGTAACCTTTTCAGATTCTCCAGACTTCTACTTCTAGCTTCACAGAAGATTAGTACATCATCTGCGAATAGTAAGTGAGAGAGCACTGGGGTATTCCTGATTGTATAAGTACGAACTTTTTTATCACCAGCAGCTTTCACGAGCTTCTTTGTGAGTCCTTCCATAGCAATTGTGAACAGCAATGGAGACAAGGGATCACCTTGGCGTAGGCCATTAGAGTTCCTAAAGAAACCTTCAGATGCACCATTGAGAAGAACTGAGAAAGAAGGAGTCGACACACACTGCTGCACAAGATGTATCCACTCATCCCTGAACCCCAGATTCTGTAAGCAATAAGTCCATTGAATAGAGTCGTAGGCCTTTGTGATATCCAGCTTGACACAAGCTGAAGGAGAACTGCGAGCCACATTGAAATTTAAAGTAAATTCAGCTGCTAGGAGGGAACAATCATGTATGCTTCTACCCTTGATAAAAGCACCCTGATGAGGTGATATGATCTTGGGCATGAGAGAAGCAAGACGGATTGTAATTATCTTCGTGATAATCTTATATAACATGGAGCAACATGCTATAGGACGGAAATCACTCGGTGAAGAAATGATATCCTTCTTTGGGATAAGGGCAAGGAACACATGATTAATTTGGCGAACCATATTGCCACCTTTGAAGAACCATTGAACAGCTGTACTGAGATCAGTACAGATAATATCCCAATTTTCACGATAGAAGAAACCATTAAAGCCATCTGGACCTGGACTCTTGGATGCGCCAATGGACCAAACAGCATTTTTAATTTCATCCATGTCAGGAATTTTGGACAGCATGTCATTGTCTTCCTCCTTGATGATTTTCTCCCAACCAGTGTTATCAAACTCAATGGAGCAATGATTCTGGTTATAGAGTTCCTCGAGGAACTTTATTGTTTCAGTAGCAATAGCTTCTTCATCATTAAGAAAAACTCCTTCACTATTGTAAATTTCAGAAATAGAGTTCAAAGCATCTCTCCTTTTGACTGTCGAATGGTATAGTTTTGTATTCCTATCACCATTGGAAATCCAATCATTCTGCTCCTCTGCCAGTAATACTTTTCCTCCGCTTTTTCAAGGGTATTAATGCGGTCTTGAGTACATTTTTCAGCCTGAATCAGTTGCTCATCTAGGGGGTTTTTCCTGAGAGCACGAGCAATATCATCCATTTCATTGTGTTCTTGCTGTAGCAGGTTTGTGAGATTAACCTGCTTCTTCGCCCATTGCTTCAGCTCCTTCTTCAGATTTTTGAGTTTTTGATTGAAACAAAAGAGAGGGTTTCCAGTAACCTCATTGTTCCAAGCTTTTTTGATGAGTGTGTCAAAACCATGCCATTCTTGCCAGAAATTCAGGAACCTGAAGGGCCGGGTTTTCCTATACAACTTCCGTAAGCTCACATTAATAGCAGAGTGATCAGAGAACTTGGAAGTGAGTAATTTAGCTTTAGTTCCAGGAAACTTTACTAGCCAATCCTCACTAACCAATGCCCTATCAAGCTTGCACGATATCCTTTTGGACTTGGCCAATTTATTACTCCATGTGAATATCTCCCCGCCAACAGTAGGAAGCTCCACAAGACCTGCATTATCAATTGTAGAATTAAAAGAACTAAGAATTTCAGGCAACACCTCCCTGCCTCCCGCCTTTTCTTCCCTCTTTCTAATGTTATTAAAGTCTCCGATGGTAATCCACGGATCATGAATCTGCGCAGATATGTTCATCAGTTTCGTCCAGAGGTCTGTTCTTTGCTGCATGAGATTCCTAGCATAGACTGCTGTAATTACTATGCGAAGACCACCTTTGTTACAAGCTTCAGCAGTAATTTGTTGATCATCTTCATTAACAACGTTAAGATCCCAAGACTTAGGATCCCAACCTATACAGATGCGCCCATTGTCATCATACTGATGATTCGAATGGAACTTCCAGCTATTAGGAAATAGCTTACTCATGGACTCTTTATATGCTTTTTTAATTTTTGTTTCTACCAGAATCGCCATCGATGCCTTAATTTTCCTGATAGCATCCCTCACCTCCCTTTTCTTTCGTGGTTTCCCTGAACCACGAACATTCGCCATGTAAAAGGTCATTAATTACCTTTACCAGAAGATCGAGTCTTGCGTGACTCTTTACCTCCAGTACCAGCACCCCGTGCTTCTTTGTTCTTTGGTCCTTTCCCTTTCGTATTTGTATGCGCCTCCTTCTCTGGGATTCCACCATCCTTCTCCAAGTTCACAGTCTCCACAGTATTATCATCTGGAATCTCGGCAACACCGGCCCCTTCCGTAGATGTACCTGTGTTTGTCCCCTTTGCAGGCACTTCAGTTGCCATAACTCTATCAGGTTCTTTTTCCGCTGCAGGTGTTGCTTCTACAGGTTTCTCCGGTACTCCTTCAGATTCTGAGGTTTCCTTCTCCATGTTGTTATTTCTATTTCTTCTGTTAGTGACTACCTGCCACTCACGAGCCTTGGGCCTCTCCTTATCTGGTTCTTCTTCTCTTGGTTTCATTGGGCAGTCCTTGTCGCCATGCCCAAAACTCTTGCAATCACAGCATCTGTCAGGAACATGTTCATAGTTGATATCCACTGGCATAGCTTCTCTATTCGGGATGTTCACCCAGATTTGTTTAGGCGGCTCTTCGTCAGCTTCAATCTCAACAAGTGCACGGGCTTCCCCCAATGATTCTTGCGAGAGAGATCTAAGATCTATGCGGAGAAGTTTACCCACCCCACTGGCCACGATACCCACAGCTTTCTCAGACCAATTTCTACCGAGACTCGGCATGTTGATCCACACGGGGAAAGAACTAAACAGGTCCTTCTTTAAATCATCACCAACCTTGAAGTCCTTAACGACCACAAGTTGTCTATCGAACCATCTAGGTCCCATGTTGATAGCCGCTTGCTTATCTTCTTCATTATTGAATCTGAGCAGAAAGAACTTGTTTGGTTTCAAGTAGAGATCAAACCCTCCTTTGGGTTTCCAGACCCTCTTGATCCACGCCAGCAGATGGTAGTAGTATGGTCGTTTACCCATCACGTACACCACCGTGGTGTGTGCCCAGTTCTTCTCCATCTTCACGTAGGTGTCGTCATCAATGGTTACGAATCGTTTTCCATCGACGATCTCCGGGCCTGCATAGTCGTGCTTCTTATAAGAGTCCGCACCGCCAAGTACTTGTAACCAAGCCTTCTTCGGTGGAGGTTCCATGGAAGGCCAAGGAGGGGACGATCCCCTCCCTCACCCACGGGGACGTTCTGGTCACGCTTCAGATCGCCAGAGCTCAAACCCTAAACCTGTATGTATGTATGTATGTATGTATGTATGTATGTATGTATGTATGTATGTATGTATGTATGTATGTATGTATGTATGTATGTATGTATGTATGTATGGGATTAAGATAGAAATATTTCTCCCCCCTCTACATGGTCTTCCATATAGAGCTTCATAGGGAGGCATGCCTATACTTGACTAGTAGCTATTGTTGTAGGCAAACTAAATGAGAGGAATATAGTTGTCCCAAGAACCACCCCAATCAAGGATGCATGATCTCAGCAAGTCTTCTAGAACTTGTATTGTCATCTCAGATTGTCCGTCAGTTTGTGGGTGATATGCAGTACTAAAATTTAGCTGACTTCCCAGTTCTTCCTATACTTGTCACCACAAGTGAGAAGTGAATTTCGGATCTCAAACTGATACAATAGATATAGGAATTCCATGCAACCTAAATATCTCTTGAATGAACAACTCAGCAAACTCTGGGACTTTGGTTGTTGTCTTGATCAGAATAAAATGGGCTGACTTAGTCAGGCAATCAACTATAGCCCAAATGGCGTCACTCCTTTCCTAGTCCTGGGTAGACCCACCACAAAATCCATGGTGATGTTTTCCCATTTACACTCAAGGATAGGTAGGGGTTGTAGAAGACCTCCTAGACATTGATGTTCAACCTCGATCTACTGGTAGGTCAGACAGTTGGAGATGAAAGTAGCTATATTAGTCATCATATTCCTCCACTAGAAATGCCTCTGTTGATCCTTCTACATTTTAGTCGATCCAAGATGCACAGTATATTTCGATCTGTGAGCTTCTCATAACACCTTTTATATCATATATGAATCTTCTGGGACCCATATGTGTTGTTTGTACCAGATTGCACCATCCATATCGACTGTTAGATGAGTTTGGGGCTTCTCTAGCAGCTTAGTCATTTCATCAAGGTTCTTGCTATTCTTTTGGGCTGACAGGATCTCAAACTGGAGGCCTAGTTTTACATGGACATTGGCCAATCTGAGAACATTGCCCATACGCCTCGGGGCCCAAGGTTACATGACTTCCATGTTCTTCCATGCAGTAGTAAAAATAGCAGCACCTTTATCCTGCTTCCTGCTGAGTGCATCAGCCACCACATTTGCCTTACTAGGGTGGTAGGCGATGGTGAAGTCATAGTCTTTAAGATACTCAAGCCATCGCCTCTGTCTAAGATTGAGATCCTTCTGTGTCAAGGTGTACTTCAGACTCTTGTGGTCAGTGAGTATGTCGAAGGTGGCACCATACAAGTAGTGTCACCATATCTTCAAAGCATATATGATGGCGACAAGCTTGAGGTCGTGGGTTGGGTAGTTGACCTTGTTTGGCTTCAATATTCGAGAGGCATAAGAAACTACCTTTCTTTCTTGCATGAGGACACAACCCAGACTGAACTTTAATGCATCGATGAAGATGATGAAGCCATAATTTCCCGAGGTAAGAGTCAAGACAGGTGCAGTTGTCAGCTTTGTCTTTAGCTCTTAAAAACTAGACTTGCACTCCTTCAACAAGATAAACTACTCTCCTTTCCTGGTGATCTTTGTGAGAGGCAAGGCAGACTTGCTAAAATTTTGAATGAAACGTCGATAATAACCAGCAAGACCCAGAAAACTTTGAATCTCAAAAACATTCTTAGGGGCATGCCACTCTATAATAGCCAAGACTTTGGCGGGGTCAACAGATATTTTCCCACCAAAAATTATGTGGCCTAAGAACATGACTACAGAAATCCAAAATTTACATTTTGACAACTTTGCATAGAAATTTAGGGATTGGAGGATGTTAAGAACTTTGCGAAGGAGAATACAGTGTGATTCAGCATCAATTGAATATATAAATATGTCATCAATGAAGACCACTACAAACTCATCAAGGAAAGGTTGGAACACACTATTCATCAAGTTCATAAACATGCCAGGGGCATTGGTCCACCCAAATGGCATGACCAGGAATTTGTAATGCCCATATCGAGTTCAAAAGGTAGTTTTCGGGATGTCTTCATCCTTAACCTTGAGTTGGCGGTAACCAAAATGGAGATCAATTTTTGAAAAGACATGGGCAGAACAGAGTTGATCAAAAAGGTCGTCAATTCTGGGCAGCAGATACTTCTTTTTCACAGAGCTTTATTGATCATACAATAGTTAATACACATGTGAAGGGAGCCACCCTTTTTCTTGACAAATAGGAATAAGGGATCCCCAAGGAGAGGTACTAGGGTGGATGAAACCCTTGTCTAGCAATTCCTGCAACTGCTTTTTTAGCTTAGTCAATTCAGCAAGAGCCATCTGATAGGGTGCCCCAGAAATGGGTGTGGTATCTGGTGCTAATTCGATAGAAAACTCAACTTCACGATCAGGTGGTAGTCCAGGGAGCTCCTCAGGAAAGACATTGGGGTACTCCCGCACTATATCAATGTTTTCTAAGGCACTCGTATTAGGATTGACTGTGGTTACAGTTGCTAGGTATGCTTTGTACCCTCTGGATATCAAGTTTTGGGCATTAATCAGAGAAATAACAACATTTTGATTTTGATCTTTCCTTCCAAGAATTACATGAATAGGGATATTGGGTTTAGAAATAATGACTTTCTTGGAATGACAATCGAACAGAGCATGATTTTTATGGAGCCAATCCATCCCCAAAATAAGGTCAAATTCTTCCATGTCTAAGATTATGAAGTCTGACTCAAAACTATGACTATCATAAAATAGAGGGACTTTTTCAACAATATAGTAGGAGACTTTCATCTTCCCACTTGGGATAGTTACATCAAGTATGTACCCTAAGTCCCTTATTTCAAGAGTTAGCATAGAGGTAAGATTCTTAGACATGAAGGTGTTTGTTAACCCAGAGTCAAATAGAGTAACAACAAAATTGTCAAATATTTGCATCATACCTACGTATACATATATTTTATGTAAGTAGTTTGTACAAGATAATCATGATACAATGTTTTAGAAATAATTTCGAATTAAAAGGGTACCCTCCATGAGTTTGTTTTCATTGGTCTTCGCCTCATGCGCGTTCACTGCAAAGACACGGTCATGTCGATGTTCACCTTGCCTGGCCCATGCTGGAGGAGGGTGGGGGAGTTATCTCTGAAGTGACGCTCCTGTTTGTAGTAGTGTCAGACCAGGGATGAATACTTGTACGGGCCAGAGTGGAAGTTACTGCAGTTGCGGCAATGAGGAACATTGGCATTCTGGCCTTGACCCTTGTTATATCCAGGATTATGGTTCTATGTAGGGCAACGATTGTAATTCTAGTTCTGGCCTTGATTGCAGTTCTAGGCAGGAGGATTTCTCTAGTTCTTTTGTTAGTTCTTGTTCTTATTGCCACAATTATGTGGTTTTCCCTTCTGTTCAGGTTTTGCAGGTACAACCTCAGTAAGTCCTGGATAGGCAAGAGTGGGTAATGGTTTCTTGTGTCCCACCCCTAGGGTTCTTTCCATGGACAAGGCATGGTCATAGGCATCTTGAAAATTGGTGGGTTTGGATGAGGATACAAAAGCTTTTAGGGTAAGGAAGTGCCCATCAATGTACCGATCAAGTTTTTGCTCTTCAGTGAGGTTGGTGACATGCCTCTCGAAAAGGCAGAACTGTCGGCTATATTCAGCCACTATGTTAGTTCCTTGGGTAAGGGTGAGGAACTATTTTTGTTTCTCCTTTCTCTCAAATTTGGGCTGGAAATGGTTGGTGAAAATGGGTTTGAAGGCGTCCCAATTGACAAGGATGACATATTGTGACTGAACATAATTCTCCCACTACAACTTGGCCACCCCCTTCAACTGGTAGGTGGAAAAACCAACTTTGTCTTGTTCAGGGCACCTCAGAACCCTAAAGGTGTTCTCCATGGACACTAACTAGGCATCAACTGTGTCTAGGACATCATCTTTGTCTTCCCCATAGAAGGCTTCTGGGCTGATTTTTAGAAAATCTTGGATAGTGATGGGTTTTGGGTTATGGGTTGGTATAAGGGATGTTGTACGAATATCTAGGTCATGGAAGGAATCCATAATGGCCTTCTATTTCATTTCCCACTCCCCCATATTGGTGGTCTTATTAGCAGAACCAACATCATTGTTCATGTGGGGCTTCTTCCCATTGTCTTTAGTACCAGAGGTTCCTTCACTATCCCTATTGTTCCTTGTTTTTGGGGCCATCTGCAAGTGTTTAACTAATAAAAGTTTTCTTATTTATAACTTTCAAAGAAAGAATATGACAGGTCCTGGAAATATTGCAACAAGTTTTCTCAATTTATTTCCAAATTTTGGTTGTTCCCATCCTTAAACTACCCAAAATAGAGAGATTATATAGATCAAGTCATGACACCTTAAAGAGAATGAGAAGATGACAAGTCATCATACTTCCTTCTAATAGGTGTCTTGGGTAATCCTTAAAGAAGAGATAATATTCTAGAAGACTCTCTAGGGTTACATGAAGTCCTTCCATTCATTTCTGGATCAACTAAGGCCAGGTGGAGCAGGAGGAACCTCAGCCACTGTGAAGACGAATAGGAGGAATTATACTAGAACCCCCTTTGTGCTCTTTCTAGACACCTCAGTTTTCACCATAGTGAATTTTAGGGCTTCCTTGGTTCAGCGATTAAGAACATCATTTCACTAATGCATATGAAGTGTGTTATGGCTCTAATACCAACTATCACAGATCCATTCTTACCCTAATCCCCATCCTACTATCCAAATGGGCAATGTTAAAGGGATTAGAGTGACTGTCCCTGAGTGGCCCAAAAATCACACACAAATAATATGCAAAAAGGAAATAACATTCTTATTTAGTAAAATGAACCAAAGGGTTTAGTACATAAGGCCCACAGGCAAAATGGAAAGAGAAAAAGATAAGAAACTAGCCATCTACTACATCCCTTTTACAATTATCTCCCACGTAGAGTCTAGATTCGATGTAGCAGTCTTTATTTTAGTAGATATGTGTAAATCTCTTGTTCCTTGCATTACCTAAAATCAAGAAAATCAAGACACAAAGTCAATGCAATTGCACTGTACGCTATATAAAAACAATTAAAATAGTTTATAAGAAAATTAGTATACTTGGTGGGACTTATATTTCAAAAAGTATATCAAGCGATCTTCCAAAAACCAAAAAAATTGTTTGACAAGAATTTGATTACGAATTATTCATTATGTTGTAATTGAGAAGTATGCTTATATTATATTTGACCTCATTGCCCCATCCATATAGGGGAGGTAACAAGGGTCCTTCTCACCATAGGAGATAGGAGGTCAATGTACAAAATCCCACCCTCCAAACGGGGGGTATCTTGTACTCAATATCAACATTATCAACATCATAATCATCAATATCTGGGCAGTCATAATGGGTAATGTAATTTTATGTTTTCATGTTTTTCAAAATATAGTATATGAAAAATGGAAGACTAATCATAGAGAACAATAGCTTATTCAAGTAAGTAGCCAAGTATACGGTCAAGTTATGCATAGAAGTATCTTCAATACAATCAAGGAGGAGATATAATAGTGTAACTTTCTAAATGAGTATTTGGACTATAGATTCTAAGAAAGAGTATATCAATCTGTTGAGTCAGATCCTAGATCAAAAATATTGGATCAAGGGTCAAGATCATAGTTTTAAAGAATCATGTTTCACTATTCGATATTAGGGTTACATTTTCCTATTTCTACCTTAGGGTTTGGTCATCAACAATATTTCCAAATGTCCAACATTTATTCAAGTATAAAGCATGTTTCAAGAATGAATGACCTACCTAGGTATTTTTAGGAACACATGTCAACCCTAAATATTATCATCACTATTCAAGTTACCATAAAGTCTCTAGATCCTTTTCAATATGAAATAGTATCATTGGTCTCAAAATTAGATCAGGTAGAGTCATGGGCCAGGCATATGATTAAGGGGTTTGCAAGATTAAGATTAATCATTATCATATCAAGAGTAATCCTTATTTCAATGTGCATGATTCATATTCTAGGGTAATGAGTTTAAAATATTAGATTTAACTTTATTTTGTCAAGTTCTATTTAGTGTCTCAATATGATCATTATATTCAAGGATTAGGGTTTCCCAAAGGTTAAACTCAAAATAGAGTCAATAACTAAGATGTTATGAGCAAGAGAGAAAAACTAGGTATAATGATAATATTCATAAGGCAGTATACTATGAAAGTATTTTTAATGCATTCCTTGGGTTTTTATGATCAAGATTGACTATTTACTTGAATTATTTGGAGCTAGGATGCATTTTTTGTGATTTAAATGAGATCTATCTATTTATTGCTATTTTGATCAGAGGGGGGAGATTTACTAGAAAAGGGAGGAGCATGGAATATTCCTGGTCGTTGGATTCTTGGTCAACTCTGACCAGATTGAGATCTAGCAGCTAGGAGGCTGCTTGCTCCCTGTCATGTGCATAAGAAGTAAAGGATCAAGGGAAGTGGGTGCACTGCCTAGTGGTCGTCGATCTTACTTTCGGTCATCCATTGACTTTGATATGACGGTCACAACTTGCTCGTCCAAAATGCACCGGCCTGCACCAGTGAGGTGCTGATGTGGTGCAGTGGCAGTCGAAGGAGATTGGGCAAAAGAGGAGAAGGCTGAGAGGGAGGTCATAGCGGCACTGGTTGAACGTGGGGGCTCGCCGAAGGTGAAGGTCAGGTTTTTGTAGCCAAAGAGGGCAAGGTTTAGGGTTAGCTTAGGGTTCATTGAGCCATGGCGGCGGTTAAAGAAAAGCTTTTAATTGTCTTCAAAATGCACATATTTGAGGGGGGAAAGGGGTAGTCGCGCTTGGAATGGTGGGGTGAGCAATTTCTCTCGATTTGATTTTGAAACAGGTTGCTAAAAGGTCAATATCATTGGCGGTCGTTCGGTCCCCCTCTTCACTAATTGTCGGAGGTAGGAGACAATCCAGTGACCGCTCGATCAAGGCTCCGATCCGTGGGTGCCTGATCTGAGGGTCAGGGATCAATTTCGCCCTCTCAGCGGATTGTTGACTTAGATAAGGATCGAATAAAAAAGTAAAATAAAAAGGGCTTTTGTCATTAAACTTTAAAAATCATATTAAATAGTAGGAATGTAAAATTTGAGTGAAATTTGGACCACTGCATCACCAAAATGTGGAGAATATATATAAAATGTTTGAGGACAAGATGATGAAGTTTGATGGACAAATTTATTTCTCTGAGTAAGGTGATTATTTAACCTAATTTGAAATGTCATAAAGTGTAAAAAAATCACATTGATCACCAAATTTTGTATTTGAGTCTCAACATTAATTATGTAGCTAAGAAAAATAAATTGGAACCATAAGTGAAATAAATAGGTCAAATTTGGAATTGGGAAAAAGTAAAGGTAAAACTCACTTTATCACAGAGGCATTTTCTCCCCCTCTCCCATGCCCATGGCAGAGGCCGAACGTCTGGGAGGGTGATAAACTAAGAGGGCAACTGGGATTCGAACCTGAGTCCCTTTTTGAGGGGACATCATGCTTGACCACTTGAGCCACTCCTTTTTGGCCTATGTATGTATACTAATATAGTTAGAAGTAGTGTACTTAGTGACTTTAGACTAATATGGTGATTGTTATCTAGCTTCTTATCCACTACCCATGCATTAAATATTTGGCTAATAATAAACACAATTGGTTGATTAAGATTTATTTATAGATATTACAAAGTTCACTCATTTGTACATTTTTTGTCTATATTGTTTCTTATTACAATGTAAGTTATACAAAAGTTGACCCAATAACCTCTAATGTTTATTATTTGTAAGAAAGTGCCGCAATATACCAAAATTTCTCCTAGAAGAAATAGTTTGGATACCAATTTTCTTCTAGTGTTGGTTTATTGCAGAAAAAATCAACCCAATAAGTAATCTGGGAAATTTCATTTCCCAGTGAATTTGTGGCATGAACGATAGAAAAAATTCAGAAAACACTAATGCAGTAGGATTCATGTGGTACTCTCCACAAAATAAATGTTTCCACCAACAAAGTTTGATGTGTAAGTTTTCAATACAAAAAAGACACCATAGATGCCACTACAACCTAGTTTCTAATAAATCTGTGCCAGTTTATGGGAAAGAAACTGATCTTATAAGCTTCTCTCTAATGTCCCACAAAATAAATGTTCCCTCCAAAAAAGCTTATTGCATCAAATTTTGGAATGAAATCAACATTGTTGACTTAATCACATTCAAGAGGTTTAATGAAATATGGAGTTAATTTTGTTTTTTAAATTAATTTTATTTTTTCACTTCTTTTTCCACTATTATGAATGAAAAAAAGGACTTCCAACAAGTTGCATCTATTTTTGTCAAAAACCTACATAACAATGAAATATGGGTGTCATCTTGGCTATCACGTTGGTTTCTCTCCTCAAACTAATGCCATAACCTAAATAATAACCTCACAAAATCTGTCTTTGCCCCATTCTCACTACCACATAACCCCAATCTCCTCTCATCTCTGTTATGCCGTCAATGCTACCAACCCTTGTCAGTGTTGTCACTTCCATCAACACTGTTGATGTCATACTTGCTCCCTCTCTCACTGCCACCTATTTCTCCTCTCCTCGTCATTTTTCCTCCTCTTTCTGATCCCTACTGCAACTGCTTCTTCTTTGCTCACAACCAGCTGCTCACTAGCTTTTTTCTCACTTTTCCAGCAATTGCTAAGGTCACTACCGACTGCTTCTTCTCACACTACCAACTGAGCTCCTTGCCTCTGTCCTCTCTTTAACTATTGTTGGGGTCAACATCCTTAAGGTTGCAGCCTTCAGTTGTTCCCATCCTTTCACTTATCCTTGCCCCTATTGTTGGGGTCAACGCCACCACTGTCGGCTCCTTGAGGTCTTTTCACATTTATCTTCTTCTTGTTTATGTTCTTGTTTATGCTACATATTGAAATGAAATCAATGTTTGTTTGACTTTTTAAGAAATATATGGCATGCCTATCTAATTATAATACATTCCTATATCTTGAAATGAAATCTATAGGTTTTTATTATAAATATTGTCTAAGTTGTGTAAATAGGATACAAAGAGTATTGGATCTCAGTTATATAAACCCTACAAATTATTTTTTATATCTTAATGTATATTTGGTTTGCACATTATGATGAATATCCATTTATCAATCTTATATGTGTTCCTTGCTTATAGTTAGTAATATGAATGTTTTATGGATGAACGGTCACACCTAGGACCTACAGAGGAGAGACAAAAATCCTAAACCTAAGGATATGAATGAGGACACCTTGATTTTCACTGCGTTGACATGAAGTAACCTAACTTAATTTCATTTAGACTTATCATATGTATATAAATGATGATATACATGTTTTATGTTTGCCTAGAAACTCGTCCACAATTTACTCATTAGGAGTAAATATTAGATAGTCCCTAGTTTGGGACTCTTCTTGAACACTATGATCTCACATAGTATGTGAGTGTATAATGTGTGTTTTATTTTCAATAATATTTCAAAAACTATTTCTCTATTTATTTTTTGATACATATATAGGTGGGTATTTTTCCATCTATATCAATATACTTAGAGAACTACGGGAAAATGTTTTGATAATAATCTTGAAAATTGAACACACATTATACACTTACTAGTGATATTAATTGTTCAAGAATGGGATAGGTTATACACATTCATAAATATGCATTCTAAATACGTCCAATGCTTTTCCTAGAATCCCATTCAAAATTTACTCACCAGGAGTTATATTGATAGTCCCTAGTTTGGGATTGTTCTTGAACACTATATTCTCACTTAGGATGCGAGTGTATAATGTGTGTTTGATTTTTAGGAATAGTTTGACATATGTTTCCCCATTTGTTTTCTAAGTACATAGGTAGGTGTGTATTTTGTCATCTACATCAATGGACTTGGAGAACTATGGGGAAACATTGTCAAAATATTTTTTAGAAAATGTAACACACATTATACAGTTACTAGTGAGATTAAGTGTTCAAAAATAGGATAGGTGGTGCACATTCATCAACAAAAATGATAAATATATTGTGAAAACTAGTAGTTTTGGTACCAAATCGAACATATTTTATTCTAAACTTGATGTAGATAACACTTGATTCAATACTCAGTCACATACCTTATGATTATAGAATGAATCATTGGATGTTCATTCTAAAGCATTGCATTTGGAGTTGATAAGTGTTCTTGATGAGTTTATAGTATTTGTATAAAAACATAGAATATGACATGGAGATAGGCTCTATTTCCCCTATAGTAATTACTATAACAACTCAAATATCGACATTGTTGAGGAAATCAAAAGTCATGTCATTTGCATGGGATTATATAGGTCTATATAGAATGGTATCAGCAAGGAGAGATTTCTACTTTGAGATCAGAAAATGTCAATAGTGGTAATTGTACAAAAGAAGAAATGAGATCGTTGTTGATGTAAATGAACCAATTCTCAATGATATGATTTATGTGTCCCTTGTCTGTGTCTGTATTGATAGCCAAGTCCCTATCAGTGTCTATGTTGATAGGTATGGGCTAAATCTTACCAATCCACCTTACTTATTTTGAAAGATTTTACATGATGTTGAGAAACTATTGCATTTAGGTTGTACTAAGTATAGGAGGTTGAGCATTGTGTCGAGATTGTATACTCTAAAGTCTAACAATAGGTGGAGAAACAAAAGGTTCATGTCTATGTTGACTTTGTAGAAAGAAATAATTATTGTAGGCAACTAGCTTCCAATATCAACAATGAAGCAAATAAAATATTGTGCCCAATGTAAATGGGGGCTAAGAAGATACATGCATGCCCAAATGATTATGTGTTATTTTAAAAGGGATATATCAATTTGAAAGATTATCCAAAATGTGAGGCGTCAAGGTGTAAAACAATGACTTTAGGTAAGACCAAGAATGGCTCTCCTGTCAAGGTGATGTGGTTTCTACCAATAATATCATATTTTCAACACGAAATTGTTAATTCAAAAGAAACAAAGAATTATCTCGGCATGTAGAGGTAAACATAAATAATCATGGTATCCTACAATATGCATAGGATTCATCATAATTAAAAAAATGATTTATTATATCGTCAATTTGGTGGAGAAGTGAGGAATATAAAAATAGGACTATATCTAACGTGGGTGAATCCATATGATACATTAAGAATCTAGCACATTTACTTGGACTATTATAATTGTTATATACGATCTTCTTCCTTGGTTGTGTATGAAAAATATGTATGTAATGATATCAGTGTTGATATCAAGGCCCAATCAACCTATAATAATATTGATGTTTAGTTTGAACCTCTTATTGAAAACATAAAGAAACTTTGGGAAGAAGCATTACGACTTATTATGCTTCACATGTAGACACCTTTAATTTGCATGTTGTGTTGTTGTGTGCGGTTAATGACTTACCAACATATGAGAATCTGTCTAGATGCATTGTAGAAGGATCCAAAACATGCCCTTAATATAAGGAAAACTCTTATTCAATATGACTAGAATATGGTGGAAAGACTTTATATCTTGGTCATCAGATATTTCTATCAAATTTTCATCCTTATCAAAGGTTTCTCAAATCATTTAATGGATCAAAAAAGGAACCAAGTGTCTCTAAACCTATATCATAGATTGATGTTTATGACACAGTAAAAGGAATTGTCTATGGATTTGATAAGATACCATGTCGTACACATGCATGTAATAAATATTCATTCAAAAAGAGATCCATATGCTAGGATCTTCCTTATTGGATTTATTTGACAATTAAGCATTGTATTGATGGCATGCATGTCGAGACAAATGCCTCTAACAACATCATTGGTATTATATTGAAAATACCAAGCAAGACTAAGATGGCATCAATTCTGGAATAGACCTACATACCATGGGTATAAGAAAAGCAATAACAAGAAAATTGATCAGCGGTTGGGTCCCAGTGGTTATGCCTTATTCCACCAAAGAAGGAGAACTACAATATTCTAGGAAATAACCAATCATATCTTCAAGTCCATGTACACCACAACACGATTTGTGCATAGTTTCTAGAACAAAGTGCTAAGGATTACTTGCCAACCCCACAGCCATTGAGGCTGCTCACAAAAATGGTGAAATCCAACCCTCTCAATGAATATATTTTTTTATTATTAGGTTGTACTGTATAGTTGCATTGATCACGATTAACATGATATCCATGAGCAAATAGAGGAAGTTAAGTGCATCCCTAATGGCCAAAGGTATGAATTGATAGGTGCTAAGGAAAGTCAAGATCATCTTGGTTGTGATAGGGGCATAGGACCTAGTGTAGGACTGAAATCATATTATCACTCATCCAAGATTATATTGGCATCAATAGGGTAATAGGAGTTGGTGTAGGATTGAAATCATATTTTGGATCATAGGAAAGGCCACAAAAATCTACTAAAAAAGGTTGGATGAGCTGATACAACTGAGTATAAATGAGGATATGAGTAGATTTTAGTCTTCTCAACCTCTTTAGACTAAAGACGTATTACTCCGCTCTGATGAAAAGGTAAAAATAGTTACTGAAGGCATCAAGGTTATACTGGGACTACTCCCACAGACTCACCAGGCCATCCCTATGTAAGCTTTGTGTTATTGGCATAATAATATTAAAATTTTAATTATAGGTGGGTTAGAAATGTCATCTAGTATTTGTAGAACCTTATTCCAATATCATGGCACATGGTGAGGTCCTTCCCTTCCTTGGTGGGACACTGCATGTGTAGCACTCGAATGCCAAATGGCATGATCTATATATCTTCCAACTTGTCTATAAATTAATGATAGACACACCACTATATATACCTCACCTTGAATATGACATAGTAGGAGAAGAAGAAGAAGGTGGATGGGTTGGGTGGATAAAAAACCTAGTTTTGAATGTGATGGTATGACAAAATTATATTACAATTGTACATGTGAGTATTTTTATTTTTCTATATATGTTGGTGATTGATACAATAAAAACAACATATCAAAAAACCTTCAAATACCCCTACGTTCTTCCTCCAAAGTTTCATGCACCTACTTTGATTATGTGGTTCATATTTGAATCCCTAGGGAGTAAGTGTAAGTTCTTATGAAAATAGTTAGAGAATCAAAAACCAGGGTTGAATAGGTAATCCATATGCTCAAGGATGTTGTGGGACAAGATGTTGACATTAGTGTATTCGGTCAAGATATAATAGAGATATTTTGTTATCACTGGCTAAATACATCTTAATAAAAGTATGAATATGGTGAGAGCTTATCAGTGTAAGAAGTCTATGTAAATATATATCTTCAACTTTTTCTACATGTAAATCTATTCCATATGTTCTCAAAACTAATCATATGTGGAGACTTTACTGTTTCAAATAACCAATGTGGCATTTCTAGTCCATTCATTAATTATTAATGTGGATAGAGACCAACAATGTATATTTGATTATTCCGTAGTTCATTTAATTATTTTTCTAGTACAGGATTCTAGATCCTTTTAGTTTCAAGTAAATTTCTTTATTTTATTCTATTTCTTAGCTTGTAGTTTGAACTTATGAACTACTTCCATTGTAAAATTTCATTATTTTTTTAATTTTCCTTGTGCTTTACCTATTAATAGGCATCAAGAATTCTTGGTGATCATGTTGAGCATATTGATCGTGTATTATATTGACCCTATGGGTAGAAAATCTGTAGGGGGGTAAAAAATTCCAATTGTAGAGTATGTATAAATATGTATCTATCAATATATTTAATAATGTCTTCATCATGATATAGCTAATTCATCAACTATATGTATTCCTTTAACTTATAATGGTATATAATTATTCTGTCAAGGTGGATTAGTTGTAGATAAATAATAGAAAACATTATCTTGGAGGATTATTAAGGTAGTTTGATGGCTTAAATTTTAATGACAGCTTTGCTTATTTTAATTACTTAACATTTCACATAACTTTGAATTTTTAGTTCCCTGTACAAAATGGTGTTTGAGCAAGTGCATGCCAACATCATGGGGCATCCAAAATATATGGTAGGTAATTAAGATTGGATCATAAGTTTATAAATAAATTTAAATTGTAGACAGCTTTATATAATTTCATTATGTAATTATATCATTCATTTTGTAGGTCTTCGACACCCAATTTTATGCATCAGAGACTCTAGATGTCGTACTAGAAGAGTGGGTAGAGTTCCTTGTGTAGGAAGTTGAATTTGAATTTGATTGGGTAGACATTACGATTCTTTGAAATTTTGAAGTTGTCTTAACATTAATTTTTGCATGATTATGTTATGTTACTAGAAGTGAAACATCAATATGCAAGTGACTTCAAATTTGACTGGTATCATGATTATGTATCTCAATTTGAAATGAAACATAATGTGAATGGGAGTGAATATTATTTGCAATGTGAAGGGAAGTGAAACATGCATGTGATTTACGATTGTGAATGCTTGATTGCTTGATTGGGTAGAACCAAAGCACGAGTGAAATGTGAATTGTGAATTTGTACGTGAAGATAAGTGAACTTGAAGATCTAAACATGAATGCAATAATTGTATGTGATTATATTTTTGTTATTATAGGTTGTCCAGGATGCAATATACATTTAGATATCCATATGTTATGGTGTACCTAAAATGTTTGTGAGTATAGGGGTGACTTATTGTTATAACATGGATTTTCACATGTATTTATACATATATTTGAATGAAAATATTTGATTGATAAGTATATATTAGAAAAATCCATGTTTTGTTTGTAATTGTTGATTTGAGAATGCAAATTCACCATATGAAAGGAATTTTGAGGTTCTACTATTTTCAATAATCCATTAATAATTATTGACAAAAGTAAGTATGGGAAAATCCAATATAAAGGGATTACTACAAGTAATGGACAATAAGTATCTTTAGATAAGGAATTGTGTGGAAATTTCTAGAAAAGATAAGTGAAAGCAACTTATAAGATTTTTTCAGCCTTATATTGCACTTAATGAGAAAATACATCAAAAATAAGATAGCTTGACAAGTTTGGATGAGAAAAAGGATTATTTGATACGTTAAACATTTTAAATAAAGTAAATATTTGGATACTAATAAAAATACTCTTAATTTTTGTATTTTGGCCTCGAATCTTGCTAATATCGAGATTTAACTAATAAAACTTTTCCTTTAAAATTTGGAGTCAGTTGGATAAAAGAGGAGAGAGTTATGAAATTAACTAGATTTCCAAAAGTGGAAGCATTAATGGATTAATACATTTAAATGTCACAATTTTATTCATATTAGGAAAAAGAGGGACGGCCCTCTAATAAAGGATCTCACCCTGATAGCCTTAGGATGGTGATCCAAGGGTCTAGAGATTGTCTCCTACGTTTGACTGAATTGGAAATCAGAACAGTGTAGTTCCTTTTTCTTTCTCAACTTTTGCTCTTTCAAATTCATGTGTAAGCCTAAAAATATTCTGAATGAATTTGGGAGATTATTCCAGACATGGTAATCCCTATTTTGGTCACCTTTGGAAAGCTATTACGTCTTTCCCCAATTGATCAGAGAAGTCAGTGCCCAACACCCATAGCCATATCTATAAAAGGCGATAGAATCCCTCTATAAGATCCCTACCTGGGAGACCTTGTAAGATTTGAAAAGCATCTCCTTGACTTCAATTTTGACTCAACCCTCTAGTTTCCCCTCTCACCTCTTCTTTATGCAATTAGGAAACTACTCTCACTGTTCTTCCTGTTGTGACTGCCTCCAAACAATCGAGCACTAGCCTCGGGTCCGGCGAGGTGTGGTGAAAGGAGTAGCACTCTTGCTCATTTCCTAGGACCACTGAGGCTCAAAGTAAACATCGAAGTTGACCCACCCAGAGCATGCTCAGTACAGACCAAGGTTGAAGATAACCTTCAATGAAAAAAATCATCTACCCTCAACTCTTCTTCTAAAAGGTTAGGATCTTTTCGTCTTTTTCCTTCCTTTTTATCGGCTAGCCATGTGGGCGTGGGACATTGACATGGTGTGAGCCGATTGGCTCGGTTGTGGTCTCACATCATGCTGGCTTTATCCACTCAGCCATTGAGGTGGCGAGTTTTAATTGGCTAGAAAAGATTAATCTTGTAAAAATTATAGAAATTAGAGGGTAACTCCAATAATAGTGAATATATATATGATTTCAATCAGAAAAATATGAGGAATCTAATAAAATTAGTTTTGTGACCTATTTCTATCATGAATTCTAAAACTGCATAAAGATGTAATCTTCAATGTAATATAATGTGTAGAAATCTTGATTCCCTAAAAATGATGAAATTGATGGTTATAACTTGTGCAATTGATCTTATGGATAAAGTCTAACCTTTTGTATAAAAAAGAGCATCTTGGATCTAATTTGGGTCAAAATTTCACATGTTCCCAAAATTAGGGTTTCCTAAATTAAAAGGCATTAAAATATGATAATTAGGGTATGGGAAGCATAACCCTAATGAAATCCTAATTTGACCCCCAAAACCCTAACTTAGAGCCCAAGTTGGTCATAATGGATATTTTGTGGAAACAACAGTAATACTTGGGTGTTGTGCATTAATTATAGGGTGATTGCTTGTTTGGTTGCATCTTCTACTGGTTTCTTGGACATTAAGTCATCTCTGAGAAAGGTATGTGGTTAATCCTAAGACTACTCACCTTATTGACTTCTGTAGATTTTTGAGGTTTCTTGAATGGATTGCAAACTAATATGCTTATTTGTTTATTTACTTCATGTAATCTATAAGGCCCATACAAGTATCACATTATATTAAGAAGTAACATTCTCGAACCCCTCATACTATCTCTGGAGGTCTGATAGGGAAAAGAAATCTATGAGATGACCATGATCAAGCCCATGATTGGGAAGGTCTAAAGGGTCAAGCCCATGATTGGGAAGTCAAACAAGGCACCAAGCCCATGATTGGGAAGGTGGCCTAAGTCCACTACAGGGAGAAACCCCACAAAAAGGTATTCCCAGAGATCAAGTAAATATGATTTAGAAGTTATGACAAAGATGTAGTTGTAATTATGAAATAATATTTGTTGTTATGGATGTTTATGTTGTTATTCCTAGATGTGAATATTTTGTTTTCCCCAAGTACTCGGTATATTTCAATGTGTTGACTGTGTATTTGTTGCATACCATTTTAGGTTAAGCCACAATTAATTTGCAAGATGGACATCCAGAGAAAAAGGTACAAGAGAAAATAAGTTTAAAGTTATCCTGGAGGATTTTTATAGTTAGATTTATTTCCTGTTGCAACATTTAGATTTTCAGTCCTTGTAACTCCCTAGAGGAGATTCTATCTTCATATTGTTACCAAACTCTTTTCCATTCAATGAAATTTTTATTCATTATTGGTTAATTACTAAACCTCTATCCTAGAATTATGATAATGGCCCTTGCCCTTTCAATCTGCCTTAATTAAGGATAACGTGGGAGGGGTTCATTACATTTGGTATCATAGATAAAATAGGAACTAGTTATGTAGAATAATAAATCTAGTGAACGAGTACTTATATGATATAGTTTAAAGTGCTAAAATAGTAAAGAATGTATTCTTGAGGAACTAGATTTAAGTAGAACAATAAAGTAATATAAATAAATAGTCATGTAGAAACATACAAATGGAAAGTGTAAGATCCTCAAATTTATAAATTTGAATTCTATAAATATAAGACTTTATTTGATAAGTAAATTCCTCAATTAAAATTGATAGAATAATAGAGTTGTCCACTTTTTGGTATGGGCTCAACCCATGATCCAAGTGAGGTCGGTGAGACTATATGCTTTGCAAATAGGTCCTTGTGGCACAAGTTTAAAGAAATAAAAGAATCCATGCACAAATAAAGGATAATGGCTTTATAGTTGTTAGATAACTGAAATATGAGATAATGGGAAAGTTTCCAAGAGATTCTAAGATAGTTCGTAATTTAGATAATTGAAGGAGTATTTATTTAGCCATGGATACAAATACAAGTTTAAGGAATCAACTAAGGATAATTTGATCTGACTTTTGGAATATTTAAAAGTAATGAGAAAGGTAAGAGAATTCAAGAATTTGGAATAAAAAGGACTTTCCATGTGATATGGGCAAGTGAATTAAATAAATGTTTGAAAGGAAAGTTTCATTTATTAAAGTTATTCCAATACATACCAAAAATTAAATATAGTTTGGGAAAGGAATTAATGAGTTTCTGTAAAAGTTTCCTACCATAAAGATACTCCTAGTATCCTATAGAAAATTGATAAGGAAAAGGGACCTACTTGTAATAACTGAATGTTGTTTTCTTGGTTGATGAGAGAGAAAAGGATATCTAGAAACCACCTTTTAACACTAAGTGGACACATTTCTAGATTATAACATTATAAGGGAAGTATGATTAAGGGTGATTTAGGAAAATATTTTATGAGATGCCTTTAGGTGCAAGGAAAGGTATTAATTGAATTTGTTGGTTGCAACATCTTTGCCAATTCTAAATAATAAATTCAATGGGTACCTTGCACGTCCATATAAGGAAATTTATAGGAGTTTTGAAGAAAGATCTTCTATTGTCTATTTCTGTGACAACCACAATATTTTCTCTATGGTTTTTGGAAAATATTGATTCACCATAGTTGCAGTCTCCTTGTGGTCTAATCCTATGGGATGAGATGCCTATTTAAGGGCAGACATTGATGGACTTCCACACACATATCCTTTAGGTATCACTGGAAGGAGATGAGAGGATAAGATTTAGAGGGTGGTGTCAAGGATAGTTAAGGGTGTAAATTTATTTCTTGGCCATTGCAAAGTCTTTGTAGATTCCTTGCTTTTACAAGTTCCTCCTTGGTGTACCCAACATATCCAGAAAGGTGGAACTGTCCCTACGCCATGACCACTGGGTGGTGTACCCAACTCCCTGGGGGTATTTCTACTGCGGAGGAGATTTTTCCCACCCAAGTCTTGTCACAGAACCCATAGAGGTTCATTGAGTGGTCGGAGAGGAGGAGATGACTTCTTATCACGACGTAGTAGTGTCATTGTTGAAGATGTTTGATGCTAGGTGGCACAATCAGACATTGCTCCATTCTGTCATGGTCGACAAGGTCATGGTGCTCCTACACATGATGAAAGGGGGTTTAGGTAGTTGAATCATCACGGACGAACACAAGCACAGAGTAGCATTCAAAGGGTAAAAGATGGAGTACCATTCTATAGATCAGAGAACAGGGATGAGAGATAGAGAGAGAAAGAGTATGATGGAGAGAGGGAGGATTGGAGGTGATCCTTGGTCACCGCAAGTGGTGTGAGGGGAGGACCCTAGTGGTACCACTGGATGGGTGTTGGAGTCGGGCCTCGCATCCACATGGGGCGTCACGTGAGGACGAGAGCAAAGGGAGAGGAGTCGGGATTTAGTTGGGCATGGACCGGACAGTTTAGGCTCATCTCTAGGCATGGGATGCTTCCCACTTACCTAGTTGGAGTGTGGGTCCAGGGTGGCATGGCCCAATAAGAGGCTGCCACGTCACCCATGCCCAAGGTATTTGCATTTTGTGTTATTTATGTTCTTTTAAAAATCATAGGAATTGTTAGGATTATCCAAATATAGGCAAATTATATATCAAATTAATTGGAAAAACATGTAGAATCCAAATATGATACTTTGAATTCCTAATTATTCTTCTTGTTCAAAAAGTATTTCCAATATATGTAACTAGGATAATTCATGCATAAAACCCTAGAATTGATGATTAATGTATCGAATACATTCAGTACATTTATTTTGGAGATATAGCTCATATTTTTTAATATGATGGGGAATCCAAGAGGTTGATGATATTTATGTGAATAATTAGTATTTATAGATCAGTGATCATATATGTATAATTAGGGTTTTCAAACTGAAGATCATAACTTGTGTTAATCTTAATGGACATAATCTGATCTAAGTGTTTATAAGGCAAGTGTATAATAGACTTGATAATTAGAGTTTAACTTATGTTTAATATGTGATGGAATTAATATTTTTACTCTTATTCCTTATCCAAACCTAAGACAACCCTAAACCCTAGATTAGGACCTGAGTAGGGTTTAATCTGAATAATATGATGGTGACACTTTAGGATATACATGCATACAAATTTAATGTTGATTGCTTGGATCCAATTTGCTTGCTTGACTGGATGATATGCTTAAAGTACTTGAAGTATGATTACATGGTCTGCATAGTTCTACTTTGAGGTTTGTGGTTATGATTATGAATACTTGCATTTTTACTACCGATGTTTGTTGAGGATTTCATGAGGGTTGACGAAATAAAATGTTGGATGTTTATTTACATTTTTCAATTATATGCTACTATGAGTAACATATATAGTAAGATATCATTTATGAACCCTAAGATGACAAGTATTGAGGGGTAATGCACATGAGACCTGGAGGGACAGTGACTATGCCCAAGATAGCATATCAAAGTATGGGTTAGAATAAGTATTGAAAATATCAATTCTTATTTGCAAGTAATTGATTGATTATATGTTGTTATATTACTTGCACACCTTTATTTGCATGCCACATACATAGTATAGCAATATACAGATTTGCATTTTGTTTGTCGGTGATTTAGGTAAATTCAATGTATGAAGATATCAAGACATGTTGACTCATATGAAATCCACCAAAGACATTAAAGCTAAGTAAGGGAGGATTAGTTAGATACTTATTCTCACATGTATTAGTAACATGTTAAAAATTCATGTAACTCCTTAGAGGAGCATCATTATGCATCTTGTAATAAATATTTGTGAAATAATCAAAATTTTATTTTCTATTATTTGTTATTTGTTAAATTTGGATATTGGGAATTTGTAATGAGTGTGGCCCGGGAGGGATCACACCTTACTTAAATTTAAGGAAATAATTGATAAATATCCCAATAGATCATATCCAACAAATTGAAAGCTTTCAAATAAATATGGTTCACAATATTTCTTTAAATAGAGTGATAACAGGAACATAGTTTTTGTTGCAGCAGAAATTAAATCTAACTCTTACAAATGTTTCGCATCAGAGTTCAACTATTGAGCCATATTTGTCTTCTAGTGGAAATCAAAACCTATACTACTCAGATCAGTTTGTGGTGAGTAACATCTCCATCTCAGAAGTCCTCAGTAGTTAGGTATGGGCATCAACACCTAACTCCTGGTCCTCAGGCTGTAGAACCTCTGGGTGGGTTGAAAACAACACCTAGGGGAGAGAAAATAAAAGCAAGGACATCAGCAAACACTGAGTATGTGCAATAATTAACAACTAGGCCTTGTTGTAGAAAGTTCAAAAGAAGAGCATCAAAATAAGGGATGATCAAGAGAATTAAGTCTCAAAATACATATTAGGTCAAGAGATTAGGCATATCTAACTAAAGAATATCAAATATGTAGTCTTGCCTTTAAAAACATTTGTTAGCAATATCAAACATAAATTGTGCATGTAACAAACAAAGACTAAAATTATTTCAAGTAGGGCTAAGACACCATAGGATCTCAGCCTAAAATAAATAATGGGTGGAGAAATCACACCCTGGGTGGAGATAGAACGCCCCTGTAAATAGTGATTGGAGATAGAACACCCTGGGAGGAGATCGCACGCCCCTGTATATATATGGTTGTACGCATGTACCACTACAAGAAATAAAGATAGTCTAAGCAATTACATAAATTGGGAAACCCAAGTATAAGTTTAGTCCATGTGAAAAAATAGGATGAGAACATCATATATATATATATATGTGTGTGTGTGGGGGGGGGGGTCAGAGGACCCATAGTCATTATTAATAAAATTAGAATTTCATAATGATGAAAAATAGAATATCAATCCATGCCTCATATGGGAAATAATATTTTGTCATTATAGCAATGCATGGATAGTATAAAAGATACACATACCTCAAATTGAGTTGTTAAGTTATAGATTGAATCCTAACCCTTCCAAGTCTAAATTCAATTCAACCTACATATAGGATTAGTTCCATCAATTAGGGTTTAAGTTCAAATATATATATATATATATATATATATATATATATAGGGAGAGAGAGAGAGAGAGAAAACCCTAGAAAACTAAATCCAACGGCAAAACCCTAGGTCATCTCATGTTAAAGACCTAACATTGATTTTAGATATTCTTAATAATATACTGACTCAAAATCACAACTTTATTAATTATGATGTTATCTTTAGTTACTAATATGATTATAAGTGGAAGAAAAACCCTAAAAACCCAAATCTTTGACAAAAACCTAGATTGACACATAATTTTGTCTTAGAGTGAGGGTATAAGGTTACTGATCATGGATTTGACTCCAAGATCTCAACTTTATCCTTTAAAATGTCTCTTCAATTATTGACATGGTATTATGAATGTTTAAAACCCTAAAATCCCATCTTTAAAACTTGTAAATCAGGCTATGAAAACTATACCAAATGTAGAGAAAATTCTCATGATTCCAAAACATATTTTTGTGAAATTTTTAGAGTTTTAATTAAAAAGTTATTAATTTTTAAAGTTGTGACCAATTGGAAAATAGAAAAAAAACACATAATCAAAGCTTAATCTGTCTGGGATTGAGCCCACTGAGGTGGCCCAATCATCACTGGAAAATTGACCCAATCAGCAAACAGTGAGGAACTCGGCAAAGCATCGGTAAAAGGGTAAATTTGCCCATGGAGAAAGCAACATCAGAAGAAACGAGGTGAGATCAAAATAGGAAAATTGAAGGGGATCCATCTGCTTCCCTGTGCACCCGCCATGACTACATGCATCATAGTAGCATCTTGGGCCCAAAATGGGGATTCTCCATCCGTTGATGATTTTAGAAATCAGCTAGTCAAGGATGAAGGGTAGGGATCAAGGTTTCTCACCTAAATACGTATTGTGCCCTAGTGAAGCAAGATGTTGTGATGATGGGTCGCAAGCTCAAGCAAGAAAACTCAGTTGACAGTGATGTAATAATGGCTCAATGTGAAATTGAGACCAGAGGGTGGTTGCTCTGAATGATGCAAAAACTAAAGAGGGGTGACTTATTTATTGATTTCAATGCAAGGGCATCGGCACTTGTGGCTTGGAGTTGCTTGGACCCCAAGTTTGGGCATTTCCAGAATTCTCCACAAAAAGGCTCAAGCAAGGCATGTTGGATGTGGATTTGAATAAGGAATCTGTAGGAGAAGAAATATCATGAAAAGGTTAAGTGTGGTGAGATAAATCACTATTTTAGCAAGTCATAAGTCCAACTCTAACTTTCCTATTTTGCGCAAAGTAGAAGATGAGCTCGCTCCCATTCGATTAGAAACTTGTGATTGAGAAAAGGTCCACATCCATTTAAGTTCAGGATACAATGTGACATTTAAGTTAAATTCCAAATTGGGTTAAAGTAAAGTAGCATATAATTAAGTAAAGTGTTATATACATTATTTCATTTTTCTTTTCCACTCAAATTGGATGAATAAATACCATCCAAATAAAGTGAAACTTGGTGGGTAAGTTAATAAGGATACAAAGAATCCAATTTTGGAGATAGTTTTGCCTTTTTGAAAACTTTAATACATGAAACACGCCTTTTGAGGACAAGTGTATTTTCTTAATGTTAATGCATTCATTTATTATTTATTAACCAAATTTTATATGTTACTCTCTCTTAACCAAACCTAACCACAGAAAAGAAGTTAGAAGGATAATGTTGAATCTAAATCCCTTAATTTGTCAATTTTGCATAACATGCCCCAAACTAGAGAATATCTATCTTTTCTTGTATTAAGACCTCAAAACTTCACATTTTTTAAACTCTCATATTTGGAAGTTATTAATGTTCTAGTACATACCAGTCTAATAATAGGAAATCAAACTAAATAATTGAAATAAAAAGGTATAAAGGTACTATTTACCTAAATTTGAGTATGTTACAACGTTCCTCCCCTTAAAAGGATTTTGTCCCCAAAATCTCAAGCAAAGAGGGAAGGGTGAGTTTGTAACATTTCTTTTCTGAGCTTCCAAGTTTTTTCCTCTAGACTGCGATATTTCCATAGAACTTTTACTAACTTAATCTCCTTATGCTTCAATTGCATCAGTCGGGAGTCAAGAATCCTCATAGGATATTCTTCATAGGTTAGGTCTCCATGAGTCTTGATAGGTTTGATAGATAACACATTGGATGGATCTTTCACATATTTATTCAACACTGACACATGAAAACATTATGAATCTTTTTTTTATGACCGAAAAAACCCATTCCGAACAAATCTGACATGGTAAACTCTCGAGGCATGAGAGGGTGTGGTCCAATCACTCCCTCTGGTGCCTAATCAGCATGGATTGTCATTCACAAAGTGCCTTCGGTGAGGTTCGAACTTGGGTCCTTCATTGGGACTTACCGATCTCTTACCACCTGGGCTACTATGGCCAGACAACATTATGAATCTTACCATAAGAAGGTGGTAATGCCAAGCCATATGCACACTTCCCAACCTTATCCAAAACTTCAAAGGGCCCCACATAATGAGGACCAATCTTTCCTTTCACCTTAGATCTTTTGATAGACCAAATAGGTTATATTTTCAAGAAAACATAGTCCCCAACCAAAAAGTTCACATCCATCCTCTTCTTATCAACATGCATCTTCTGTCAATATTGGGTTGTTTTCATACTTTTATTTATCAGAAAAATCTTGTCCTTCATTAGTCTTTACCAGAGTATTCTCACCCACATCATACCAATGTAATGGTACACGACAAGGTCTGCCATACAAGCCTTTGAAGGGTGGCATACATATGCTTGTTGGGTAACGGTTATGGTAAGTAAACTCAGCCAAATGGAGTTATTTATCCCAAACACCTCTGTAGTCCATTACACAAACACCTAAGAGATCTTATAGAATTTGAATTGTTCTTTTAGACTACCCATCTGTCTGAGGATGGTAAGATGTATTGAAATGTAAATTTGATCCCATCACTTCTTGTGTTTTCCTCGACATGCAAGAAGAAAATTTAGGGTCCTTATTAGATATAATAGACTTCACCACACCATACAGTGGTACTATCCAATCCATGTATATATGTGCCATGTCTAGAACCTTATATGTAGTCTTGAAAAGCAAGAA
Source organism: Alisma plantago-aquatica (assembly GCA_963693085.1). NCBI lineage: Eukaryota > Viridiplantae > Streptophyta > Magnoliopsida > Alismatales > Alismataceae > Alisma > Alisma plantago-aquatica. The sequence continues at coordinate 601,711,645 of OY856415.1, forward strand.
ATGAGAATACTTAGTAAGTCAATCTATCACAACTCAAACAACACCATAACCACCTCTAGATTTTGAAAATCTTGTCACAAAATCCATTGTAATATTTTCCCATTTCCATTTAGGTATTTTAAGAGGTTTTAAAAGTCCACCAGGTCTTTGATGTTCAATCTTTACTTGTTGACATGTCAAACAATTCACAACAAAAGTGGTGGCGTCCTTCTTCATATTTTTTCACCAGATACTTCTCTATAGATCCTTGTATGTCTTTGTGGTGTCAAGGTGAATTGTATATTTTGAACCATGAGCCTCACTCAGTACCTTCTGTCTCATCTCATCCACATATGCACCCATTATAGGTGACAAAAATGTATTGCACCAACAACAAAAATAGAGAAATCAAAGTGGGATCTTTCCATCAAGGTCTTCATCTCACCAAGGTCAAGATTAGCTGCTTGTGTTGTGATAACCTCAGAGATCCAAGTCAGATTAACTGAGAGACTCGCCATGTGCACACACATCTTATCCATAACAACAACATCTACATCATCCTTTAACTTAAGTCTCCAACTAGAAACATGATCCATTCTTTTCCATATGAACCTACAGACAGATGCACAAACGACATCCTTCTTATGACTAAGAGCATTGGCAACTACATTGGCCTTTCTGGGATGATATGTGATTATGAAATCGTAATCCTTCAAAAATTTCATCCAATGCCTTTGTCTCACATTTAAGTCATTTTGTGTCATAAGATAGCAAAGACTCTTATGGTCTGAGAATACTTCAAATTGCACACCATACAGATAATGCCTCCAAATATTGAGCATGAAGAATAGCTACGAGCTCAAGGTCATGGGTCAGAAAATTTTCTTCATTTGGCTTCAACTGGTGAAGGCATTGGCTATAACCTGTCCTTCTTGCATAAAAAGGAAACCTAGGCCTTGTCTAGATGCATTGGTGAAGATAACATAAGGTTCCCTTCCACAGGTAAGCCCAAAATAGGAGCAAATATCAAATAGCACTTCAACTCTATAAAACTCTTTTCACATACTGGGGACCAGATAAACTTGGTGTCCTTACGAGTAAACTTGGTTAGAGGATGTTCCAACTCAGGAAAGTTCTTAACAAACCATGTATGACGACTCACAAGACCCAAGAAACTTTGTATCTCTGATGGATTCTTTGGAGGTTGCCACTTGGTCATAGCTTCAACTTTAGTTGTATCTACTACTATTTGTCCAACAAATATCATGTTGCTTAGAAACATCACTTCCTTTATCCAAAATTCACACTTACAAACTTGGCATAAAGTTGGTTTTCACGAAGTGTTTGCATGAAAATATACAAATGTTCCCGATGTTCATATATCATCCTGGAGTAGATGAGAATGTGTCGATGAACACAACCACAAAGTCATCCAGATACAAGCGGAAAACCTGATTCATCAAGTCCATGAACATATCAAGGGCATTAGTCAACCCGAAAGGCATCACTAGAAATTCATAATTCCCATATCAAGTGTGAAAGGTTGTCTTTTCTATATCTTCATCTTTTACCCACATTTTACAATACCCACTACGCAAATCCATCTTAGAGAAAATTTTAGTAGATTTCAACTAATTGAATAAATCATCAATGTGTAGTAGATGATATCAGTTCTCCATTGTCACTTGATTTAGCATTCTATAATCCATACACATCCTCAAAGAATCACCTTCATTCTTCATGAATATAATACGAGATCCCCATGGAGAGACACTAGGGCAAACAAACCTCATGTCGAGAAGTTCTTGCAATTGCTTCTTAAGTTCTGCAAGTTTTATGGGTGCCATACGATAAGGGGGTTTTGATATGGGGGTTGTAACACCCCCACCTTTTGAATATGAGTGGAAGCATATATCTTGGAGGGGGATGTCACATTAATATGAACATTACAAATAAATACATAAATCACCATTGATACTCATACATTGTTCTTTGAATAGGAAACTATGACTGAATTCTTACACATGTCTAAAATTCTAATTATCTCTAAACAAGGAAAACTAATCATGAAAGTAAACATTTCTACATGATTGGATTGCCTAATATGGATGGCACCCCACAAGTTAGATCTTGAAGGTCTCCTAGTCATTGCTTGCTCCTCTTTAGTCCTTATTTGCTCCAACTCCTAGTGACATAGCATCCTCAACCATGCAAAGTGGAAAATCAACACATCAGTAAATGGTACTTGAACTTTATAATATAAAAAAATAAAGTATTCTTGACATGTGAGAAAAGTTGACATGAATTAAATATAAGCATTCTTGAATCATTATTAACATGAAGAATTGAATAGTAAATGTATGCATCCCTTTACGATGCCCCCTTAGAAGCACATGATTGCTAGGAAAGCATTTGATGCTAGGAAAGCCCTTGACGGACCCTTGAGGTCCATGATTCGAAAGCATATAAAGACTGTTTCAATTCCATTATATTAATCATGAACATTAACATTAAAATGATCCTTAAACTTTAACTCGATGGGATTTCTCCCTATTAACATGATCTTTTAACATTATGGGATTTCTCCCTCTTGAACTTTAACATGAATTTCATGGGTCATTAATCACAAGCTCTAATCATAATGAACATTATAACCATAGGACATAACATATAACAATCATCAAGCAATAATATAGTGAACATGATTAAAACATTACATTTTAAATGATTATGTCCACTTTATACTTAACATGCAAACAACCATAATTACTTGTGCTCAACAGCTTGACCCGTTTACCTTAGAGTAGAGTTGATCCTAAGATTGTCTCTTTGATCCTTGAGTCAAATCTAAGTCAACCTTCTCATGTCTTGATTAGGCTGTATAAACCTATTCATAATTAGTAAACATGATAAATCAATACCTTGTATTAATCTTAGTTTGAATTAGGGTACATTAGGATTTGAGTGTATTATATAGGGTTAATCTTATTGAACAATATCATTACATTAGGAAAAGTAGGTTGGATAGTTAATGTTTAGGTCACATTAAACATATGTGATACATAATTAGGGTTTCATGGGTCAAATTAGGGCTTCAAATAAAACATCAGAATAGATATGCAAATCATGACTTGAAAACCTTAAAATTAGATTTCTTTCAAAAAAATCCTTTCCAATGACTATTTATTCATAATTTTCTGAAAAAGTGCCGGTTTACTATGAATTTTATAAAATGGGCCAATCAGAAAATAAGAAAATGCCATGCAGGCGGCCTCTTTATCCACTAGGATCCCAAACCAACTGATGTGGACCTATCAGGGCGGGACATGAAACACAGTCCCACTCAAAACAAATCACACGAATTAGATGAATCATGCATATATAAGGACTAAAATGACCAAGTAATATTAATTGATTGATCATGATGGAAGGGGTACTATGGTCATTCAACGACCAGGCTTCTCCCCCCGTTGTCATGGCACGGGGCACCTCACCTAGTGGTGCTACCTCTGATCAAAGTAGGAGAAGGATGATCGTTCATGAAAATTTGAGGTCCTAGGTAACTTCCTTGCTCCAATACGAAGTTAGAGAGACAACTCTAGGATCATGGGAAGCATTGGAGCTCAAAAATGGGTCTCCCCCATGGCTAGAAACTAGAGGAAGAATAGTCGATCTAAACTAGGGGAAAGTAGTAGTAAAATGACTCCACTATCATCACGGGGCCAAGGCAGAGACAAGGCACAAGTCTCCATGGTAGGAGGAGGCATGAAGCGGCACGATGACAAAATGTCGATGAAGACCATAAACCCGGGTACAGGGTACGGTGACTCAGGATACGGCACAGGAAATAGGTAGTAGGGAAATGTCACGTAGGTGAATGTGAATCTTACCGCATAGTCGATTGCATCAAAGGGTGTGTAGGAGGCTGGGACAAAGTAGTGATCGCCGCATATCAAAAATGAGTAGGGAGAGGAGTTTGGGGACACTAGATATGGAATTGGATGAGGAGGAGTGAATCCTAGGATTACTCGATGCTATATGGTGCCTTATATAGGCAAGAGGGAAGTCAGATCACCCTCTACAACCCAGGGTGGTCGGGCCATGGAGAGCCCCAATGGGGCATCTCCTCATTCGGTCAAATTACATGGAGAGTAATAGCTCATTTGAATCCTCTAAGATAGATAAAGATGGTGGAAGAAATATTCATGAAATGGTGGAGTGAAGAGGGAGAACGGATCAGGGAAACAATCACTGTGAGAATGGCTTGGTTTTATAGAGAATGCCAAGGTAGTTGACGACTCTTAGGTCGTCTGATTGCAGAGTGATTAAATACCAATCGTTGGATGAACGCATAAGAAGGGAAATAATTAAAAGTAACGAGTGACAACAATTAAATAGTAGACTATAGATTAATGCATTGCATTGATGAAATCAAAACCAACTCCTTAGTCAAACTATATTCAAACCTTTTTTAATTTAATTGTAGGGTCAAACATGGTCCAAATGACCTAAAATTTGAACCATAGGTTAATTTGATGGTCTAGAACATTCCTAGACAATTATATTTCGTTTTTTTACACACTTGGTCCATGATTCTAATAATGGCCATTAACCTTAATTATAATGCATTAAAGGTAAGATAATTTGAAAAAAGCTCCTATTATTGAATGCTTGAGTCACAAATTCGAGATATACATTATTCATTTATATAACGCCTCTCTTTTTACTTTATTACTACCTTAGAGGAGAGAGAAATGTAAAGGGGAACTTCTACTCATCAACTTAAGTTAATTGAATCCTATAATGTCCAAGTAAAAGAGAAAAACATATTGGGGTCTCATTTTTTTCTTATTCCATTTTCATATAAGAATTACCATTGTTGATCTTTTTGAATTTAACCCCTCAACTATTATCATTTGGGAAAAACTAGATTCTGTGGTTTTAAAATTTGGGATGTAACAGGGGTCATACCTGGTATGAGATCAATGGTGAACTCAACTTCCCGAGAAGGTGGAATACCATGTAGCTCTTTGAGAAATACATCAAGGAAATCTCAAACCACTTCAATATTTTCTAGTTGAGGTGGCTAAGGGTCCAAGATAATGGAGGCCAAGCAAGCTTGAAGTTAATGGGAGATAAGATTTTTAGCTTTCATTGCCAGTATGATGAATTCCCTATCCTCATGTTTTTTGTCCTTTATACAAAGTCATTCACCATCTAGGTGAAGTATGATAAAAAAAATTCTCATCACAAAACAAGGTTGCCTTGAACTTTTTCAACCAATCCATATCTAGGATGACGTCGAAAGCCACCGTGTTTGAGAAAATGAACTCAGTCATAAACATCATGCTAGATATACATAATTCCATGGGTGGGGTTTTCATATAAGAAGAGCATATCCTATCACCAAGGGTCTAAACATCAAGAATATAGTCCATATATACAAGTTCTATGTCTGACATCTCGGCAAGCTTAGAAGATATAAAAGTATTTGAAGAACTAGAATCAAATAGAGCTTTTATAAGATGTAGTTGAAGATGTATGGTACCTTCTATTACTCCATTGTTATCACCAGCATCAGCAGCATCCATAGCGAAAACACGCCCAGCATGACGCTCCACCGGAGGACATCGACCTTGTGGATTTTTTTGTTATTTTTGTTTCTTGGAGGATGATTTTGTCGAGGTTGATTTACTGGTTGTTTTGTAGGTTGTTGAGTAGGGGCATGTCGTTGTTGCAACTGAGGACACTGGGTCTAATGTGTCCCACCTAGACACAATCATGACAGACGACTTTCCTTCCATCTCTAGGTGCTCTAGGGTTCCTTGTTGGACACCTCCCTGGAGGATGATGATGGGAGAAACACTTGCACTTATCTCATCGTTGATCATGGTCAAAGACCTTTCTCTTATTGCTCTGTGTTGGAGCTTGGAATCTAGGATACGAATCCACTATTAGGGCTTTTTCCACCATCTACTGAAAGGCTAGAGGAAGTTGAGGGACCAAAGCACGACCCACATGATAGTTGAGACCTTGTAAGAATAGGTCAGCCCTACATTCTTTAGTCAACCCAACCACGTCTGCTCAAGCAGCAAAAATCTAAGTACGTATTTAGGAATAGAAAGTGATCCTTGTCTCAGACTATAAAACTTTGCTTCTCTCTTCTTTAGCATTGTAGTGCAGATGTACTCTCCATGAGATAGTACCAAAGAATTGTTCCCAGGTCAAAGTAGAGATGCCACAAGATAGTATTATCTTGTTCCACTAGACATGTGTTAGTCCATCCAGCACATACAAAGTGAACCTTACCTTCTAGAGTGGAGGGTATGCCATACATCAAAAGTCTGACCTATGGCTAAGACCTAGTCATCAGCCTTATCGACTGTCTCCGGTTCCCCTTCACCCTTGAAGTAGGGTGGTAGCATTTTCATGAAATCGATCAATGATGTTCTCCTTTTTTTATCAGGAATAGGAGGGGTGTTCAACTTTCCCACCATTGTCATGGTGAGAAATTGTCACGGGAAGGCTAACTCTTATTCAGGGGTGAGATTAGTCAAAGTAGAGGTAGGGGTGTCATCAACAATGAGTAGAGTTAGGGTTGTTCCTAGGAGGGGGATCCATGTCAAAATGAGGGTTCTTCGGTGTGGAGAATTTGTCTGAAACACCGAACTGAGGGGTATCACCAGTGCCATCAAATAGGTTGGATCTCCTGAAACATAGGTTTAATGGTTAAGGTATATGTACTATGTCAGGTTTTTGAAATAGTTAGATTATTGAGCACAAATATGGCTCTGGTACCATTATTGTAAGGAGTGGGGCCCAGGAGGGACCATCCTTAGTGATATTTAAGGAAATAATTGCTAAATACCTTAACATATCATATCCAACAAATTAAAACCTTTCAAATAAATGGGGTCCACAATATTTCTTTCAACCGAATGATAACAGCAACATTTTTTTGTTGCAGCGGAAATTAAATCAAACTATTACAAAAAAAATATTCATCAAAGTTCAACTATTGAGCAGTAGTTGGCTTCTAAGGGAAATCAAAACCTATACTACTCAGATCAGTTTGTGGTGAGTAACCTCTCCATCTCAGAAGTCCTCAGTATCTAGATCTGGGCATCATCGCCTAACTCCTGGTCCTCAGGCTATGCAGCCTCTAGGTGGGTTGAAAACAACACCTAAGGGAGAGAAAAAAAAAAGTAAGGACGTCAGCGAACGTTGAGTTTGTGCAATAATTAACAACTAGGCATTACTTTAGAAAGTTCAAAAGAAGAGCATCAAAAGAAGGGATGATCAAGAGAATTAAGTCTCAAAAGAAATATCAGGTCAAGAGATAAGGCATGTCTAACTAAAGAACATCAAGTAGGGAGTCTTGCCTTTAAAAAATCATTAACAATATCAAACATAGATTGTGCATGTAGCAAACAAAGACTAAAGTTATTTCAAGCAAGGGATAATAAACCACAGGATCTTAGTTTAAAATAAATAATGGGTGGACATAGTAAACCTGGGCAGAGATAGCACGTAAGTGTAAATAATGGGTAGAGATAGCACACCATGGGCAGAGATAGCACGCTCGTGTATATATGGTTGTACGAATGTACTACTATAAGAAATAAAGATAGTCTAAGCATGCACATAAATAGGGAAAGGCAAGTATAAGTTTAGTCAATAATAGGATGAGAACATCCAATATATATGTCATGTGGGGTCAAAGGACTCATAAGAATTATCCAAGAAAATAAGAATTTCATAATGATGAATAAGAGAATATCAATTCATGCTTCATATAGGAAATAATAATCGGTCATGAGAGCAGTGCCTAAATAATAGAAAAGATGCACATACCTCAACTTGAGTTGTTGAGTCAGAGATTGAATCCTAACTCTTCCAAGTCTAAAGTCAACTCAACCTACATATAGGATTAGGTCCATCAATTAGGGTTTGAGTTCTAATATATATATATATATCTATATATATATATATATAGATATATACATATATATACATATATATATCGGGAAAACCCTAGAAAACCAAATCCATCGGCAAAACCCTAGGTCGGCTCATGTTAAAGACATAACGTTGATTTCAAAGTTTTTTAATGATATCTTCACTCAAAATCACAACTTTATTTATCATGATGTTATCTTTAGTTACTATTAAGATCATAAGTGAAAGCAAAACCCTAAAAACCCAAATCTTTGATATAAACCTATATTGACACATATTTTTGTCTTAGAGATAGGGTCCAAGGTTACTGATCATGAATTTGACTCTAAGATCTCAACTTTATCCTTTGAAACCTCTCTTTAATTACCAATGTGGTATTATGAATTTTTAAAACCCTAAAATCCAATCTTTAAAAGTTGTGAATCATGTGATGAAAACTATACCAAAATGTAGAGAAAATTCTCATGATTCCAAAATATATTTTTTGTGAAATTTTAAAGTTCCCAATAAAAATTTATGAATTTTTAAAAATTATGACCAATTAGAAAATTAGAAAAATCCACATAATCAAATAATTAATCTATGTGGGATCGAGCCCGTTGAGGTGGCTCAATCATCGTTGGGTAATTGACCCAGTCAGCACCTAGTGAGGAACTCAGCAAATCATCTGTAAAAAGGCAAATTTGCCCTGGGGAAAACAACATCAGAAGAAACAAAGACGGGGGGCAAAATAAGAAAATGGAAGGGGATTCACCACCTTCTCTGTGTGAAATACATGACTATGAGCATCAAAAAGGTATCTTGATCCCAAATTGGGGAATCTTCCATCCATCAATGATATGAGAAATTAGCTAGTCGAGGACGAAGGGTAGGGATCGAGGTTTCTTACCCCAAAGACCTAATGTACCCCAGTGAAGCAAGATGTTGTGGTGATGGGTCGCAAGCTCAAGCAAGAAAAATTTATCAATGGCCATGTAACAATGGCTCAACATGAAATTGAGACCAGAGGGTGGTTGCTCTGAATGATGTGTAAACTAAAGAGGGTGACTTATTTATAGGTTTAGCTTTGGGACCCATGGCTTGGAGTTGCTTGGACACTAAGTTTGGGCATTTCCAAAATTCTCCACAAAAAGGCTCGAGATAGGCATGGTTGGATGCTGATTTGGATAAGGAATCCGTAGGAGAAGAAATCTCGTGAAAAGGTTAAGTGTGGTGAGAGAAATCATCGCTTTATCGAGTCACAGGTTCAACTTGAACTTTACTATTTTGCGCAAGGTAGAATATGAGCTTGCTCCCATCTGATCAGAAATCCACTGTTGAGAAAACATGTGCATTGACTTAAGTTCAACATACAACATGACATTTAAGTTCGATTCCAAATTGGAATAAAGTATAATGGTATATGCATTATTTCCTTTTTCTTTTCCATTCAAATTGGATGAGTAAATACCATCAAAATAAAGTGAAAATTGGTGGATAAGGTAATAAGGACCCAAACAATCCAATTTTGGAGTCAATTTTTCCTTTTGGAAAACTTTAATATGTGAAACACACCTTTCGAGGAAAAGTACATTTTCTTCATATTGATGCATTCATTTATTATTTATTAACCAAATTTTATAAGTAACTCTCTCTTAACCAAACCTATCTATAGAAAAAAAATTAGAGTGATAATTTTGGATCTAAATTCCTTAATTTTTCAATTTTGCACAACTTACCCCAAACCAGAGAATAACCCCCTTTTCTTGTATTAAGACCTCAAATCTTTATATTTTTGTTTAAAACACTTATATATGGAAGTTATTAACGTACTAGTGCACACAAATATAATAAGGGGAGTTCAAACTAAAAATCAAAATAAAAAGGAGTGAAGGTATTAATTACCTAAATTTGAGTTCATTATAGAATTTTAGGTAACGACTCTCAATTTTAAGGTCCTTTCTTAATGGGGGGATGTTGAAAAGTGAGTTCATTACAGTAAGTTACTCTAGATTACTATAAAGAGTAAATAAATACTGGAACATACCTAACTAATCCCTTGTTCATCTTACTATGCCCCAAACGTAGTTGAACTGTACCATGACATATGAAAGTATCACAATAAGATACAATGCCACCATACATGATTTAGAGTAGACCTAGGACTTTAAGTCTTCTAAAAACATCCATGGTCTACAAAAGGGTCTGCCACGTCTGTCCTCAATGACTATATTAGTTGGCCAAATAAAATAGAATCTTCCTCTAATCCTAGGTACTCAGGTGGAGAGTCAAAACAATCTTATTACAACTGTCTACATCGGTGTTTTCACAAGGGTTGACCTACTAAGTAGTAACTAGATTGGGCACCACTAGAAGTTTAGGTAAATGTTGGGTACTTAACTGTAACTCTACAAAACTTGGTACCACTAGGATCTCTAGTTAATGTTGGGGACCACCAGGTATCTTGAGTTAAATATCCCTATTACTATTCAAGTGGTTGTCTAAGTTGGCCTTGACCCCTCCTACTCACTAGATGCTCCATTTTCCTCACCCAAATAGTTCTCATGGGTAAGTTGTTTCCTCCACTATGCCCCAAGGAATCTATGGTTTTTAGGACATATAAAGTCCAACTAACTATTTAATTTCATTATACAATAATTGAATAGTCATTTTTGCTTGACCATGTGTTTAGTTATTTTCATAGTTTTATATGATATGTATTGTAGAAAGAGCTATTGAGCTACTCCATTGATCATACTTAGAAATATTAGAATGAAAATACTTGATTTTTTTTATTACCTAATTCTTAGGGTTTCATTTGCCTCATTCACATTTTACGTCTCTCTCATATACAAATTTACTATAGCATTATTTTTAACTGGTAAGAAGAGTACTTCTACTATGACACATACAACTAAACGTGTGTATGTTGTTCTTGTGTGAAAATGAACTAGGGTTTCTATATCATTTACTCAAATATCATGCATCAAAAATAAACTTTTATTAAATAAACTATAATTTTTAAGAGAATGATTTCTATTTATTTTCATTCTATTTAGTCACATTTCCTTCCCTTTGCCTTTGATATCTTTATTGTGCTTACTTGTGACTTGATTTCCCTCTTACGACGCATACATTATATCATAAATATGAACATGATGATTCTATCATCTCGATCTTCATGTTTCATATTTAGATCATTAGATTTTGCCATTTAAAAAGGATTAGAAGTCCAATTTGTAGGTTGGGCCTCTGCAAGGGTTTTCTATAGTTTTTTTGATGAAAGGTAGTGAATGACTATCTTTATTCATAAAACTCTCAATTTTTTCACGTGTCTAGGGTTTCACCCTATTTACTAAGATATCAAGAAAATTTTGATAATTCGACTAGAATTCATTGCTAAATTTTGGTGTATATGTACTAAATTCATTGAAATCAATTGAGTAATGAATAAGAAGATCCAAATTGGTGATGTCCTTTATCAAGTTATATTGTAATTTGGAGATTACCCAAAAACCCTAGTTTTGATATTTTCCTATAATTTTGAAATAATTTTGAATTCTTCTAATATAATTACATCGATTTCTAATATTATTTTTGGTGAATATTTCTAATATTTCCCCCAAAATTTGGTTATGTCATCGGTTTTTTACTAGAAACCGTTGACTAAAAAGTCTTAGTGTTGGTGTTATTTATTAGGGATAAGTATATGTAGCATTGATTTTTTAGTGGGTAACTGATGACAGAAATTAAACTATGGCATTAGTTTTCCACGACAACCGATGACTAAAGTTTTAACAAGGTTGGTGTTTTTTAATACGGATAAGTACATGTTTTGTTGGTTTTTTGAAGGATAATCGATGGTAGAGAGTGAACTACGGCATTGATTTTCCACAACAACCAAAGAGTAAAGTCTTAGCGAGGTTGGTGTTTTTAATAGGGATAAGTACATGTGGCATTATTTTTTGGTGGATAAACAATGACATAGAGTGAAATATGGTGTCGGTTTTTCTTTGTTGACCAATGACTAAGTACTTAGCCGTCAGTTTCTACTAGCAAGTGACAAATAAGGTTCATATTAATAGCACCTGTGAAATTTCTTTCTTCCATTCTCTATTTCATCACTGTAATAGCCCTCTTTTCTTTGGCTATTGCACTCTTCTCTGTTGCTATCGTTGTGTGATGCCACATGTTGCTGACCATTGTTGTACTCCTCATTGTGTTGACCACCACTATCACTGTTGCATGTGATGACCATTGCCATTGTTGATGTGTTGTTCTGTTGCTTCTCTGATGTTGTTGCTATGATGCTTCTCTATTGTTGTGTTGCTTGGACTACTGTCATTGTCTCTTGTGCAGACCACTGTTGTCGCCACTTGCCACCTTCGATCTACTATTATTCTACTTCTCTGTTGCTACTGCTTCTCTTCTGTTGTTGTTGTTGTGATGCTCCCATGTTGCTCCGTGGGTGGTATTGTTGTTGCTTCTCTACTGCTCATCAATCCATAACCACCTTGTTCTAGTGAGGTAGTTTCCTTTTTTATTCTTTTAGTTGTAATCATTGATTTGTTATAAATGCATGTGTTGCTTTAAGTCATTAAATTCTAAATTGTGTTATGAATTCCTATATGAAAATTCATGTATAATGGATTATGTAAGGTCACTAAATTATAATTGTATATCTAACTCTAATCTAAAAGTATGATTAGAAAATGCATGAATGGTTTCTTATTTGGTTCATGTTTGAATATTATCTAGGTTATGTAAATATACTATGCCTATCTCAATGTATATTTTTCTACACGTTTGATATGAATGATGACACTAAGATCATAGGTATATACATGACAACATTATATGATGTCCTAGAAACCCATCTGAGATTTACTCATTAGGAGTAAATATTGGATAGTCCCCAGTTTGGGACTTCTCTTGAGAACTTAAACTCACTTAGGATGTAAGTGTATAATGTGTATTCAATTTTCAAGATGTTCTTTAGCACTTTCATGTTTGTTCTCTAAGTTCATATGTAGGTGGATATTCGTCCATCTACATTGGTGTACTTAGAGAACTGTAGGGAAATGTTGCAGAAATATTCTTGAAAACCTAATATAGATTATACACTTACTATTGGGATTAGGTGTTCAAGAATGGGATAGGTGGTACATACTCATTACTAACCCCTAATATGTAAACCCTAAATCCTAAATGATAAACCCTAATCTCTAAATTCTAATCTCTAAATACATGATTCAATACTCATTTTCTTTGTGATCGTAGAATGGATTGATCATGAATGTCCATTTCAAATTGTTGTACTCTAGAGTTTATTACTGATCTTGATCAATTTAGAAGATTTATGGAGGAACATAAGAAACGACATGGAGATAGGTTCTACTATCCATGTAGGAATTATAGTAACAACTTGAAAGTCCACATTGTTGATGAAATCAAAAGTCATGTCATGTACAAAAAAAAATTATACAAGGCTATACATAATGGTACAGGCATGGAGAGATACCTACTATGAGATCAGTAAATGTTAATATAATTAGTTGTGTTGAAAAAGAAATTTTCAAAGATGATGTAGATGTGAACGAACCGGATCTGATAGACATGGTTTATGAAATGTTAGATAGTTGTGGCGTGAATCGTACCGATCTACCTTCCTTATTTAGAAACATTGTACATGGTGTTGAGGGACCGTTATTCTTAGGTTGTACTAAGTTTATGAAGTTCAACATTGTGTTGAGATTGTATCCTCTAAAAACTAACAATGGAGCGATGAAAGGTTCACCTCTCTATTGTTTTTATTGAAAGAAATTCTTCTTGAAGGCAACGAGCTTCCAATATCAGCATATGAATTAAAGAAAATATTGTTCCCAATGGGAATGAAGGCTAAGAAGATACATGCATACCTAAATGACTACGTGTTATTTCAAAAGGACTATACCGATTTGAAATATCGTCCAAAATTTAGGGAGTTAAGGTACAAAATGACAACTTTGGGTAAGTCCAAAATTGGCTCTCTTACCAAGGTGATGTGGTATCTACCTATAATACCATCATTTAAATGCTTGTTTGCCAATACCATGGATGTGCAAATTTATCTTGGAATGCAGAGGTAAAGAAAAATGATGATGGCATCTTATGACATGTGTATGATTCCCCACAATGGAAGAAATTGGTTTATTGTACCCTTAATTTGGTGAAGAAGTTAGGAATCAAAGACTTGGGCTTTGTACCGATGGGATGAATCCACAGGGCACATTAATAATCCAACATAGAACTTGCCCTATTATGAATATTATATACAATCTTCCTCCTGATTGTGTATGAAAATAAGTACATCATGTAGTCCTTGTTGATATCATCCCCAAAAAACCTAGCAAAGATATTGATGTTTTTCTTGAACCTTTGATTGATGACATAGAAAAATTTTGGGAGAAGGTGTGGTGGTCTATGATGCTTAGCATAGAGAAATATTTAGTTTGCATTCTATGTTGTTTTCCACTATTAATTACTTTCTGACATATGGGAATTTGTTTGGATAAAGCGTAAAAGGATCCAAAGCATGCCCTATATGTGAGGAAAACATTGATTCAATATGACTAAAACATGGCGGAAACATTGTATATTTTATTCATTGAAGGTTTCTTCCAAAAGTGCATCCTTATGGAAGGTTGTGAAAAGCATCCAACGGATCAACTAAGGAATGAAGAGCCCCTAAACCTGTATCAGGGGAGGTTGTTTATAAAAAAGTAAAAGAATTTATCAATTCATTTTGTAAGAGAACACAATGTACTATCCCCATACGGAATGACAAATATTTATTCAAGAAGACGTTAATATTTTGGGATATTCCTTGTTGGAGTTTTTTTATAGTTATACATTGTATCGATGTCCTGCATGATGAGAAAAATGTATGTGATAGTGCCATTGGTACTTTTTTTAATATATTATCTAAGACTAAAGATGGAATCAAATCAAATCCAAAATGCACCTATGTGAGATGGGTATAAGGGAAGAATTAACAGCAAAAGTTAGTAGTGATCAGAAGACATATTTACCTCATGTTTGTTACACATTGTCTAGATAGGAGAAGAGAACATTTTGTGAGTGCTTTCTTAATGTTAAGGTACCACATGGATACTCTTATAGTATTCTTAGATTGGTGTCAATAAGGATCTGAAGTTGATAGATCTTAAATCTCATGATTATTACACTCTAATGCAGAAAATATTGCATGTGGCTATTCAATCTATATTGTCAAAGCATGTAAGGTTTGCAAGCAGTAGGTTTGTTTCTTCTTTAACACTCTATCAAGCAAAGTTATTGATCCTGAAAATCTTGATAAGTTACAAATAAAGTGGTCGCTACCCTGTTCCAGTTTGAGATATATTTTTCCTTCATTCTTTGATATCATGGTACATATTGTTGTCCATTTGACTAGGGAAGTGAAAATATTGGGTTTGTCTTTCTTGCAATGGATGTATCCTTTTGAATGGTACATGAGTGCTTTTAAAGGTGATGTTTGAAATCATTATTGGCCTGAAGGGATATTGTTGAGGGTTATGCGACTAAGGAGATTATGGACTTTTGCAATGACCGTCTGAGTTGTAATGAAACTACTACCGACAAAAACAATATTGATCCCTATTCTAGCAAAGGGATTGTAGGAGCATAAGTGAAAGTAACTAGTCATGGGTTGTGGGAATAAGCACACTTGTATGTTTTACACAACATCAATGAAGTGGGCATTTATATCACCGAACATACCAATTTTATCAAGACAACATATCCTCAAGCCATTTCAATGCGGCTTGCTAAAGAGCATAATAGAATATTTATTAATTGGTTTGAAGATAAAGTCTTCCATCAACTATCTCAAATGCCAAATACTTTTGTCAAAAAAATTAAAAGGCTCAACTTTAAACCAAAAATGAATGTTATGTCTTACAAAGGGTTTGACATAAATGGATTTTCATATTACACAAAACATCAAGATGATAAGAGTGTTTTCCAAAATAGTGGGGACACCCTTCAAGCGTCTTCATTGTTTTTTTTCAAGTACGAAGGATAAAAGTCCATGTGAAGTCAAAATGTCTTATTACGGTGTCATTGAGGACATTATGGGAGTTTGACTATATAGATTTCATAGCTCTTTTGTTTAGGTGTAATTGGGTTCATAACACCATAGGAGCTATAGCGGATGAATTGGGTTTCACATTAGTGAATTTTGAAAAGATTGGCGAGAAGGGTGACCCATCGTAGACAAGCAAGTATTATACATTGATGATCTTGCAAATGAAAATGGAATGTCATTCTTCATGGGAAAAGTCAGTTAATTGCATATCGAATAGATGAAGAAGAGTATTATGACAAGTATGATGACTCCAGTCCATTCTCATTTGGGTTGCCAACACCAAATGTTGAAGCTAACACTGACTTATATATGCATGGACATCACATAGAAGGAATATTAATTGATCAAGGATCCAACCAATAATAGAGGCATGTATTTTTTAAGTACTAGACGTGTATTCTGCATTCTTTGTTACAGTTATATATGTTTCATATGCTACATGTACATTTTACATTCTTTATCATTTATATGTCATTCTTTGACTATTTTAAATATGAAATTTTTAGTTGGTGTCTGACTATGAGGATAAGTACCATGACGGTGTGCACTGTGCGGACGAGTTTGGTGTAAGTTGTCTTGTTTTATTACATTGATGTGAATTTTACATTCTCTATCATAGCTATTATATATGTGAATTTTACATTCTCTATCACTTATATGTGTTTCTTGACAATTTTAGGATGTGCACCTTGAGGATATTGTTGGCTTTGCAGAGGAACGGCATGATCATGCACATAAAGAAGGCATCACCTTGATTAACAAGTTTGTATCACAAAGGGGTAAAGGGCCAAAGAAGGATGTTGACTTTGATGATGTAGGAAATCCTATTGGGAAGAATCATAGTACTTTCATGCAATATCTAGGGGTTATTACTCACAGAAAAGTGGAGATAACAATAGAATATTTGCATAAGTTGATCCTTTCAAGAAATACTACTTATGGAAGGATTTATGTATGAGATATTCTGATTTTTAAAGATAATCACAATTCTGCTTTATAAATATGCCATTAAGTATAAAAAATCTTACAGATAGTCTTTGATCTTGATGAAAAACTACATCATAAAAAGGTTATGCAATGCTTTGGGAGGGTATTAAGGAATTATAGGACAAATATGAGAAAATACATAATGAGAAACAAGAAGAAGAAGTCTGCCACTGAGCAATGGGCCTATTTTGAACCAAAGGTGTGGGAAGTGTTTCTTGCTTTAAGAAAAATAGGTGATTTCAAGATATTAAGCCTCCTCATTAAAAATACATTCTTATGAATTCAATATGTTATGTAATTAATATATGGTTTGGATTAACAAGGCTTTACTTGATGCTCAAAAAGAAAGGCATGCAAAGAATGCGCACGACACAACATGGGTTCAGGTGGCTATGCAATGCTCCACCAAAAGAGACTGGAAGCATCTTCTTTTGAGCAGCCTACTCATTGTTTTGTTGAGTCTTCTACTATTCCTACACCTTTACTTCACCATGAGGATTGGATAGGTGTGAGGACAAACTTATCTGGAGAAATACCCAACCCTGCAACCGCTGAGGTGGTTACAAAAATGGTAGAATTCAACTCAGAGTGCATATTCATTTTTTATGTTGATTGTTATGTTCTACTGACCAATTATTATTGATGATGAATAGTAAAAGCTCTACAAGCATAAAAAGAAGGCAGGTTCATCCCTAAGGGACAAAGGGATGAATTGACAATTTCTCTGGGTACTCGAGGGCATCATGGTCATGTTAGGTCTATTGGTGATGGTGTTGGTATAAGATCCTTTTTTGGGTCACCAGAAAAGAGGCAATCTATCAAAAAAGGAATTTGGTCACAAGAGAAGGTGCAAGACATGATTGCAAAGGGAATAGAGGACGTAATAAGACAATATCAGACCTCTCATTCTCAACCTCCTCAGACAATTTTGTACTACCCTACTCTTCATATGAGGTAGACCCCCTTACGACAGAAGTGGTTGGGAGTAATCCCATGGACTTGCCAGCTAGCACACCTGGTGTAAATCTTTTTGTGATATAATAATATTTCATGTGAATTTATGATATGTTTGCATTTAAGTGTATATATACTATATACAAATTTTTTAGGATTGAGTCCATGTCGTCTTTTACTAGAACACTATGTTGTTGCACTAGACGAGGCTTACCCACCCATTCCAGGTGACAAAATTCATGGTGTTCCAATGCCCACCAATGTGCTTCGTGTGTCTATCAGGCTTGTCTATGGTATTTGAAAATAGACACCACTGCCACATGGCCATCCCTACTATGAGACGATAGGTGATGCAAAAGGTGGCATTGTTGTGTGGATCAAAGAGGGAGATTTCTATACTGATGTATGCTAAATTTTCATTGGGTTTGTATTTGTGATTCTTTTCTACTTGTGTCTATAATTGGCAATTGAGATGAGAATTATATATATATATATATATATATATATATATATATGCATATTGCAACACCTAAGAAACCCCCTATAGTTCTTCCTCCACTTCCTCCTCCAGGTATTCAATTACCTGCTCGGATTTCAAAGGACCTCTTTGACTCGCTAGATCCTAGTTGTAGGGGTTGGCACTATGGGTAAGTGACCTAGAAGAAGGGTCGACTATGATGGTCCATATTAAGGATGATGTTGTAGGTCAAGCTCACAATATTAGTGTATTCTTGATAGATATTATGGAGATATTTACTTATGGTTCGTTGAATACAACTATTATAGAACTTTGGATATGGTGAGATATTATGTCTAAATACCTCATTCTATATATCTAAAAATATATGTTGATCTATATCTTATATATTAATGCATACATAAACATTCTGCAACCACTTATATAGGGTGTACAAAGAGTTCACACTAACCAATGTGGCATTCCTAGTTGCATCAGTGATTGGCCATGCAGATAAAGACCAGAAATCTGTTAGTGATTACTGTTATACCGGATTTAAATATTTTGATAATGTGAGAAAGAGTGCGGGTTATAGCTCCTTTCAATGTTGGGTAAGTTTTGGGCACTTATAATTTTGACTTATGAATTACATTTCATTGTGGATTTTGATTTTTCTTTTGTTTGCCTTCCTTTTACTCAGTTATAATCATTGGGAGTTGTTGGTAATTATCCCTGAGACACTAACTATGTATTATCTAGATCCTTCCGGTGACAAAGTATACAGTGAGGGACACACAATAAAAAAAGGTATTATTTGCATGAGTAAATTTTTATATCCTCAACATATATTAATGTCGGCATTATTACATGACTATTTACTAATTCAATTAAATATGTTACTTTAACTTATAGGGCTATATAGAATTCAAAAAAGTCAGAGAAAAGGTAGATAAAAAGAAATCATTAAGTTGTGAGAGTGTTGAGGAAGTTTTCTGACTCCAATGCATATATATACATATGCCAACTATGCTTACTTTTATATATTAATTTTTTGCATAAGTGTAAATTTATAGTGTCATATACAAAATAATAATTGGGCATGCAGATACTATGTGATGTGGTATATGGACATGATTTTCAAACATGATGCGCTAGACATCCATTGTATACAAAAGCTAATCTATATATCCTTGATCATCATAAGTAAATAGTCTCATTTGATAATATGATAAATTCAAAATCAAACTCTTGAATTATGTTTTTTTTGCAATTGTTTGACATGACATAGCCCTATAAAAATGAAGAGATAGATGAGATACGAGATTATTGGGCATACGCCTTCATGAAGGTAGTCAACTTTGAATTTGATTTTGATACGATATGAGTTTTCTAGACCTTGACATCATTATTTGTATAGGCATGTGGTAGTTATGACTTTTTGCAATTTCAAATTTGATGTGAGTGAATCATTGGTGTATATGTGAATGGTGTGTATATCCATGTGTATGAATGAATGTAAAAAGGAATGAATATAATCAGAATTGCATTTGTATGTGTCATGAGAATAGAATTGGAGGATGGAATTGTATGTATTTTCTAAATTTTGTATGTGTATGAGAGTGGAATCAAGTGTTGAAGAGAATGGAATAGAAGTAGAAATGTATGTCTGTAGATGAATTGTGTGTATATCCATGTGTATGAATGAATGTAAAAAGGAATGAATATAATCATAATTGCATTTGTATGTGTCATGAGAATAGAATTGGAGGATGGAATTGTATGTATTTTCTAAATTTTATATGTGTATGAGAGTGGAATCAAGTGTTGAAGAGAATGGAATTGAAGTAGAAACGTATGTCGGTAGATGAATTGTGTGTATGTGCTTGTTATTGTAGGTTTGCAGGTGTGATGGGTTGTTGTTAAGATGAACGTAGGATGAAACATATAGTTCTAATGAACTACATGTACTCAATCATGTTGAACAGCTACACAGTAGATATGCAGACCATTGAAAAAATATACATGTGATGTCAGTTGTTATAAAAAGCCATACTAAAAGAAAAATTGGCGTTATAGATCTCTATCATCGATTCTTTTACCAAAACTAACAACATACCCACCCTTATCAGTTAAAATTTTACTTGATAAGAAAGTAAAACGTCACATGTCTACCATATAGTAAAATGTGTGTGCCAAATAGCACAGTCGTGCTATGCAGCCTACAACACAATTGTGTTGCTTGATATAGTCATGCTTCTGAGCTGTCGTATTGATCTATGTCATCAGTTGTTCATACTAAAACTAACGACATAGATGTACTATAGCGTCAATTACTTTTCAGGAATCGATGAAACAGAGTGAATCCACGACATTGATATCATTATGGGTTTTCAGTTGAGTTGTCGATTTCTATTTTCATAGCAACCAATATTGACTCTATGTTAGTTTTTTCATTACCTAGAAATCGATGCAAGAGGTCCTTAGTTGTAATGCCTCCCATTTTCAGTACTATATCGGCTTTATAGGCCTATTTTAACCGATGATATAGCTGGTATTTGTACTAGTTTTTTTGTCGAGTTGTTCATTATAAGAAACTCGACCGATGAGTATTCTGGTATGACCCAAATGTTCTCTAAACAGCTGAAACTTATATTTTCTAAAATTGAGTTACCATGCTATAATTAAATTTTTATCCTACCATGCTACTTAATTTTTACAATCTTCATCCAATATGTTAAATTATTTTGAGTTGCAAATAAATACAGAAAATGTTTTAGTGTATTAATGTACTTATGACTAACTTTCTTTTTCACAATTTCTCATATTCAATTGCCCACCGTTCGGTAGAAATTTTTAGGTTGAGGTTTATTAATTCAAAAAAAGTACAAGTTACAATTCCTTGACAAATCATGTTATTAAATATTTATCTGGAATTATAAATTTGGAGATCACACTAAACATCTAAAGATTAATTTAGGATTGTTTAACACTAGTAAGTTTAGGCTTGATCATAATTATCTCTTCCCATAAAAGGTTTTGACCTCAAAATATATATATGCAAGAAAAGTACATTCAAGGCTTATTTCTATCTTCTAAAAACATACATTTCACTTACTTTTGTACTTCATCATAAACTAAATACAACACTGAGTCCTTTGTTTCTCTCCAATCACAAAAAAATTGTAGCAAATCTTTTCAATGGCAAAAAAGGTTTTTCCTATATCACAATAAATTACCAAAAAGAGAATAAACCAAAACTTCTTCAAAATTGTCATATTCTCTTAAGGTGTTACCTTAGTATTAATAATCTAATATAACTATATTAAATGATACAGTTCATTGTGTAACATTATTTTCTATATCAACTGATCTTACTAAAGAGAATTCACTTTGTTGTTTTGAATTTATAATTTTGGTAGTTAAATCTTCAAGCCCGCATGAGAAACAAGACCAGAAATGACCAATAATTATTCAACACTGAACTAGATAACTGGTGTGAATTACTAAAATAATAACTAACTATCTTTTCTCATTATTATATTACATGCATGATTTGTAAAGAAATTTCGCATCCTTTAGACCGTTAGAAAATTATCGTTCTAAAAACACATTCATATAATACAAAAATCACTTGTTATATTTTACTTATTTCTTATTATTTGTTATTTCTTCTTTCTTATCTTTATCCTTTCAGTGATATAAAAAGATTGTCTAATATTGTCAAAATATTCAAGGTCAGAATGGATTATCTGTCATTCTTGATTTTGTTCAAATCACACATCTTACATTTGAAATTTTATTTCTTATTCTTCATTCTTAGTCATTTCTTGCAACTCTTAAACCTTGGGTTACCATCACTATTAAGTTACTTCTCCTTTTTATAATTGCATGATCTTCTTTTATAATATTGTTAGTACTCAAATTCAAATCACTAATGACATCCCTAGAACTGCTACAACCCAAAAATTCTAGGATGTAATACTTATTCATAACCTAACATCATAATAACATGATTTACCTCCCATAATCCAAAGCTCAAACTTTTGACCGCTTCAAGTTTACTAAAATATTTCTTATCTTTATCACTTTTTGGGTGTAAATGCTCACACTCTCTCTTTGTATTTTTGTAGTCAAAAGTTACATAACCAGTGTCAAAAATAGTTCCATGGCCTCATACACAATAGCATCTGAACATGTTGTAAGGTAACTATACAAAATATATCATGTTCAAAAACTTCATCAAAAGACAGAGAAACTATATCAACAAATTGAAATCATTCTTGATCCTAGACAATAGCCTCCCAAAGATAGTGAACTTGTTGTCATGAACACGAAAGTTTCTTTCTCTCCATAAATAATGCATTATAATTAGAGAAGCCAAGTGAGCCTCCCTAGTACTCTAGTTAACAAGGTCAGAGCAACATATCAGGATCTTAGGGCAGTTGCATTCAGAAGCCACTCATTCCCAAAAGATAAAGGAATAAATGCATAGGAACATGACATGGTTGGTATCTTCATACCCATCCATACATAGGAAGCATATAGAACTAGTGGAAATCCCCATGTATTTCACATAATCTGAATTTAAAATCTTATTGTACCCTACTTTCCAGGCATGAAGTTGGAACACTTTCGGACACATGTGGTTCCATAACCATATGAAGAATTGGTCACAGTTTTCTTTTAACCTAATCAAGTTCCTGGAGAACTTTGGATTAATGTCAGATCATCATGTACAGAGAATTTCATCCCTTCCACCTAAGGGCTAGGAATTTCTTCCAATAAAGGAATTATAGCAACTTTTCTATGATATTTAGGAGCATTCCAAGCTCCATTCTCAATAAGGAAACAAATTTTAGCATCAAGTTTAAGCACCAGACTCAAATAGTCTGAGACCCAATAGCATCACCAAAAGAAGCAAATTCTATTAAACAAGAGCTCACCATGTAAACCGATAGACTTTCCATCTCCAATATTATAAGAAATAAAATCAAGCAGATCATTTATAGCATGAAGTAGCTATATAAGAATCCAAGATAAACCACTATTAAGATCAATCTGCCGAATAGAATTCTTCACCAAATATCTTTCATGTATCCATCTCACCCATTAACTATCTTTCTTGCTTGCCAAATTCCAAATTTTAAGTAAAATTCTAGCTTGGATAGAGTCTTTAACTGACTTAATTCCAAGCCCACCCTCTTCCGTGGGTAAAGTGATTTTTCCCCATCTTACAAGATGACATGTTTTTCATCAGTGAATCCCCAGAGGAAGTCCCTGCAAAGACATTCAATATCATGCTCAATAGAAAACGGTAGAGGAAAAGTAGATGACCAGAATAGGTGCATAGTTGATATAGTAGACTGAATTAACTCTAGTCTACCTGCCATAGATAATGTTTTTTTTCAAGTATTCTAGCCAGGACTTGATCCTATTAATCAATGTAGCATAAAAATCCTTCCCCAGTTTACCAACAAAGTGAGGTATTCCAAGATACCTTTGGGGAAGATAACCCTCTTTGATAATCAGAATATAGGAGATAGCCTCCTTACCAGCACCACAACTATAGAAGATAGAACTCTTCTCATGATTAATCCTCATGCCCATAAGCAACTAAAGATCCTTAATAATGGTCAAAATACCTCTAGCATTTTGCTCATTTGCCTCTACAAAAACCATTACATCATTTGCAAATGTTGAATGAGAAACATCTAAATTTTTTGACGCTTTAAGAGGACTAATCATACCCTCATCCACTTTCTTATTAATGATCTGAGGCAAACATTGCATGACCAAAACAAAGAGATAGGGCACCAAGGATTCACCATGTATAATCCCATTACTTGGGGAAAAACTCTCCATAGGTCCACCATTGATTAACACTTGATAAGAGGTCATATGGAGAAACTCTTTGATCCAGACAATCCAACATCAGGAAAATTCATCTTCCTAAGAATAATAAACAAATCCTCCCAACTAATAGAACCATAAGCTTTCAAAACATCATCTTTAATACACATATGATTAGGCCCTTTGTTCTTGTTAAAATCATAGATTATCCCATTAGATAACAAAATAGCACCTTTGATACTTTTGTTATTTACAAAAGCACATTGGTTAAAGCTCACTAGAGATGGAAGAACAAATTGTTACCTATTAGCAAGAATTTTAGATATAACCTTGTATATAATGTTGCAAAGGGCAATAGGACACTAGTTTTTTATATCGATATCATTGTTATTTTGAACAAGTCAAATAAAATTTCTATTAGCCTCTTTCAGAAGTATATCCTATTTTAAAAAATCAAGGGTAGAAGTGATAATGTCATCTTTCACGACACTCCAGCATTCCCTAAAAAACATGCCATTAAACCCATAAGGCCCTAGAATTTTATCAACATTCAAACTTAGAAAAATGTCTTCCACATATTTCACAGAGACAAATTTGTCTTGGTGAAACCTTTGAACATCATCCAAATTAGGAAAGTTGACATTATCAAGACCATTGACATCAACTTTGAAATTGTTATTTAAAATATCATGATAGTAGCAGTTGATATATCTTTTAATTTCATTCAAATTAGTACAACTGGCACCATTAATATCAATACAACTGATATGATTTCTTTTCCTATGAACATTCATCAAGGAATGAAAATTTTTGAATTCATGCTCCCTTCTTTCAACCACTGAATTTGAGACTTTTGTTTCCAAAGATATTCCTCTTGCTTCAAGGCACATTTAGCATCTCAAAAACTACTAATGGCTTTCAAGTTAAGGGCTTCTTTCTGAGGATCTTCATCAACATCTTTCTGAGATTGAATAGCAAGCTCCTCTAGTGTTTTTGCATTATTTGATAGATTACCCATTCACATGTTCCACGCAATCAGTCCATCTTTAACACTCTTAAGCTTCATTTACACTTTGAACATAGAATGCCCCTCCACATCAGACTTCTAGGAAGAAGATGCGCATTCCTTAAAGCCTTCTTTTAACCTCTAAGCATTAATAAAATAGAAGGGAGCTTTAACAATAGAAGCCTTTCCAACAAAAAAGAGATTATCCTATGATCACTAGTATATTTTGGTAAGCAAAAGCCTTAAACTTATGAAATTTATACATAAAAGAAAAGTTGTACAGTATCCTATCAATTTTAGATATGATAAAGTCCTTGCCACTTTGATGGTTTTCCCATGTAAATAAGGCACCATTTAAGTTCAACTCAAATAAATCACTATTAAGCATACAATCATTGAATTCATCCATGCATTTCCTTGGGGGAGGCTCTCTGCCAACACATCCAGCATCTTTCCTCACAACATTGTAATCTCCAATAAGAACCCAAGGCTCAACAACATTACTCGAGATGGTTTCAATGTCATTATGAGACTAGTCCTATCATAGTAATCATGATTTCCATACACTCTTGTAATAAAAAAATAAAAAGGAGAACTGCCCAAGACATCAATCCTCAAATGTACCATTTGGTTAGATTTAGAAAAAAGACTAATAGTGTAATGTTCCTTTTTCCAAATAATAAGAACCATGCCTAACACATGAGACTTGTGGTTTGAAATCCAAGAAAAACTAGGAAAAAAACATATTGATTAACTTTGGAGATTTATTGAATCTAACATTAATTTCAAATAGAATAATGATAGTGTACCCTCTTTAACTCCTCTTGAACTTTCAGAGCTTTATTGTTAAGACCCCTGACATTCTAGGAAA
This sequence comes from Alisma plantago-aquatica, assembly GCA_963693085.1. Classification (NCBI taxonomy): domain Eukaryota; kingdom Viridiplantae; phylum Streptophyta; class Magnoliopsida; order Alismatales; family Alismataceae; genus Alisma; species Alisma plantago-aquatica. The sequence goes on from OY856415.1 coordinate 601,737,833, forward strand.
CAATATAAGTGAATAATGCATCTATTAGAACCATTTTCCTCCACTACTAGGTTGGGTTCTTACGATCCTCAGGTAACCTCTGCACCTCCAAAACCATTGAACCTATTGTTTAGAACTACTTTATGATCCGCACTCTTCTTAATCACTTTACCTTTTTTCTTATTGTTCACCACCTTGAATTCTCAATCCTTGGCTCTAGAATCAATAGGTGTATTATTAGGAGTAATAATGATTACAACTTCATCTTTTTATTTCTCTTTGTTGACAAAATATTCAACCACTTTTAGTAACTCCTCTTCCTCATGTTTTCTAGCTTCCCCTTCAGCATCTACATTCTCCTTATGAGTTCAAGTAACAATAGTATTCCCCCCATTCATTACTAGAGTTTGGAACAAATGAAGCTACACCATTATCAAGAGATGTTTTCTCCTTAACAACCCATATCTTCTTTGAGACTCCAGATTTTTCCTCACATTCTCTGTGACCAAACTGCCTACAGGAACTAAATTTAGCTGGATACCATTTATACTCAGATCTAATCACATGAGATTCCCTTTACTCATAACATAACTCTAACTCAGAGGGTATTTTGAAATCATAAGAAATAAGAACATCAATCCTTACAAACTCCATTCTCGAGCATCCAGTGGTCAATCTATCCTAACAGAGTGGAGTCCCCAAAAATGAACCGATATGATCAAAGATTCTCTTGTCCAAAAGCTCTAACGAAATATCATGAACCTTAACACATATAGGAATGTTAGATAGCTTAAATCTTTAAATAGAATCCCTCAGCTTCCAAAGCATCAGAGATAGAGGTTTACCTCTAACAGTCCACATGCATCCTTAAAGAGCATTCTCCATATCAAGAGCATTGGAGAACCTTACAATAAGGAATTGTTTCTCTACCCCAATATTTTAGTAGTGCCATTAACTTGCCAGATTTGAGAAAGGTATAGATCCGACTTTAGTAGATGAGGCTTGATGTACCCTGTAAGGCAACATCCCCATTTATTTGCATTTTCTATGGCTTTGGATCTTGGATACCTTAGTTTACCTATGGTCACCATGATCTCAATTTTCTCTAGATCTGTAGCATTCCCTCTTTTATCTGGACAAAACAACTCAGACCAGGACTTCTTCTCCTGATTCAGTGGCTTAAGAAGAGCTCCAGAAGAAGATCCATTTGGGGGTAGAGAGCTAGTGGAGTCATCAACCATGTCGCCTCCAGCATCGCCACCACTACTCTCATCCATGTTGTAAGTTTTTGACGACTATAATTCCATCTTTGTCACTTGTCTTGCTCTTTTTCTTATTAACACAACTGGTAGGCTATCTTCTTTAGTTATTCTATTTGGGGTTCATTATTTTGTAATGTGTCATAGTAACATTCAATCAGGGTGTGTCTCATGATGGTTATGCATCATTTAAAATTTACTTCCTTGTCACTTTGTCCCCACGTTACTCTCATTAAGGAAGATACAATAATATAGTTTTGAGATTCTAAATTCTATTCTTCAAGTATTTACTTTACACATTTCTCACTTTTGGGTTTAATTCATTATCATCAAGGAGACTTCACTACTTTGTATTTTCTTATGTCTCACAATCTTCTTTTTTTATCACTTATATTACTTCCTCATGTTTTGGACCCTTCTTTACTTTCCATTATTCTTTCCCTTTATGCTACGATTCCATCATTAACTCTTATTTATCTCTTACAATCATGTTTCTCAATCATGTGTATGATCTTGTATTCCATGGCATATATTTCTTATTATCCCTCCTATTAGTTTTTTTATATTCTTAATACATAACATGTCCATTATTTTGATTCGTGTGTCTCATGCAGGGGTGAAACATCTTTTATCAAGTTTTTTTGTTCTACATACAATTCGAATTTGTGTAACTTATTCCTTTTTTTGGCATCATCTTTGTTCTTCTTTTGAATATTAGTTTATTTTCGTCACATGGTACTTATTGAGTACATCCTACTAAAACTAAATAGATACTCAATAGAAAAATTGAATCACAATTGTAGTAAGAATGAATGCAATAGAATTCATATTAGAAGTACACATTTCATATTCCATATGATATCATGTAAATCTCTTTCCTTAATCAAGATCATTATTTCCATCATTTTCATTTGTTTCATCAAAGTTTCCTATCCTAGTATTATATTTTACATGTGCACACTTTTTTATTTTATTTTTAAAAAAAATTACATGTCACATAGTTCTGTTTACTTTAGTTCTTCTAAAAATACTCCTCACTTATTTTATATTTTAACTATTTTATTCTTATATTTCCTTTCTTAGAAGTACACAAATGCAATTTAATCAATTATATGAATTGTTCCTCATAATTGATTTTTTCTCTTATCTTATCCATATCTCATATTTAGAGTTTTCATGTAATAGTGATCATTAGGTCTTAGTCTCAACCTCATATCATTTCCTTTTGATTTATTTCTATTTTGTCTAACTTGCTTACTTTACCCTTATGAGGATTTTCACAATTATTTCTTTTTTGTGTGTCTTTCAATATTTTGTAATCCTTCTTGAATTTCCTTTGTTACAAATTTGAACAAAATGCTTCAATGAATTATACATTTCAGTTATCTTCATTCATTCTTTCTTCATCATTTTAAATGATACATACTAGTTGTGTCTTGAGTCAGTATCCTTCTCCCTTTATCCTCAAACTAGGGTTTTTCTTTGATGTCCAAACCTTAAACACATCTATTAATTCCAAACATTTCTTAGTTATTCCACTCTTTCCCTTGTATTTTAATATCTTAGTGTATGTACATTCTTATTACATTTTGGGTTTACATTGTCTAGAGTTTACTCTTACTATAAGTAAATAGGTGTCATTAGTCCTATTAATACAGCCTGCCAGCCAAACTAGACCAAATTTGCAGTATTGAAGCCAAGAGATACCCATAATTTACCAACTCTTATTTATATGAAGCATGTGAAAAGAATATCCAATTAGGGAAAATGCATTTAAAGATAATTTTTGGTCTAGTTGATGCAAAGAATATGAATAATATATGATGTAAACTTATTAGTGCGCAACAATCTTAAGAGCCATATAAATTTTTGAGAACCGAACATCTAGATTCATATAGATAAGAGCATGTTTATTCATATCAAATCAGAACAATCATATACAATAAAATTTGTGTCACAGTCTATCTAATGCTCTTATGCTTTTGTTACTTTCTGGTCTTCTAACCCTTATACTTCTAGGATTTTTCTCTAGCCCATCCTCCATATATCCTAGGACATCTAGAGAAGAATGGATAGATTAATTTGATATTGGTCAACCTAAGTATTCATAGGCATGGCTAGGATAATTAAATGTTAGACCTTCTAGAGTTATAGCCACATCACCTCCTAATTGTCAAACTTATGACTCTGAGTGACTAACATAGTGGTCACTAAAAAGTCGACCTAGGCTCTGATACTAAGTTGTTACACCAAGTTTATACAATTATTGATTGGTCATGATATGGCATAACTTAAGATCTAAGGAAAACTAAAACGCCACTCTTAAACCGCTTTTCCATTCAGAAAATGGTAAGGTATATGGAACACAACCACAAAAATCAACCTTGTATGAGAAATAGAACTTATATTCTTTGATCTAATTACAAGCATAAAAGAATAGATAAAGTTGTATATACTCTCTTTCAATATTATATGATTGTTGTCTTGATTATTAAATACAAATACTGTCATAAAGAACTATTATTACAAAATGATTAATATACAACTCTTTGTAGTTCTAAAAAGGACCTAGAGGGACAGGGACTCACTATCTAAACATCTTTAGCATTTGACTTGTGGAAAAAATTACTATATACATTTAGATCTATGTATGCTGAGGTTGTACCTAAAAATTTTGTGGGTAGACGGGTGAGCTACTAGACCAATGAATTAGTACTTCTATGAAACATTTTAAAGTGCTTGAATAGTCAAAATTGTATTCTTGAGCAAAAAAATTTAAAATAGAATAGTACAGTAACATAAAGAATCTAGTCGTTCAGAAACATACAAATGCAAAATTACTCAAGATGACTACAAAGAGTAAAAAGTTAACTAAAAATACTTAATTAATCATGTATTCATCTTACTAAATCTTGATTTTTCATGTACTATACCACTACATAAAATAGTATCACAGTAAGCTACGATCTCACTATTCAAGACTTAAAGTAGAGTTGGGACTCTAGGCTTTCTAAATAACTCCTCAGTCTATAATAGGACTCACCACATATGGCCTTGGTGGCCATATTTGTTGCATAGACAAACTGAACTTCTCTCTAAACTTGGGTACTCAAGTAGAGAGTCAAAATACTCTAGAAAAAAATGTCTACATCAGTGGTTCCTAAGTATAGCAGTGGTAAGGATATGGTGCAATTTTTATCAAAACCGTAACCACACCATGGTATAAAAAGAAAACACCATATTTGCACCTATCCACTACAATTCTAAATATGAGAAACCATATCTGCATCACCAAAAGATTATGGTTAACCACACCACGCCATAATAAGCATGAATTATTTATTACTCTTAGTAGCATTATATTAAATAATTTACAAAGAAGTTGGTCACAATATTTGGAAATAATAGCATATATAATATGAAACAAAAATGTTCTATTCGTATTAGGTAACAAAAAATAACAAGTTTTTCCATGTGAATAAGCATTCTAACCTTTTCATGAAAACTAGTATACACAATCTAAATTTTTCCAACTACATATATACTTTTCAATTCAAAGTACAAACACCATCCCACTTCTAAAATGGCTCATGAAATCCCCCCATCCAAAATACATTCATCCTATTTTCAAACAACATTATCCTATTTAAAATGTATCCTCTAGTCTCTCTCCCCTTTTAAGCCATCTTCTTCATTTTCAAACATGTAAGCTATCTTTCTTTCATCTATATATTTATTTATAATGAAAGAAAATTAAGATAGATTTTGAATTAAATGTAATGATATATTTTTCTAAGAGCGAGAGGGGAAGCCAAAATTATTACTATAGGACAGTGGGAAATAGTTGAACTAATTATGAAGAAAGATGGATATGGACACTAGATGTAATTATCTCTTTTTGACTCTCTTGCTCTCTGTTACATCTTTTCGTATTTTTTTCACCTTTGTTTATTTATCTAGACTTGATTTTATATCCACTATTAACTCCATCTCTCAATTGAAAAATAATAGTTCACTAATAATAATAGCAATTCTCACCTTAATTATGTATCCCCCCTTTTTTCATTCTTACATGTTTCTATTCAAGATATCCATGGTACTTTACCAAACAGATCATGTTAGATGATTCCTACAGCCACCCCAACTCTATCTTCCACCATGATAGAGATGCCTAAACAAATTTTTGAAAATTCACATATGAATAGTAAGTGTGAAAAATATAAAAGTAAAATATATGTAGTTATATTTTCACATGCAAAGGGAACATGGATGTTTATTAATTGTAAAAAGAGGACATCCATGTCTGTAGTAACTACAAAAGATGGAAGTTTTGACTTCTCTAAACATGATATACCATTTAATAACAGATAAATAGTAATATATGTCACAACAACAATAAATAATGTGATTGTCGTTCTACATATATTTATATATATTTAGAATAAAAAAAATTGTGATGTAGTTTATACCCATGGTTTTTTCTCTAGAACCATAACCACCACATTGTTGTGGTTTAAAAAAATTAAAACTATGTCTGCATGATAACCACTTAGTACAGTTATGTGGTGTCAATGTGGTGCAATTATATGTGGATGTAGTTTTCTCCATCAGCATTGCCATCCCTAGTGGTTCTACAGTGGTCGAGTCACTGAGTAGTAACTAAATTTGATACTACGTAGATTTCTGGTATATGTTGGGTACCTAACTATAACTATAATGACCTTGGGACAACTGAGAGTGTTGGGTACCTCTCAGTATCAACGGAATCCCTATTTAATATTGGATACCCCTACTATTTTTAAGAGGTTGTCCATGCTAGGATTAACCCATGTGCCCTACTGACACACTCCAGCTTCCTATCCTAGACATTGTCATCGGGTAATTTGCTTCCTCCACTATGGCACAAACCTCCACAAGGAATCTATGGTGTTCAAAGTATCTAAACTTCATCTGACTCTTTCATTTAATTATATAGTCATCTAATAATTGTTTTTGAGCTTAACCTTGTATTTAGTTCTTTTCATAGTTTTCTTGTGATATGCACTATGACATGAGTTACTGAGTTACTCTAGTTATCCTACCAAGAAACATTGGAATGGAGATACTTGATTTATTGATTACCATGTTCTTAGGTTTCATTTGCCTCATTCAGATTTAACATGTCTCACATATACAAATTTGTTCCATCATAATATTTGACTAGTAAGAAGACTGTTTCTACTAGCTCACATACAAGTAAACATGTATGTGTAATCCTCATATGAAACTAAACAAGGGTTTCCACATAATTCATTGAAATATTATGCATCAAGAATAATCTTTAGTTAAAGAGAACTATAACTTTTAAGAGTATCATTTCTAGTGGATTTCATTCTGTTCATTCATGTTTCCTTCCCTTTGTCTTTGATATAGTTGGCATGCTCACTGATGACTCAATTTCCCTCTACATACACATACAACATATCATAAATAGGAACATGATGATTCCCTCATCTAAACCTTTAGATTTCATCTTTAGATCATTGGACTTTTCCATATAAAAAAGAAGTTCAAGTCTCTACCAAGGCGTTTCTTTAATTTTTTGATGAATGGACGTAATTTGCTGTGTTTATCCACAAAACTCCCATTTTTTTGCTTGACTAGGGTTTCACTCTATTTACTCATGTATCAAGCATATATTGATAACTTCTATTAAAATATGTAACTAATATTTAGTGTATATGTACTAAACATTCAGTTAGAAAAATTGACAAATCTATAAAAATCAAATCGATAATGTTCTTTATTTGGTTATACTACAATTTAGATATACCAAAAAAATATTAGGTTTTAATACACCTATAATTCTAAAATATCTTTCTAAATTCTGTTATAACTGGTTGGCATCTATTTCCAATATTTATCATCTTAAAATCATAACATCAGGACATCAACCATTTCTTTATTGTTTTATAATAACTTAAAGTGAAAAATATCAAATTTACTTTCGCATATAGTAGGAGTTGAAGATTTCAATATATTCAATCCATTTTAGTACAATCAAAGTACACACTCACCTCAAGTTTAAAAACCTCAATTTCATAGCCCAAGAACTGAGATTCTTGAATCCAAATCAAACTTCATGCAATCAACCATTTTCTTCTTCCTTCCAACTCAAAAATCCTAGGAATAGTGAGTTATAGAAACATAATGAGTAAAGAGGGTGATTTGAGATCCTTTGGATTCAAATCATAAGAGGATGGAATCTATGCATGTGAGAGAATAATCATGAAGAAACCCCATCTAAAGAATATCGACTTACTTGATTCATTACTCCTAAGAAGATAGATCCATATTCATCATCTTTGCTACTTTTCTCTTCTGAACCCTAACTCTTCCTGTCTGTATAGAATTTACATCTCTAAGATGGATGATGAATTATGACAGCTAATAGTTTGTTAGGTTATTGAGTATAGATCAATTGTGGGGATTGGAACAATTACAAACAAGTCCTACATTATATTTTATTATTTCAAAAGAAAGCGTCATCAGTCGAATTGGTCCTGATAAAAAAATCGGTCGGTGTAGTAATCTGGTATGTCTTAAACATGTTCCCAAAATTTTGAAAATTTAATATGATGTCTGAAATTAGGTTGTTCATATATAATAAGTTAAAATCAAATACTATACTTTTATAGTAGAGTCTGTATAGCATGATCGACTGAGATTATTTTGAAAAAACTCGACCGGCCAAAAAGTCCACTGAATAACTAAAAAATTAATATTTTTTCACTAAGAATCATGTTTGAATTATCCAATCTACATGTAAATTTTTCAAAAAAAATATGTTATAATAAAATATGAAAAATAACTTATTACAATGTTGTACTTATCACTAAAATTCTTTTTGCAATTTTCATATTCAAATTCTATCATTCTGTGAATTGAGGTTTATCAAATTGAAAAATTACACATTACGATTCCTTGACAAACCTTAGTGTTACTTAAATATGTATATGGACATGTATAAATCAGATCGACGTTGGATTTTTACATCACAGTAAACATATAAATTAAACTTAGGATTTTTTTGTCCCTACATTATCAATTATGTTGTAAGTATAATCATAACATAAATACCATGAGTTATTCTTCCTCGGAACTTGGAGAAAATGGGTGTTCAAGACATATCAAACAACTCGATTTTTAGCGTCAAGACTGCATAAAGGAAGACATGAGGTTTTCAAATAATAGTTGGGGTAATGTGATCCAAGAGTCAACTTTGAGACCCTTCTATTTATATTATCGACGGATTATCCAAATAAAATTTACCCACGATGATAGACTTTAGTGTTTGTTATTAGTTGATGATATGGTGCTAATTGATGAAAATAGAGATGGAGAATATCATGAATAAAATTGTTGTGAATTATATTACAATCCTTGTGCTTATATCATTAGAAACAAGAGAGTGTATGGACACTATGCGTTTATCTAGACATGTAAGCTAGGTCATTGACATTTGAATATTATCATTTAGATGTGTGTGAGCAATTCGTATTTGATGTTTGAATACCGATGAGAGTTTTAATGAATGATGCATGTATTTGTCTAGATCACGTGATAATCACAATCTCGAATGGTGTTTTGTTTTTGTTCTATGTTAACAAAGCGGCATGATCATTCTATATTAGTTTTACATTGTGCCGCAGACTATGGAGTTTGTGATACATTTCACTTTTCACTTCATCTAGTTTTAGTCTGCATTTCAATTCTTGTGTTAGTGTAGTTCTACATTTATTTCAAATTCCTGTTCATGTACTACTAGATTTGCCTAATAGGGTTGGATAGGATGAAGAGATGACCATTGACTTGCTTAAAAAAAAAAGACAACATCCACATTGTTTTCGGCATATTAACAACTACATTATTTTTAATTGACTTCGAGTCAAAAGGCAGCTGCAGCTGTTGAGTACCGTTTCTGCTATATTAAAAATCAATTTACAGCAACAAGCTTCATATGGTCTTGATGATTTCATGTCAAATGTTTACAGCTAGTTTTTGTTATACGATTACACATAAAGAATATTGTAGAAAATAAAATGAAAGTTTAGGAGGTTTTTTGTATACTACGGCATTGCTATTAAATACAATTCATATGGATGGTCAAAAGTTAGTGTTCAACCCATCAAAATTAAGCTTAAATGTGCTTTTGTACCACATTTTAAAATGACTATTTAGACCCACTTTTGAAACCCACACCCGCAATAATCAAAATCAAATTTGTCTAAATCACGTTAGGATAATGTTTCTTATCCTATTAAGATAATGAATATTGTCTTAACAATATAGGAAAGTCTCAATTGGTGTTAGACTTGGAGTGTTACGCATCATTTTTTCTTTTCTATTTAGTTGGAATTGTATTCTCATTATCCTTTCCCAATAGAATAGATGTATCTTCTTGTCCTACTCCTAATCTGGGTTGGTCTTATCTTTCGAGTCTATAAATAAGAGTACCAGACATATGTCATGGGTGTGCCAAAAAGGAAAAACTAAAAAGATAGACAAAAGGAGAGAAAGTGAGAGTGGGTTACGGAATTTTGTTCTTGATGCATGATTGTGAGAAAGAAAGACAATCCTTGTAACTTCTTAAAGTTGCTTAATAGAATTTAACGGTCTTCTACACCAACTTTATTCTCTCAGTGGTTATTTACTTGGTAGTTATTGGCTCCGTCAATAGGGGTTGTTATTGTTCTTTTCGTGCAATCTCGGATTGTATCTCACATAACATTTTTTTTCTTGGGCTTGAAGTTTCCACATCTTACTTCAAGTGATATCATAGCAAAGTTGTTAGAAGACGGTCGGTGAGCAACAGTTGTACGTATAGTATGGCGGGAACAACATGTAAGATGGGGAGTCATCATATTAAAAAGTTTGATGGAAAAAGTACTTTTAGTGTATGGCAGAGTACGGTGAAAGATGTCTTAGTACAAAAAGGGCTAATCGAAGCACTTGAAGAAGAGAAGCCAAAAAAGATATCCGATAAAGACAGGATGATAATGAAGCACAAGCCAGTCAATACAATTCTTCTAAGTCTTTCTATTTATGTCACGCCCACATCCCACGATTACCACTAATCATGAGATTAGGGCATGAGTTTGAGGATTATACTTAATACAAAGTTCACTCCTGACTTTTTTTCTTTTTTTTTCAAACTCTTTGTTTTCTCGCATTGAATCACATAAACAAACTTTACAAGAGAATTAAACATTGATTACTCTAATATGATCTCAACATTAATGATACACATCCATACATTTATTCTATTTCTCACACTTCCATGTACATACGACATGATAATCAAATACATTCTCTCTTATTAAGAAAACAAAGATAAAAACATCATTCACAACTCTCTCACATATATACAAGGACCTAGAGTGACAGGGACCGACTGAATTTAACTAATCTCATACTTAACTCATATGGTAGATCTACTTTGATGCTTTGACCTTCTTCAAGTCAATGTGATTTCCCTAAAAATTGTGAGTAGAGGGGTGAGTCTACTCGCTCAGTGAATGAGTACTTCAAAGAAACAGTCTAAAGCACTAATATAATTACATATATACTTTTGAGCAACTGATATCAATTATAATAGTAGTAAGCTTTAAAGAGTCTAATCATTGACAATCATAAATATGGCATGATACTCTAGATATCTACAAAATTAATATATGAGCATGCTTGATTAATTTCAAAGAGAACTAATAATTTAGAAACATACAAAGAATAATTGAATAACTACACACACTTGTTTAACCTCTCATTCATCTTATTATTCCCTGAACCCACATGAGGTGTACCACAATATGTGGAAGAATCGCAGCAAGCTACGACCTCACTGTATAAGGCTTAGAAGCATGCTCGGGTTCCTAAACCTATCTCTCGAGTAAGACCCCGTCTGTAGCGGGCCTCGACACGTCTGCCTCTTGGTGGCTCATGGGAGCAGCCGGATATCTCAGACTCCACCTCTCAACATGGGTACTCAGGCGGTGAGCCAAGCCACCTGTTGCCTTTAGTCAAGCCACCTATTGGCTTTTCTGTACTCTAGTGCCACTAGGATCTCTGGTTGATGTTGGACACTACATACTGAATTTTTAAGGAGACTTCCACTAGGGCTTCGTCCCCCGTACCACCTGTAGTACGTTCTGACCCCCGTATACAGGACACTGCCAGGGTTAGTTCATTTCATCCCTATGGCACAGACCTCTCATAGGAATCTATAGTGTTTAGGGCATCTACATGTCTAATTCACTTTTTACATTCACAATTCAATCATCACATTACATATCTTAGTTTAGCTCTGTAAACCATTCATTTCATAGACCATCTGATAACATTTATCACAACTGAATTGTTAAGTATCACACATCTCATACTGAGAACATGGTAATCAAAATGCTTAATTCATCGAACACCCTATCCTTAGGGTTACATTTACCTCATTCACTTATCACATGGCTCTCTTAAGGATTTCATACGACATAAACATTCACTAAATAAAGACTACTATCAACCAATCATATAAAATCAATATATGTATGAAACCTTGGAACTGAGCTAAATTTGGGTTTCCATGCCATTCAATGAGATAACATGCATCAATAATAAAATTGAATAAATAAAGTCTATCATGTCAAGAAAATTCGTTCAAATGGATTTCACGATATCTATTCGCAAATATCCAACTTTCCTCGCATCTAGGGTTTCACCCTCTTTATTGAGATATCAAACAAACACTATTCACCTTAAATTAAATATAAGATAGTATCTAACATATATGTACTATGAATTCAGATAAACAATCATTCATAACTAAGAGAATCTAGATAAATAAATTTCTCTATTTAATTATGCAGCAATTTCAGTCATAGACAAATTTCCTATATTTTAGTTTACTCCTATAACCTCTGCGAACACTTAGTGAATTCTCATTAGGATGTATTGTATACATTTCTAATATGATTTGATCATCTAAAATTCATCCAAACAAAGGAATAATCCATTTCATATCATTTTGCAACAACTTAGATTAAACACACAATTCAGGATTTGTAGTCGCATACTAAGCAATTAAAGATTATGGATGATTTAACCAATTTTCATGAAATATACTATTTAAAGGAAGTTCCCACTCACCCTAACGTGTAAAAACACCTTAAAAATGCAGTTCATCCCTAAAAATCTCGATCTCATATCAAATCCCTAGCAATTCACCCGATTCTTCTTCCTTTCAACTCAGAAACCCTAGAAATGAGGGATTATGAAGAAAGAGTGAGAAAAGGAGAAGTTTTGACACCATTTCAGATCAAATCATAGGAGTGATGGAATCTTGACATGTGAGAGAAGATTCACCATGCAATGAGTAGTCCAAGTCTGACTCTAAATCTCTTATTCTTAAATTCTAAACTAAATTCATGGCTGGATTTGAACATGTATCTCATTATCTGGGTAAACTTTATTCTAAAACTCTTATTTGGTAAGATTACTTCATTATACCAATTATATCATAAATGAGTTTAATGTCTTATGAGAAAGGATCTGACATGAATATAGAAATACTAAGTATACAAAGTATCTTAAGTCAAGCTTATGAAAGTATCATAAGTACAACATATCAATTCTGACAAGATGGTTCAATCCTTCTTATAAAATATGATGTTACCCTAAAACATTGCATATAAAATTGCATATATACCTTAAATATCAAAATAGAAATCTTATAAAATATTGTATTACAACCTAATCATAACTTAATGTGTCATTATCTCATAATGCCATCATGAACTCATTTTTACAATACATTGTGATCCCAAAAGTACCTTCATTTCTAAAAGTAGACCATGTCTCGATATTCTGAAATTCATATTCTTACATTGTAATTAAATTCTAGATATTATTCATTCTAAGGAATCTAGTCTTAGATCTATACATATCTATGAAATTTTAACGGCATGTTTCTACTTGAAATCTTACTACATTCTTATCACAAATTGTCAATCTTGGTTGCATATCTTATCTTATAGTCTTATTCGTCAATATGAATCATTACTAATAGTTCTTATAGAAACATGATACTTTAGTTTTCTCATAAACATGGTTCATGAGTCACTACAATTCTTATAAATCTTCATAACATATCTCTTCTCGAGATATTAGGCACATGCAAGGATGTATCCATGAATGTATAAAAAAAATCTTACTTGCATATCTTAACATCAAATCTTAGAACATTGGATCACATAAAGTATGAAGTCTTACAAAAATATGATAAGTTTGGTAGATATGAATACTCATAGGCATGAACCACTTACCCTTTGTGCTGATGATGTCCTTAACTTAGTCTTGATTTCTTGTTCCAAATCTTAATCACCTGAATATAATCAAAGTTCTATAAGTCCAAGTACATGTTTCCTCTTTCTATTTCTAAATCTCAAAACCCCATCTTCCTAACTATATATACCAACTTAGGGTTCTTATTTAGACCAAACATAAGTTTAATATAAAATCACCATAAAATATTGAGGTTGAAATAAAATAAAACTCATACTATATAATTAATATTATCTTTACACTCAAATAAGACATAAGTCGTCTTATGCACTCATATGAACATGTAGATTAAAGAAAATCTCAAACATAGTCATATATACTAATCTTACTTGACTCCATTATGAAATCAAAATAAAAATCATTTAGATAAATAATATCATACTTAATTAGGCATACATATAATACTTATTGTGTCAGGATAATCATATATTATTCTTTCATAATGGCTACTCATCTAAAACTAAATACTAATATAATAGCACAATAAACTTCATCAAAACTCTAGAAAAGTATTCATATAATGTAGGAAGATCATGTATTAAAATAATAGGTCATTTAAAAATCAGATCATGGGTGAAATACCCAAAATACCCTTATTAGGGTTTACATTAAAAACCTCATTAAAACTTCATATATGAAAGATCAGGATCTGAATTAATGTTAAACATATAAAAATACACATTCATAAAAAATTTATGAATTTCTAAAGGCATTTACTATTTTTAATTGGTAAAATATCAAAATCATATAGGTTTGTCTATCCAGAATATAATAAATATAAGACATAAAAATCATACTTTGGAACTATTTTTATAGGATATTACACCCAAATATCTTTCCATAGGTACCTTGTTTGATAAAATCCAAGCTCGCATTCCCAAGATATGAATTTTCAAAATTACCTTGAATTACATTGACCTCAGTCGTTACTTTAAGATCCAGTGGACCGGATTGTTTCTTCTCCAAACGACACATATGCCTCTCAGGCCTTCCGCCTGCTTTGACACAAGCATAGGAGATGTGGCTCCCATGTTTCATGCCCAAAATAGGGCTCCGCCATGAGCATCTTCTCCGATGAGCAACATCTCGGCCAACCCTACCACACATCTTCCAAGAACCGCCAGCAACAACTTTGTCTCCGCCTCCTTCACCTTGGTGGCCCAGCAAGAACTGAAGCTTGCCTTTGTGCCCCTCCTCTCATAGCAACACGAATAGGGATCAAAATCCCCTATTTCTGCACCCGAGCAGCGTGCAGCCGCCCAACCTCCTCTCTGCCGAGTCGCCGGGAGAGCCCTACCTGATCTATGTTGCCATCCATCACCATGTATCCTCTCTGATTCGAACTGTGGCTAGGCAGCTTCATCACAGGATATGAGGGGCATCAAGTTGACCCCAAATCAGCCCCACCTAGCACCGCCTCCGGCCTCTCCTCCCGATATAGGTCCTCCTTTCTGGTGTCGAATTCCATGAAATCCTAATAATAGGTTCGTAACTCCCCATCCTTCCCATGAGTCTTTTATAGCCTAATGCCCAAAGGATATTGGGCGGTGCCCCCATCTCTTGGGTCCTCTGTTCGGATCCTGTAAAGACAGGGGTTGCGTCTCCAGTCTGCGTTGGGCTGGGGATCGCCCCCTTTTTTATTTTTTCTTCTTCTTTTTGATAAAAGTCCAAACCAAAGAAATATTTATATAGCCCATCCTATAGCACGGTTTGACTTCAAATTTTGGGATAAATACTATATTATCATCAACTTTATATAAGCAATATTTTAAGTAAAAACTAACTGTACAAATACTCCAAACATGTCTTTTAAATAAAAATATTATAATTACTAATTTAATTACCTAGGCCACTATATACATCAAAATCATCTTAAATTTCTCCCACCATCTTATATTCTAATTACTATTCTACTAAAAATATTTTAAGCATTCATTATGACCACAAAATATTTAATTCTCAATTTGTACTCCAAGGACCTATTTGTAAAACCTAATTGGTCCAATAAGGCTGGAAATGGGCTCTAGGGCACATGATCCATCTCTTAGTATTTCAAAGGTTCCATGAGCTTACTTGTATTCCAAATCATATAAGTAAGTCTTCAATTAATATAATTTCTCAATTGAAGCTCATGTATGACACATGTGATCAATATTTCTTTAGTTACATAACATGAAGACCTAAGCTAGGTCTAAGGCTCAAGCCATGGACTGGACTCATCATATTATATATATTTGTCACATTATTGTTCATAGAAATAATTCATTTATATTCATATACAACTGACTACAATCATACACATTTAAGTCATTATGTGTGTATTGGTTGATCAGATGGCTTGTATTACACATTTTGTGAACTTAATTACATACCTAGCCATGGTTACGTTCATTGCATCCCTTGGCATGCCTTTACTAGAAAACTCCACATTAAAGGCTTACTTTAGCTATGAAATTGAGGATGTTACAATTCTACCCACCTTAAAATAAATTTCATCCTCGAAATTTCTCTAGGCTACTACCCACCTTAGGGTTCTGCTTACCTCTTCATTTATTGTAAGACACACTTATGTTCAAACTTTTGCATGAAAAGAGATATGTAATGTATTTTCATTATATATATATATATATGAGTATTATCTATTACCTTGTTCTACTTATCAACTCATACTTAGGGTTTATAAAACTAAACTTGGCTCTATACTTAGGGCATCTGCCTCAACCTTGTTATAAATTCCTAACATTAGTTGCACATGACTGTCTAACCTTGGGTTCTTCAGGTAACTCCTACATTCCTA
This sequence comes from Alisma plantago-aquatica, assembly GCA_963693085.1. Taxonomy (NCBI): domain Eukaryota; kingdom Viridiplantae; phylum Streptophyta; class Magnoliopsida; order Alismatales; family Alismataceae; genus Alisma; species Alisma plantago-aquatica. Next base: position 601,754,240 of record OY856415.1, read on the forward strand.
GATATGTGGTGATCAGGCACATACCCATAGATGTGGGACCCTGACATACTAATCCCCTATAACCTACTAATACATGTGTCCCATACCACATGGACTAGTAAGAAAGGAGATACACATCAAAGCCTAATGCTTATGACGTCCCTCTTCAATTCTCAATTGGTTGGCCATAACCATTGAGAATGGATAAGCAACATCATTATCTAGGTTTAGGTTGAAACATGAGCCCTGGAATAGGTAAACATCTATCTATGACATCTCTATTTCTTCTAAGGTGAAAACTCTTAGTCATTCTAGGTCATTGTAACTTTCTATGGGAATCTATCCCTAAACCCTACTCTCTTATCTTCATCCTAGGGTGACTGTGAGAATCATCTTTGCCTAGTGGCCATTTACCAAATTGCTCTGATACCATAATGTAACACCCAGATTTTCATAACACATGAGCGGAAGCAATAATTTTTTTTTTCTTTTCTTTTTCTTTTCATCTGGGAGTGTCACAAACATGATAGTCATTAAAATTAAAGCAAATAAAAAACTTTGCACTGAGTAAAATTGATTCATACATAGTCATTGATAAACAAAAAGACTACAACTCATCTAATATACTCTTTAAACAAGACTAAGCATAAAAAGATATGTCTAAACTCTGGACCGCCTCGGTAGATGGCACCCCACTAGGCAAGTTGTAAAATCTCCTAGACATTTACTTGTTCCTTTGATTCTTAGTTGCTCTAAATCCTACGGACATCACGTCCTCAGCCATGCATTGAGAAAAACAGTCGTTAGAGTAAGTGGCATGAGTATTTTAAAATGTACATGATTAATAATCTAAAATTGACATTATAAATGAGAAATTACTTATCAAGCTCTGAGTAAAATCTGAAACATAAAATCTCTTATTTCTTATTCTGAAATTCTTATCTTTCTATATTATCTTTCTCTAGAAACATGTACCCTGGTACATGAATCTCATTACCTATGCCAAAGTGTCGAGGACTTAATTATCTTATATAATTTCCTCTCATCATTACTCATGGATGAGAATATGGGCATCTCTAACCCAAGGTATCTTTTACTTATGATTTTTATCTGACGGTGGCCACCATTACACAATAAGTCCTCCTCTGTGACACAGAAGTGTCCTCTATGGTGCAACGCACCCTCTATTGGTACAACGTGCCCTCTATTGACACTGAAGTGTCCTCTATGGTGCAAGGCACCCTCTGTTGGCACAACGTGCCCTCTGAAATGGAGTAAACACTCCTCTGAATTGGCAACAGATGCCTCTGAATTGTCCCGGGACTCTCTGAATGAGGACTTATTATATAATGTATTATATGAAGGTTTTGAATTAATTATCTTAAGTCTATCTTTACTAAACTCAGAATCTGAACTTATCTAAAACTGAGTACTCGACACGTACTTAGTTTTGAATCTGAAATCTGAATCTGAATCTCTACTCTTTAAAATTTGAATCTAAATCTTTGCTCTTATATTATGCACTAAATCTATGTCTGAATGAAAATATGTACCTCAATTACTACATAATTAAGAATGGGTCTATAACCCTTATCATGTATCTTTATTCTATATTTGTCTACCCATACAATGAGTAGTCCAAGTCTGACTCTAAATCTCTTATTCTTAAGTTCTAAACTAAATTCATGGCTGGATTTGAACATGTATCTCATTATCTGGGTAAACTTTATTCTAAAACTCTTATTTGGTAAGATTACTTCATTATACCAATTATATCATAAATGAGTCTAATGTCTTATGAGAAAGGATCTGACATGAATATAGAAATACTAAGTATACAAAGTTTCTTAAGTCAAGCTTATGAAAGTATCATAAGTACAACATATCAATTCTGACAAGATGGTTCAATCCTTCTTATAAAATATGATGTTACCCTAAAACATTGCATATGAACTTGCATATATACCTTAAATATCAAAATAGAAATCTTATAAAATATTAAATTACAACCTTATCATAACTTAATGTGTCATTATCTCATAATGCCATCATGAACTCATTTTTACAATACATTGTGATCCCAAAAGTACCTTCATTTCTAAAAGTAGACCATGTCTCGATATTCTGAAATTCATATTCTTACATTGTAATTAAATTCTAGATATTATTCATTCTAAGGAATCTAGTCTTAGATCTCTACATATCTATGAAATTTTAATGGCATGTTTCTACTTGAAATCTTACTACATTCTTATCCCAAATTGTCAATTTTGGTTGCATATCTTATCTTATAGTCTTATTCGTCAATATGAATCATTACTAATAGTTCTTATAGAAACATGATACTTTAGTTTTCTCATGAACATGGTTCATGAGTCACTACAATTCTTATAAATCTTCATAACATATCTCTTCTCGATATATTAGGCACATGCAAGGATGTATCCATGAATGTATAAAAAAATCTTACTTGCATATCTTAACATCAAATCTTAGAACATTGGATCACATAAAGTATGAAGTCTTACAAAAATATGATAAGTTTGGTAGATATGAATACTCATGGGCATGAACCACTTACCTTTTGTGTTGATGATGTCCTTAACTTAGTCTTGATTTCTTGTTCCAAATCTTAATCACCTAAATATAATCAAAGTTCTATAAGTCCAAGTACATGTTCCCTCTTTCTATTTCTAAATCTCAAAACCCCATCTTCCTAACTATATATACCAACTTAGGGTTCTTATTTAGACAAAACATAAGTTTAATCTAAAATCACCATAAAATATTGAGTTTGAAATAAAATAAAACTCATACTATATAATCAATATTATCTTTACACTCAAATAAGACATAAGTCATCTTATGCACTCATATGAACATATAGATTAAAGAAAATCTCAAACATAGTCATATATACTAATCTTACTTGACTCCATTATGAAATCAAAATAAAAATCATTTAGATAAATAATATCATACTTAATTAGGCATACATATAACACTTATTGTGTCAGGATAATCATATATTATTCTTTCATAATGGCTACTCATCTAAAACTAAATACTAATATAATAGCACAAGAAACTTCATCAAATAGAAAAGTATTCATATAATGTAGGAAGATCATTTATTAAAATAACAGGTCATTTAAAAATCAGATCATGGGTGAAATACCCAAAATACCCTTATTAAGTTTTACATTAAAAACCTCATTAAAACTTCATATATGAAAGATCACGATCTGAATTAATGTTAAACATATCAAAATACACATTCAATAAAATTTGTATGAATTTTTAAAGGCGTTTACTATTTTTAATTGGCAAAATATCAAAATCATATAGGTTTGTCTATCCAGAATATAATAAATATAAGACATCAAAATCATACTCTGGAACTATTTTTATTGGATAGTACACCCAAACATCTTTCCATAGGTACCTTGTTTGATAAAATCCAAGCTCGCATTCCCAAGATATGAATTTTCAAAGTTACCTTGGATTACATTGACCTCAGTCGTTACTTTAAGATCCAGTGGACCGGATTGTTTCTTCTTCAAACGACACATATGCCTCTCAGGCCTTCCACCCGCTTTGACGCACGCATAGGAGATGTGGCTCCCCTATTTCATGCCCAAAATAGGGCTCTGCCATGAGCATCTTCTCTGGTGAGCAACATCTCGGCCAACCCTACCACACATCTTCCAAGAACCTCCAGCAACAACTTCGTCTCCGCCTCCTTCACCTTGGTAGCCCAGCAAGAACTGAAGCTTTCCTTTGTTCCCCTCCTCTCACAGCAACACGAATAGGGATTAAAATCCCCTGTTTCCACACCCAAGCAGCGTGCAGCCGCCCAGCCTCCTCTCTACCGAGCCGTCGGGAGAGCCCTACCTGATCTGTGTTGCCATGCATCACCATGTATCCTCTCTGATTCGAACCGTGGCTTGGCAGCTTCATCACAGGATATGAGGGGTGTCAAGTTGACCCCAAATCAGCCCCACCTAGCACCGCCGTCGGCCTCTCCTCCCGATATAGGTCCTCCTTTCTGGTGTCGAATTCCATGAAACCCTAATAATAGGTTCGTAACTCCCTATCCTTGTGTCCCATGAGTCTTTTATAGCCTGATTCCCAAAGGATATTGGGCGGCACCTCCATCTCTTAGGTCCTCTGTTTGGATCCCGTAAAGACAGGGGTCGCGTCTCCAGTCTGCGTTGGGTTGGGGATCGCCCCCTTTTTTATTTTTTCTTCTTGTTGTTGATAAAAGTCTAAACCAAAGAAATATTTATATAGCCCATCCTATAGCTCGGTTTGACTTTAAATTTTGGAGTAAATACTATACTATCATCAACTTCACATAAGCAATATTTTAAGTAAAAACTAGCTGTACAAACATTCCAAACATATCTTTTAAATAAAAATATTATAATTACTAATTTAATTACCTAGGCCACTTTATACATCAAAATCATCTTAAATTTCTCCCACCATCTTATATTCTAATTACTATTCTACTAAAAATATGTTAAGCATTCATTATGACCACAAAATATTTAATTCTCAATTTGTACTCCAAGGACCTATTTGTAAAACCTAATTGGTCCAATAGGGCTGGAAATGGGCTCTAGGGCACATGACCCATCTCTTAGTATTTCAAAGGTTCCATGAGCTTACTTGTATTCCAAATCATATAAATAAGTCTTCAATCAATATAATTTCTCAATTGAAGCTCATGTATGACACATGTGATCAATATTTCTTTAGTTACATAATATGAAGACCTAAGCTAGGTCTAAGGCTCAAGCCATGGACTGGACTCATCATATTATATATATTCATCACATTATTGTTCATAGGAATAATTCATTTATATTCATATACAACTGACTACAATCATACACATTTAAGTCATTATGTGTGTATTGGTTGATCAGATGGCTTGTATTACACATTTTGTGAACTTAATTACATACCTAGCCATGGTTATGTTCATTGCATCCCTTGGCATGCCTTTACTAGAAAACCCCACATTAAAGGCTTACTTTATCTATGAAATTGAGGATGTTACACTAAACTTACTTGATTTCATCATATCTCAGATAGAGAAACCCTAGATCAGCAATTCCACCATTTTCTCCTCTCAAACCCTAACTCTCCCTCTCTCTCTAGGATTTCATTTCTCTAGAATGAATCACGAATTATGAGAGATACTAGTGTGTTAGGTTGACCATATAGAGCAATTGAGCTGCTTGGATGAATTGCACATTGACCCCTCACTAAACTTTTTCTTATTTCAGTAGATTATTCTGTCATAAAAAAGTTAGTGTAATTCGTGTATTTCAGAGATCAAACATACTCCAAAAATTATTAAATTTAGAATGTTTTTTAATTGAATTATAAAGCTTCAGTTAAAATTTTAGATCATTCTGAGCTACCATAAAATAATTAAAAATAGAACAGTTCATTGCTATCCAGAAATCTACAGAACAGTCGGTTGAAGAGAAAATGCCCCAGAACGGCAATGCTAGCTTCCACGGCCGTGCTAAGATGGACCCAGCATGGTCATGCTGCATGCCATGGCCGTGGTGCATTGATTTTATCAGATTTTAGTATAAAAGTTGGTCAATAGTTCAATTCTTTCAAAACTGTCGTGTGACCTAGAATGCTCGTGCCACCAACGACCCGCCACGATCGTGCTATCCTATCCTTCAACTATCATTTTCATTCTCCTTTGCATACCTCTCTCATTCCTCCTCAACGTGAGCCTATTTGGTGAAAACCCTAATTTCAGCTGACTAGGGTTTATATTTTCTCAAACCCTAATTATACAAAAAGATAGCATACTTGGGGTTCTCATTAGGTTTAGCATAAGCTTAGATACGGTCATAACAATTTAGGTAAAGTATAATGTGATTAGCAAAGACTCCCAAACAAATTATGAAAAGTTTTGGAAGAATTGTACATGAAAAGTCACTGACGAATAGATGGGAGCTAAAGAGGCAATTACAAGTTGTGCATGGAAGAGGGCACGTGGTTTGTTGACCATCTCAACATCTTCAATAAGCTTGTCACACAATAGGTTAGCATGGAGGAGAAGATCAATGAGAGTGATAAGGTAGTTCTCAGAAATTCATCTATGTCATAGTCATGGGAGCAATTAGTGACGATCAGGAACACTATATTGAATTTCAACGAGGCAGATGTATATCTTTTGGAGGTAGAGTCTTTGAAGAAGTGGTCACAATCTTCCTCAGCTTCTCAAGCTTTGGTTGTTACAGATGATACATCAACAAAAGAAAGTGCCACGGGAAGAAAAATTGTAAGGGCAAGGGTAGATGTGCATGTTATATACGTGATGAGCAGGGTCACATATTAAAAGATTGTTGAAAGTTTAAGGAAGCGAATGGTGGAGTTTACTTGTTGATGGAAGGATATGCAGATGCACTGGATGCTATGGAATCAGGTACTTGTAAAAGTTGGATATTTGATTTAGGTTATCACTTCATCATATGTCCAGAGATAAGAGTATTTTATGAAGGTTCTCTATGTTGAACGGATGGAATTGTTCATCTGGCAGCCAACAGACTCTACCTGTTTTTTGAAATTGAAATGTTTACATTCAAGATGTATCACGGAGCATGTCGCATATTGTTGTGGGTCTGATATGTCCCTAGTCTCAAAAGAAATTTAATATATGAAAGGGCACTTGAATCTATTGGTTGCAAAATTTCAAAGCAAGGTGGATTCATGCATTTTAGTTGTAAAGGGAAAGTAATCATGAAGGATACCTAGCCCAGTGGAGCATATCGATTGGTTGGAAATGTTCTAACCAAAAGAGGAGTAGTTGATGATAGTTCTACTAACACTGGAGGTGTAGATGAAGCATTAGAACATGAGGCAGGATCATGAACCCAGATAGTGCTAAACGTGAACTACTCTCAAGTGCAATCAAATGTGAGGCTGCAATATCGGCTACAAATTTCAGCATGTGCAGAAGTGAAGTTGTCAATTTTTGGAAGAAGAGAGGTGGTAAGACCGACCACGCGGTACCATTGAGAGGTTATGGCTCATAAAACGTACAAATGTATGGTATGGAGGACCAAAGGTGTGAAGGATGTGGTTCTTCCAACTGCAAGTGGAGACAGTGCAGTTTATCAAAGTGTACATCTTAAGGAGCTCTCACATGATGGGTCTGGTAGCATGCCTGAACCCGCACTCCGCATAGGCGTGCATGATAGAGCGATTTTGGGGACAGAAGCAGCTTCCTAGGTAGAGATTGATGGGATAATGTCTACGGTGAAGATTCTACAAGAAACAGACATACTTCAGCGAATAAGATCTAAGGTGGTGATTGATGGGATAATTTCTTTTGTCCTATTATGATAATGAATATTGTCTTAACAATATAAGAAAGTCTAAATTGGTGTTATACTTGGATTCTAAGATATTATTTTCTTATCATTTTCTCTTTCATTGTTAGTTTGAAATTGTATTCTCATTATCCTTTCCTAATAGAATAGTCGTATCTTCTTGTCTTACTCCTAATTTGGGTTGATCTTATCTTTCAAGTCTATAATATTTAATGGGTGTGCTAAAAAGATAAAATCAAAAAGATAGCCAAAGAGGAGAGAGTGAGTGTGGGTTATAGGATTCCCTTGTCAGTGTAGGATTGTGAGAGCATCAATCCTTATAAACTTCTTGAAGTTGTTTAATAGAATTTTGTGTCTTCCTCACCAACTTTGTTTTTTTGTTGGTTATTTGTTTGACATTTATTGGCTCCATCGACATGGTTTGTTATTGTTGTTCACGTGCATGCTCGGAATGTATCTTGCATAAGTGGTTCTCTCTTGAGCTTGAAGCTTTCGCATATTACTTCAAATCCAACCATTTGATAAGTATTAAGTCCCACCAACAAGGAACTTCATATAGAGGTAAAGTTTAATTGACTAGAGTAAATCTCTAAAATGTAACAATGTTTGGTGCTTATTGTATATTATTCAAATGGAAGTGAAGTATGCAATGAAGTCTCTTTTAGGAGTATAACCGGTTGGATGAAATAGAAGATGCGAGAGATACCACTATTCCGTGTATTTCGAAATGGATGGAGAGAAGTTTTGCACAAACCCATATGACCAAGTCGTAAGATTGTATCTTAGACGTTGAAGATACAATCTCGGGTGTCAAAGACACAAAGTGTAAACAAAACAAGTGTAGTATATATAATAATGCTAGATTTCTGAAAAACAAAGTATAATCAAATCAAAATAAGCAACAAAATATGTGAAGGGGTGACCATTATCTAGACAGGCTATGAGAGGGTCGTTGTGACTAGTATAGGCGTATGCAGCTTCAGTGTGTATCAGTTGAATGTGTCTTCAAATCTAATGTTAGGTAGAAGAGCGGGTGCGGGCGATTAGGGTTCCTCGCCCGCGCCTGAGGCAGCGGCATGCAGCGCGGGGAGTGGGGTCTTCCTGGAGCTCCATCAATCTGACTGGTGGGGTCTCGGTGTGTGGGTTGCTAGCGTCAGCACCGTAGGACAAAGATCCCGATCGTCAGACACAGTTTACGGGCAGCCTCCGTGAGGCTCTCCTCCATCGTCTGCGGGACATGGCTCCTATTCTTCACCACCTCCTCTCTCTGCCTTTTTGGAACCTCTCCATCAATCTCTGATTTCCATGCACACTTCCTGGCTTGGAGGCTCCAGGGTGCTTTGGGGGTCGATGGGACACTGGCCATTCCCCTTGGCGACCTGGCTTCTTCTCCCACAGCGACGGAGTCGAGGGGTTGTTGCGTCATCGCTGTCTTGCAGGTGCGGAAGTCGACGGGCAACACGGACGATGGCAGTGGAAACTGGGGCGTCTCCAGGTCCAGTGGAATTGGTGGCAAGGGGGGCTCGAGATCACCGAATGTTGTTGTGATGTTGGACGAAGGGGATGTTGTTGAGGGGCAGCCAGCAGAGATCGGTGTGGGGAAGCAGGGCGTCGTGGAGGTTGTTGGCTTTGATCATCTTCTCCCTGATCAGGAGGGTCGTTTTTGCCGTAGGGGGAGGAGGGTGAGGTGGTTGTTGTGCGAGGTGGAAGAGGTGTTGGAGCGAAAGGGGGGTCTTTGGGTGGATACCTTGATCTGAGCTTTTCGCAGGGTGGTTTTGGTTATGTCGTTGTTGGGGAGGGTTTCTTCTTTTGAGCATCTTTGTGTTTCTTTTGCGACGAAGGCTTTGGTGACTGGTAGCTTCGTTCTTAACGGCGGTGGTGCTTTCTCAGTTGGAGGTATGGAGCCATCGCTTTTGGAAACTTCCAAAGAGGGTGATGGCCAGGAGGCGTCGTGCAGGGTTGCTCCTCCTTCCCGATACCCATTTTTTGGTGGTTGTCGGGTCACGAAGGATACATGTCTCTGTTGCTTAAGGCGTGGACATTGGCAGCAGAAATTTTCGACTCTAAGTATCTGCTTTTGTTGTGGATCCCCTGAGCACTTGGTAAGAGGTTGTCGATTTTCATGGGAGAGGGGTGAACACACCTCTTTCTTGGGTGTTCCCAGAGATACCTGCTTTCGTTGCTTGCGGCTTGGGCACTGGCATCGTCACTACTCATCTCTGAGGGGATGCTTTAGGTGCAGATCACTGGGCCACTTAGCTCGCTCTTGTGGAGCTAGGCGGGTGGTGGTCTCACTATGCGACGACGAGGTGGCTGGTCAGGCTTCCCCAGCGGCTCAACCTGGGACGGACTACAATGACGGAATGTCCGAAAAGGATGTTGACGCCAAAGAAGTTCGGACGGATCGTCGGATGCATGACTCTATTGGGTCTCGCAAACGCCTACATCGAAGATACCCAGGGGACTTACTTGAGTCCCGGCTAGGTGGTGGTTTTTCGGTGGATCATGGTCGATGTAGTGATGGTAGTCCGGGAGCTTTATCCAGCTCAAGGGTCGTTGATGTGGATTCTACGGGTAGAGTTGACGTTGACGATGGCCTTGATCTTTTCCTGGTCAGTCCTGGTGGCAGGAAAAGGTCGGGGTGGTGTCGTTGACGGGGATCTTGCTTTGTGGTCAATGAGGTTTGTTCGGGTTCTTGTTGGAATGTCTCTTTGGTGCGTGCGAGGTGCGTAATGGGTTATCTTGGGGTGTCTATTAGTGGGTGGCTTTTGATGCTTTTGTTTCCTCTGATTGTCCTGATTTATTTTTCCTGATGATCCGTTTGAGCCGGCTTGAGGGGCGGGATGAATATGATTGACCTCATTTAAATTTTAAAAAAAGACACTGTGCATGTATCAACAGGTTAGACGGTTAAATAAGAAAGGCTGACTTAGTATAACGAGAGAAGGCTAGCAAAGAAAGATACAACTAAACTACATATTGATAAGAGTGTCACACATAGTAAAACTGTAAGGAAACAATTGCTTTGACACTAGTTTAGCTGGGACTAAGCATATCATGCCACTGACGTTCATTAATCCAGAATTATTATTAATGGACATTTACAATTGGATAAATTTCTATATGTTGATGAAGTATTGTTATTTTCACTAATATATCACGTGATACGAAATTATAAATTATCTAATTTTATCAATTGTATTAACAAATATGTCATAAGACCATGTAATCTTCCAAAACTAACATTTTCAAATGATTTTGTACCTTTTACATCCGCAATAGAAAATAAATTAGCCTACTTCATTAGTACAACCACAAAGTACAAACTTCTCTCCCATGTCAATCACAAAGGTTGAACACTAGAAGGATGGTAAACCAAAGTGACAACTAAAATAAAAACTCAAATTCTTATAGAAGGGGACATCGTGTTTGTCCACTTGAGTCACTCCTTGTTCGATAGCATATTGATTTTTTTTACTTTATTTTTTTATTACCTTGAACTTCTTTAGATATTTCAGTGCCTATAACACAACATACATACGTGATACTATGAAGCACAACATTTATTAAAATGTAAAAATTAAATTATATAGGATATTCAAATATTTGACATCATCATATAGTATATTGTCAATTAACATGTTAATATTATTTACTTCTCAATAAATAAGTATAGATGAAATATAGTCATTGACAAGTTAACAATGTATGCATGAATGATACATTTGTTAATATACGTGACAAGCCAAAATTTGTTGCTTTTGAAGTTTTGAGATATGTTAATGAACACGAGGAAAGGTCATGTGTTTTATGAAATTTATCATTTACACTGATGTTGTTGATTTGCTTACGGCATGTATGAAGTATCCAATAAAATAATTAAATATTTAATCCTTGATATATGACCGCATCCACCACAAAATGGCATTATTAGGAAAAGATTCTATATTGTTGATATGTCCGTAATCACATGGTGTCGTTCGTAGAGTCGAGGAATGACGGATAGACAATTAAAAAAAACAAGCTATGCACTCGCGAAGCTTATTCTTACCACACGATGGCACGGAGCCGATACGACTAGATTTCCCATCATCCCATTCATTAGAGAAATATCCTAAGCCAATATATATATATATATATATATATATATATATATATATATATATATATATATATAATTATTAGAAGCATTTAATGATAATATTTGATGGCTGAAATATCATGTTATCTTTTGCAAGCAACCGTCCACTTTCTTGTCAGCGTAATATGCAGGAGTCCACATCATTTGTCCTAGTTTGAACGCTACTTGAACCAGCCTCGTGAGTCGTGATAAAATGCATAACAGTTAACTTCATACATTCACCTCGGGGCGACGGTTGCCAATTCTATAAACACATCTCATCACATATTCGCCTCCGGGAAGAAAACCTAGACCACTTCTACCTGATTGTGTAACATTGCAAATTTAATGGCAGTTTATAATATGACATGAAAAAGAGCCGGAGGCATGTATTTTAACAACAAGTAGAAACTCAAAATGGTTACTCGTAATACCAAAAGTGTCACAAAATCTTTTGCTCCCCTCTACCTTATGAGCAGGGCGCAACCACTATTCAGCGCTAATCAACTTCACGTGAACCTTACAACATAAAAAGAGGCTACACGACTCTTAAAGAATACATCAACGCATGGATTTCTTTCCTAATGCCAAGGGTTTTGCTTTGTCCTACTGTGAAGGCTTGCTGAACTGGTTTTATGAACCTGCAAAGGATAAACAGACATTAAACCACCATGTGGTTGAGAAGGACATTAGTACTTCTGTATTGTCACTTACCCCCTTTGACTTTTTGTTCTTCCCCCTGATCCTGTTCCTTGGAGGTTTCAACTTGTATATTCGGACCATCCAATGGTGTGTTGTGAACACCTGAAGAACATATTGAGTAGATATAGAATTATTAAAATAAATAATGACACTGGGATGCAAATGATCTTGAAAAACATTATAATAATTCCCTGATTATATCATTTTTTACATGGTCTGCACTAAGGTAACTATTCTGAAAATTGAATTAACCTTATACATTTCATTTGAGACGCTAATGACTTTCTTATCCAATTTAACAAAACTTCACATGTGATACCAATGATTATGGTCAGCAGCCAATAAGACATCATATCAAGCTATGGAAGGGAATTTAAGTTCACCTACATTCTACTTGTAAGTCATGTTCAGATTGATAAACGGCAATATAAAAGAAAAAATATTTTCCCAACATAAAGTAACATCGTACCTCCTCAAAATGGGTAAGTTTGAAGTGTTTTTTCCCTATCTCTGTCCTCCTAACTCGGTCAAAGCCTGTACCATCTGTCTCTACAAACCTGAGCAATTATAAAACACAGCATTAACAATACAAGGTTTATAAATGCACCCCAGCTTGCACTACACTTAAATGCTTGGATTGGGAGAATCATTCGTTCAAATGACCTGTAATACGAGAGCTTGTACATGAGGCTATTGAGCATTGTCGGAGTAGCAAGTTTATCAATACGATATTGCCCGTCCCTCTTTATGCAAGCAGGAAAAAAACTCAAACGTATCAGCATGCTAGTGCAAAAACTATTGGGAAAATAAATCATCCAGACAGATAGATGTAGATTTTCAATAATGCTGTCTAGTATGAATAATATATAGATTAAGAGATCAATTATTATAAAAAATGTTGAACAATAAATGATAAGATGTAGTGTTTGAAATGTCAGACAAAGATCAACACCATAAAAGAAAAGAATAGGAGACTGGAAAATAGCTTGGGTATATAACACTCACAAGATAATCAGGCTCTTTAATGTGAGGAAATACACCACCTCCAATGCGAACCATCCATAAGAACTTATTGATATCATCACTGGGGTAGCCAACAAGCCCTAATCATCATGATAACAGTCAGTTTTCTTTTCGGTTAAGTGTTACATTAGTCTAGCGCATATCAATTTCCCAGCAGCATGACTTGTGAAGGTACAAGCACTGACCTCCAAATACAACAAGAACGTATTTGACATCTAATGAGCTGAAAATCTCCCAGGCTGCCTTCTCAGGGGAAGACATTGCTGTACCAACAGTAGCAATGTGGGTATTATTCCAGGTATTGTTATCAACTATGACAGTACGATTGGCCATAGCTGTTGTCTGGTATCCATAGTCCCACCAGGAAGCCACCTGAAAAAACATATGATAAGAAAAGAATGCTGGTATATTGAATCTAGATACAAGGGAATCGTAGTAACTACAAGTAACATTTTTGGGGCAAAGTTACAGACAACCCTCACTGCGGTAATGGACCAAAACCAAAAATTCCCAATTGCTTGTTTCATTAGGTTTTCCATTAGTATTCAATTATCAAGCCTATTTGACTCATTTTGGTATCCAAGAAAACAACAGAAGCCCATGATAATCGATATGTGATACAATTACTAGTATATATGATATGCATGTTTACATGATAGACACAAACCTTATCATCAACATCAGTATTATGGCTCAACCACGAGTATGCTTCACGAAAGTCATCAAAAACGTGAAGACCATCATGTGAATGAGAAGTTAAAACAATAGAGGGGGCTGAGTAAGCTTCGGCAGCTGCCCATACACAATGGATCTGCACCAAGTAAAGATTGTGTCAGTAAAATGAATGCCAATTACCTGAATGTTAGATCATATTCTTATATACCGTGTCACATATTACTGCAGTGGTGTTTAAGTAGTGACAGTTATGTTGCGAAGCATACTGACAACAAAATCTAAAAACCAATACAAAAGTACAATAAGACATGGTGCTCTATGTGCATACTTAAGTCTGTGTTTAGCATGCAGGGAAAAAATAGAAATTGAAAAGGGAAAGGGATGGAAAAGGGATATTTATAAACAAGTTTTGTTTAAATTGCTAAGGGATAATGATGTGGAGGGGAATACATTACAAAAACATTGTTTGTAAGAGAGGAGAAAACATATTTTCATTAGTCTCATATAACATGTTATTTCTACATAATAAGATAGTAGATGGACTTCATTAAAATTATTTATTAAGAGCCATGACAAACAAGAACACCATTTCTCATCATAAATTATTGTGCAAATAAAATATGTGAAAATCAAGAAGAATTTCAAACATGTCTATTTCTTTAGCAATATGTTCAAAATAAAAACAACATCGAAGAAACCGTTAGCAATAACTTCTTCATAGTGTTTATCGTTATTTTGTAGATGAACATAACCTGATCAATCTTTCTCAATCATATTAATTATGACTTAATGAAATTTCTGTCATGAACAAAGATCTCTCATCGTGTTACAGATGTTTGACTAGATAAAACAAAGCCCTGATGTAGACAAGTGATATAATAATTTCTCAAGAACTTTAATTTTTGATCCATTTTAACAGGAAGGGTCAGGAGATGCACAACAAATCATTGACGAGGAATTATTTCCTTAAAAGGAGCCAAACTTTTGGCACACAATTTTTACTTATAATAAAAGATAATGTTTTTGTAAAACACATGTTTTATTTGAAAGGAAATTGTGCTATTGGATTTGGATGGAATCAAACTATTGGAGGAAAACAAATATTTAGAGGAAATTGTTTTTTTGGCAGGAAGTTCTATGTTTGGAAGAAACATATTCTTAAATTGTTGACATAAATGGAAACAAGTCTAGGTAGTATTCAAACTTTTTGCAGGAGTTTTTATCTAGATTGAAAGAGAAACGAAATTTCAACATGATGTTTTACTTGTAGGGAGATTTTTTACTAGGAGTCAACCACATTCGTGGAGGAAGATAGAATACTTGATAAGGAATTTTGTATCTTTTAACGGGAAATTCTTTAACTTGAGGGAAATAAGTTTTGCTGAAAAAATCTTTGCTTAATAAAATAAAATATTAGCAACAATTTTATTTACTTGCGGAGAAGTAAGAAAATGAAAGATTCACCTGTGAAACAAACTCTTAGTGAGAAATGTTACTTCTTAAGAGAAAAAATTGGAGGAAAAAGGACTTTACGGGAGAAGCAAAATGTTGAAGAAAAGTTGTTTGATGTGACCAAATAATTAGTAGGAAAATAAGTTTCTTGGAAGAAACTTTTTGATCATATTCCCATCCATTTTGGTGGGACAAAAAAAAGTAAAATTTTCCCATGAAATAAGAAAAAACTATTTTTCCCCCATCAACTTCTTGATCAAACAACATTAACAATTTCTCCACCATTCTCCTTCCCATCATTCCCCGTGTACCAAAAATAGTCTAACGACACATTAAAGTAAACTCGTAAAATTTAACTGCCGCAAAAAAAAGTAGGATATAACAAAAAAAGTAGAAATGGGATCAAGTAAAAGGTGAATGGTTAAGGATATAGGAAGTATACATTCAGTTAACATATAACGAGGGATAAGAAAACAGCAAGTACAATGTTAGAGGGCACATTAACTTGCTTAAATGAGTCTAAGAACAACGCCCCCCCCCCTTTCCTACCACATTTTACATTAGTTGTTGCCAAAACAAATTTGCCTCAACTACATGGTCTAAAATACGGGGAAACAAATTCACAGCCTCATTGGTATGTCCAAGACATGTCCCTACATCTCCAAGGTGTGTGATATAATTAAAAGATGAACAATTTTTGTTTGTTAGACACATCCGAGTTGAAGACAAATAGATATGGGCACAGGTATATATAGGCACATTTACACACACCCACACATATGGGTGTCAATACGATTGTGGCATTATAGAAAATTTAAGATACAAGGATTCATACGTGTGTGGTGCGTCTGTGTGTATGTTTATAATGTAAAAACATAAATGGTTCATATATAACAATAATAATAACTTGACAAAGCATGCATTGAGTTATAGTATATGGTATATCATATATTAGATAAACGAGCATTAAGTTTAATGTTACATTACATTAACAAGTTATGTTATGCACTAAGATCATTTGTTCAATTAAATAGTCAATTTGTCCGGAGACGACTATGCATATCTGCTTATCGCCAAACCTCTGTTTTGGTTGTTGGTCACAATCAGATTAGTTGATTTATCCACAATGGATAAGACAATCTGTTTGAAGAATCCTTATGATATACATTTAAGCAGATGGACAAATAGCCTGTTTGGAGTATCCTTATGATATACATTTAAGCCGATGGATAAATAACCTGTTTGGAGTATCCTTATGATATACATTTAAGCCGTTTCTATGTTTAGACATGCTTGATATTGTTTAAGCTTGCTTTATTCGTGTATGTAGCGTCCTAGACTACTGTGTGTCAGCTGCCATTATCTAAATATTACCAAAGAATGGGCCCAGGGCCCTTTACAGTAACTTTTTATTAATAAAAAAAAGTTGTAGCCTAGATGTGAAAATGCAAAAGAGGTTATCACAATACCCGAAATTGCTCACATTTAAGTTGGGTACTTCGAAATGGACTTCAATCTGAAGAAGAATCACTTACCACATAAAAGCTACCCAGCACAACTATCAGCAGAATTGCAACAGCTGATGCTTCCAAAGGCAAAACTAATGGTCGTTTTTCCTTTTTACTTTTAAGAGATGCCTTCTCCTTCTCCTTCTCCTTTTCCTTATCTTTCTCTAGAATTTCTCTGTCCTTCTTTTTGGTCTTTCTAGATGCCCTTTCTCTGGGGACCTCTTCAGATTTATCACTGCTTGAAGGTTTATCAATCTTCACATGATCCGTTTTGAGAGTTGAATTTCCGGATGTAGTATCCCCTGCCTTATAAATGATTGACGGTAAATAGAATGATAGACTGAAAGTTAAAGACTATAAAAAGGTACATCAAGCAATTAGTGGGAGAACAGTCAAAGTTGGGAGCTTACAGGAGAAGGCTCGTCAAAAAATCGAGATAAATGATATTTTATAGACCGTGTTAAGACATCATAGCCTTCTGAAAGGGCAATTCCAGACATGACACAGGCAGCAGGAGCTAGAACAAGCATTAGTCGCACCTGCATGAGCAACACAAGAAAGGATTTATCTTTTGTCAAAGCACAAAAACAAAGAGAGAATCATATAGTACTATACTCACCATGACCCCAGAGAAATATACTGATGTCACTATGTATAGGATGACAAAGGAGCTTGCATCAGAAAGAGGCAAAAAGCAAGCCTGAGAAGATGATTAAAAGGATCAGTGTAAAAACAAAAAACTAACACAATACACAAGTTAGTGTGAATGGAACATGATAGAAATGCAGGTAGAAACACATAGACTAGTTACTGATTTACGACTGTATATTGGGCACTCTCAAGGACCAGCTGTAAGAAAATTAGATTTGTAAAAGAAGTCACTTCTGAGAAATATATGCTCGTGGTAAGTATAGAAATAACTTCCAAATATTTTTTTTTTTTAAAAGAGGACAGGCAAGAAGCAGAGTTAAGATTTTATTTTGGGTGCAGAGCTGGCATATAAACTTTGGTTAATAAACAATAAATAAATCATTCAAATATATATTTAGGAAAGACTTACTATGATACCCGCTGGAACCAAGAATGCCAACACGTTGATGTCCATAAAATATGAAGGCCAGGTCGGTGGTTGATGCTCACTAACACTTGCAATAATTGGTATGTACTTGCTGGCATATGTCCTGTTGTAAATATATAAAGGAAAAATCAGCTTGCAACTTGCCAGATGTTAACCACTGTGTATCTTTCAATAACTTGATGAAAACGAATATTGAATAGGATGATGTCATCTTCAAGAAACAAAATCCATTACGGGTCAAGAAGACTCAAACTGCGTCCACTCCATCCTTTTGTTGGGCTGGATGCCACGACTGCCACAAGCACAGCTACAACAGCAATACACACAACTCTGAAATGTAGAATTGCATTAGAAGCTTTATACTTTCGTTGAATTTGTAAAGGACACCCTGTTCATGCAGAAGGTAATGCAATACCAGTTCATATCACTATGATAATTAGAACAAATGTGGGCTATAATAATAGGAAAACATGTTTGGATTTGTTGTCTAGTATTATCGGACTTGCACATAAAAGGACAGAATGGTCTAGGATTCAGGTTATCTATTAAGCTGCCCGGCAATGAAGTAGAATTTGCTCCTCAGTTGTCAGTATCGATATATGCATGCAAGGTTATTTTTTATTGAAGAGGACATAGCCTGAATGTAGGACAGCATACAGATTCAGCCCACACTCAGGCTCAGCATTACCTGTGATACTGATTCAATAGATTAGTTGCTTTGAGTCAATTTTGAAATTAACTTAATTCTAGGGGCTTAATATTTAATTATGTGTTGTCCCAGGTTTAGGAATTATCTCCACCATCCATTCAAAAGCTGTGTCTGTGAAGATGCTCTAACACACCTTGAGTGTAAAGCACCTAGTTGACCTGCAATGTTATTTCAGCTACCAACTACTGATCCATTACTAGGACCATTTCAGTCTTGTATTGTATGTATCTCAATCTTCTAACAACATTGCCCAGGGTGCCTTGAGCAAAGTCTACATCACCTAGGAGTCAACTTTTCTCATTCAAGAAAAGCAAATTCCATCAACATATCTATCCATGTTCTATTTTGGTCATTGTAGAACAAGGATTTAATTGTATATTCATTAGTCATTTAGATATTAGTCCTTGCATTTATTACTGTGTTCCATTGTCATGGACCTAGCAACAACAATCACTTTTTTTCTCTTTGGAAAAGGTTTCGATTTTTCATGATTATTTGTCAGTTGAATGTTCTTCCCAAAGAAAACATCGGTCAGCAACTTTCCGAGACCTTTTTTAACAAACATCAACAGACTTTCACAATTTTTTCATATAAAGTTAAATTCTATGTTGAGGTTTTTAACAGGTCTAGTGGCCTTCTTATGATGTATCGTATCAAATACTATATTATATATCCTTCCTCTCCCTCTCTAACTCTCCAATTGTAAAGGTTTCCTCCCTCCATCTTGCAAAACGATAGTCTTTTCCATAATTGATGGGATCTTCCATGTTATGACACAAACATCTGCATCTAGATATCTATTTGCTTACATACATATCACATATATGTGTATGTGTGCATGCATATACATTATATACCAACATACATAAATAAATGTGTATACGCACATACATTACACACTATATATCTCTCAATTTTCCCCGGTATAGTTGACTGATCTGATCAAACTATGACATTTTTTTCTCATTTTTTCTCGCATCTGATCAAATTATAATTTTTGCATGCAACTCAAAAAAGTGATGAAGCTTTTCATTATGGTCATTAATAATAACAAGAACATGAACATACCTAGGAATTCAATTTCTTCTGCAATAACTTAAAAAACTGTAAAATAGAACAGCAAATAGCCACAAGCTCTCCTTATTGAAGGTTCAATTAACTATTGTGATTCAATCTATTTCTCTAGTTTGCAACTGTGGCGTTATTATAGTTCATTGGGTATTCAGTTAGTGGTGCATTTAACAGAAAAGACTGAGATAAACTATCATGTAAATCACTTACGTGCCAAGTGTAATAACGAGTGTGACAGCCACTTTGAACATTTTTGGAGTAAGCATCCCTTTTATGTAGTACACAAAAGCCACCACATGAAGAATAATAAACACCTGCAAATTATTATAGAAAAAAGAAACAGTTTAGTAATACTTCGGAAAAGAAAACTTACCTGATCTTAGCCCCTAATAGGAAACAGTTTAGCAGTATTGATGTAGTATATCTTTAGACCTTACTTGGACTCTAATACTCAGGAAAAAATCACAAATCACAACATTTTTTAAGAAATAAACACAGTATTGATGCAGTATATCTTAGACAGTTGTGAAGCTCAAAAAATAGTAACCCGGGTGCTATTTTGCAAGATGTGTCCATTCTTACTGTAAAGACCATATATGATATATAGGGGGAAAGGAATGCTCGGCTTGAATTTCGATCTACTAGAATGGACAGCAGAAAGCAGTGAGTCTACAGAATTGTAGAATTTATTCCTTAACATCTGACACATTGACGGATGTAGCCATACTAGTATTCAAAGGAATCTACTTGTAGAGATTAATTTGTGGTTTCCAGAAACCAATCCATGATCATGCATGCAAATAGCATCAGCCAGCATTATTAGGTATAGTATGGCAGTTGATAAAGGGCCATCACAGAATATCTTACTGCAGCACTAAAGAGGTTTCTTCCAGGACAGTGGAAGAATCAGAAGGATTCGTGTAGTTATTAGTTATCAAAGTGAAGGAAAGATAATATATATCAGCCATTCGAGGAAGTAACTAAGTTTCAAAGAGATAAATCTAAAATCTCAGTTGCCAAATAAAATCATGGTAAAGAAACGCATCAGGTCGAGATTGCAAACATGAGGCTTAAATGATGATGGTGGTGGTGGTGGGGGTGGTGTATTAATTATTTACCGAAACCAACATGAGGAGAAAATTAAGAGTAGTATACCTAATAGCAACACTATGTTTTAGTAAATGTGAACGGAAGAGACGGATGGAGCGTTGTTGCACACTGGCAACGTGAGAGACCCAATAGGGTTCTCCTCTCTATTTATAGTAAAAGGAAAATTACATGTAGGTACAGCAGTAATATGAAATATGAAATAAACACAAAGTAAAGATATATTAACACTCCCCCTCAAGCTGGAGTGTACACATTGTGGATGCCCAGCTTGCCGCATAAATTCTGGAATACTGCTGGACCTAATGGCTTTGTCAAGATATCAGCTAGTTGATCTTCAGACTTGACATATGGCGTCACCACATTGCCATTCTTTATCTGATCTCGGATGAAATGACAGTCAACCTCTATATGCTTTGTGCGCTCATGAAAGACAGGATTCCTGGCAATATGTATAGCAGATTGATTGTCACACTTGAGAATCATGGGAGTTTGAATCAAAATCTTCAGCTCAGATAAGACAGATTTGATCCATTGCAGTTCACAGCATGCATGTGCCATAGCACGGTACTCAGCCTCAGTACTAGACCGTGCTACCACTTGTTGTTTCTTGCTCTTCCAAGTAATCGGATGATCACCAAGAAAGGTGCAGTAGCCAGATGTGGATCTTCTATCAACTTGATTACCAGCCCAATCTGCATCTGCATAACCTGTGAGAGTCAAAGAAGATAGAGGACTCTTGGGTTTATAATAAGTGATCCCCTTTCCAGGAGCACTTTTAAGATATCTCAAAATCCTGCATACAGCTGTCCAATGTGACTGTCGTGGTGTGCACATGTGTTGACTTACTACTCCAACAGCAAAAGAAATATCAGGTCTTGTGACAGTTAGGTAAATCAACTTCCCAACTATTCTCCTGTAATGACCTGGATCTGAATATGCAGTATCATCTTCCACCTCCTTGATGTGATAATCCATAGGAGTGGATACGGGCTTAGAATCAGTCATACCCGTTTCCTGTAGCAAGTCAAGCACATACTTTCTCTGGGAGAGATTTATACCTGCATGGGATCTAAGAACCTCAATCCCTAGAAAGTATCTCAGCTTCCCCAGGTCCTTTGTGTGAAAGTGTTGTTGTAGTCCTTCCTTCACACGTGATATGCCTGTAGAATCGCTGCCAGTAATCACAATATCATCAACATAGACAGCAATAATTATGGACCCACCAGAAGAATTTGAATAAAATAGAGAGTGATCAGTCATGGAACGAGAGAAGCCCATCTGTAAAACAACAGCACTGAACTTGTCAAACCAAGCTCGAGGAGATTGCTTCAACCCATAGATAGCCTTCTTCAATTTGCAGACTTTCTGACACTCCCCTTGAGCAACAAAACCTGGTGGTTGCTCCATATACACCTCTTCTTGAAAATCTCCATGAAGAAAGGCGTTCTTGACATCCAGCTGGAAAAGAGGCCAATCAAAGGTAGTAGTTAGAGATATAAGGATCCGCACAGAATTGAGACGAGCAACTGGAGAAAAAGTCTCAAAGAAGTCCACTCCATATGTCTGTGTGTAGCCTTTTGCTACCAATCTGGCCTTCAACCGCTCAATCGATCCATCAGGGTTGTGTTTGACTGTAAAGACCCATCTACAGCCCACAACTTTCTTGCCCGCAGGTAAAGTAACAAGATCCCATGTGCCATTGTCAATCAGAGCAGAGATTTCCACCTGCATTGCCTGCTTCCAGCCACTGTCCTTTAGAGCCTCTAAGTGGTTTCTTGGTATCTTAATGGAGTCCATCCCAACAGCAAATGCACGAGCCTGTGTAGATAAGTGCGACAAACAACATACATTTGATATGGGATGACGAATAGTACATGAACGTATACCTTTCCGGACAGCAATAGGAAGATCAAGGTCAGAAGCCTCTGTAGGAATCTCTTGAGTAGAAGATGACGAGGGAGGCTCATGGACTTGTGCCGCTACCTCATCTGGATCCTGTCTACCTCGCCTGTGATAAACCTGGGTATAGGGTTGAATGGTAGGTGGATCATGCGGTATGTCCTCAACAATGATAGGTGGCACTCCCTCACTTTGAATTGCGGGTGGCACTCCCTCACTCAATTGCTCCCCCTTGCTCATAGCATGTGCAAAATATGGACTGGTTTCATGAAAGGTGACATCCTTAGAAACAAACATACGACGCAAACTCGGGCAATAACACTTGTAACCTTTACTCGTACCAGAGTAACCAAGAAACAAGGTTTTCAAGGACCTAGGAGAGAGTTTGTCTTGTTTGGGATCAAAGTTATGAACGAAGGATGTACAACCAAAAACCCGAAGCGGAACATGAAACGGTTTATCCATAGGGCGTAAGACAGAAAAGGGAGTGCGCCCATGCAAAACAGAAGAGGGCTGCCGATTAATCAAAAAACAGGCAGTGAGAAGAGCCTCAGACCAGAAACGTTTAGGCACATTGGATTCAAACATGATAGACCTAGTGATATCTAAGAGATGGTGATTCTTTCGCTCAGCAACACCATTCTGCATAGGAGTGTGAGGACAAGAGGTGTGATGAATCATACCAACCGAACTGCAAAACTCATTCATCGCTTTCTGAACATACTCAAGGGCATTATCAGATTGAAAAATTTTGATATTGCAGTTAAATTGAACCTGAATTTGTTTATGAAAATGTTTGATAATGGAAAGCACAGATTCACGACTTTTTAAAAGATAAATCCATGTCATGCGAGAGTAATCATCCACAAAAGAAATGAAATAGCTAAAACCATTATAACTCTGGTTTTTAACAGGACCCCATACATCACTGTGGACTAACTCAAACGGACTAGAAGCCCGATTATTGACACGAACAGGATAGGACAACCGATGATGTTTGCCCAACTGACAGGACTGACACTCTAATGAGGACACATGAGCTAGATCGGGTTCCAATTTCTTCAAGCTTTCTAAGGAAGGATGGCCATATCTGCAATGCCACAACAAGGGGGAACCACTCAGCATGGCGGAGGAAACTGGAGCAGGAGGTGGATGGCGAGGTAGATAATCACCAGGAAAGAGGTAGAGATCACCTTTCCTAGGCCCCCCACCAATCATCTTCAAACTCTTGAGATCCTGTAAAACAAAGCAAGAAGGCCCGAATGTTACTGTGCAGTTTACAGTGTCAATCAACTTGGCAACAGAAAGCAAATTGAAAGGAAATTCAGGTACAAAATGAACAGATCTCAAATCAATATCTGGTGTAAGGGACACAGAACCACTAGCTACCACCTTCCTCACAGAACCATCTGCCAAGGTAACAGATGGGTGAGGAATATATGAGTCAAATGTGCGGAGCAATCGCCTCATACCAGTCATGTGCTGGGAGGCACCAGAGTCAACCACCCAGGGAGTTGCGGATCCAGAAGCCATAAAAGATGTAGCCTGATTACCCGCGGTAGAGGCAAGATTTGCTGTGGAAGCAGAAGAGGCGCCCATACTCCAATGTTGAGTTGCCTGAATAAACCTGTCATACTCCTCCTGAGTAAGTGTGATGCCAGAGGAACTCGAGCTCGCAGTAGTAGAGTCAGAAGTAGCACAGTTGGCAGCTCCAACAGGTGGGGCGGCAGGTCGCCCATGTTTCTTCCAGCATTTCTCAACAGTGTGTCCCGGTCTGTCACAGAAAGTGCATCGAGGACGAGTCCCACGTCCTCTGCCCAAGCCAGGTCTGTCAGCTGGTGTAGGTGCAGGTCGTCCTCCGCGAACTGCTGCAGCAATGGAGGCATGAGAATCCCCAGAAGGAACAACAGGAGTAGGATCAACAGACTCAAAGGTGGACTGTTGAATCCTAGAGAAAGCTTCCGCAAGGCTCGGTAATTTGTCAGATGCAAGTATCACACTTCGTGCTGAACCAAATGAGGAGCTAAGGCCAGATAGAAATTTAGCAGTGACAAGATCATCTCTATCTTTAATCTGCTCAGCAACTTTCACTGGATGATAGTAGCTCAACTCCTGGGAGATAGCTTGAATCACACCGAAATACTCTTCAAGGGATCTATCACCCTGTTTCTCTGCAAACAGACGATCATAGATCATAAACTGGCGAAGAGCATTCTTCTCCTGAGCATAGTGTTGCTTAACGGCATCCCAAATCTCCTTAGCAGTGGAGTAGAACATGAACCTCGAAGCAATAGAAGGGTCCATGCTACCCCATAGCCAAGTCTTCACTAGGCTGTCAAGACGTTTCCACTCGGCATAGTCTTTGTCAGTGCTAGTGAGAGGTGCAGAATCAACAAACTTTGCCCGATCGCGCGATTCCAAGACAGTATGAACCGCATTCATCCATAGCAGAAAATGCTTCCCATTGAGCTTGATAGGAATAGGCGAGACCTCATAATAGGTCTTGTTCTCCATGATGCAACTGAGATATGGGTGACGGAGTGATACACGTCACACAGAAGGCTGAGTGGACGGACAGATACACGTCCCGTGACGGAGAGATACACGTCACAACAGAAACTGAAAAGAGGATGCGTTACTGACGCATCGACAGCCTTCAAACGAGAAGTTCCTAATCACACATGAAGAAGATGTGATTAGGAAGGCACTGTGGAAGAGACGAGACCTCCGGGTAGGGCTTTAGAAGGCCGTTGGATCAACCGGAGATCCCCAAGCAGCAAGATCGGCGCCCGAAAAAAGGAACCGAAAAGGCTGAAAAACAGCCCGGAGACGTAGACGGAGCCTTTAGATCGTTGCGGCTGGACCTACGGCAGCATGAGAGGGACTACCGAAGTCCAGCAGCGATGGACGGGGGTGGGAACCCTCCCTTAGGCGGCGATCAGCAGCGCCGCAGGGAGGCTCCGCGCTCCTGCCGCGCGCCGGCGGCGAGGAGCAGCAGCCGCTGCTGCTGGCGGCGGCGGCCGGCGGCTGGAGAAGGACCGGCGGCGGCCGGCGGCTGGAGAAGGGCCGGCGGCGGAAGGGAGAAGAGGGGGGGGGAGGGGGGGCGGAAGGGAGGGACGGCGCCGAGCGGGAGGGAGAGCCGGCGGCTGGAGCTTAACCTGCTCTTGATACCATGTGAACGGAAGAGACGGATGGAGCGTTGTTGCACACTGGCAACGTGAGAGACCCAATAGGGTTCTCCTCTCTATTTATAGTAAAAGGAAAATTACATGTAGGTACAGCAGTAATATGAAATATGAAATAAACACAAAGTAAAGATATATTAACAGTAAAGATGTTTCCTCTTTACAGAAAGGGATTGCAACAAAGTAACAAACATATCAGCCAACCATTAGATCTTGTGGCAACACTAATGCCTATATACCGAAGAAGAAGAAAATCTGCCTTGTATAAATTATATAAAAGACATAGGAATTATAGCTAACTACATTAAGAAAGAACTCACTAAAAATGATCCGAAATGCTCGGATGTCATCACTGCATTGAAACCAACAACTGGCACCAAGGCCGCTAACAACGTACCCAAGACAACCTGCATATTTTGATAGTATAATATCCAGGATGAGTTAGCAACTTATCATTATGTCATTCGGTATAAATATGCTAATCAACCAATTACATTTGCATTGTGTGAAAGGTTCCATAAAGGAATAAACTTACAAGAGGGGCATATGCAATATATAGCCGGGAAGAGTAACGGCCAGTAACTATGCATAACAAAGCATGCATCGGAATAAGATTAATGATGAAAGTGTATCCTCCCCATGAGCACACCTGAATGAAAGCCATATTAGAAAGAAGGTAGTTTCACAGATAAAAAATACAAGTTACCCGAGGTCTTACCATGTAGAAGTATGCCAAAGCATTCAAAGTTGCATAGAATAATGATCCAGTATTTAGTGTCTGCAATTTGAAATATATTCAGGGACTAATCTCAACCAATATGACCACAGAGAAACTGTATAAACTGGCAATGATAGAAAACCAAGTATATCGACATGAGAGAGAAGTGATCACCTTCACATAAAGATAGAACGTGAAGATCAAAGCAAATATGGCGACGGCTTCATTATCATAACTACCTGCAACAGATCTAGAAATATAGGAAGGCACCTAACAGAAAAAAGACACAAGGATCAGCATTTACTTTATAAGCTGAAAATAAAGCCTTTAAAAGGACAGTTTTTGAAATTAAAAAGACATAATAGACAAGCAAAGTTGACAAATCATGCATTATGAACCAGAAGAAAAAAATGCATTACACATGCAATACACTAAACACAGAAACACTAAGGCATCAAGAACTTTGTGTTATGACTCAGGGGAAGAAATCATGTAGACTGATATCATGTAAGCATCAGACAAAATTTTGAAAGAAATAGCTACACAAGGCCTTAGAACAAAATACAACATCAAAATGCAACCACCAGATGATTTTAAAACAATTATCAGACAGAACTGTTCGGAACAAGAAGCATACCCACAGACATCTCAGCTAGCACAGAACCTTTTTGGTAAGTCTCATGTAGCATAGAATCAACTTCCAAAAACAACTACAGAAGTGGTTAGATTTCCCTCCTGGGTGATAGAATCAACTTCCAAAAACAACTACAGAAGTGGTTAGATTTCCCTCCTGGGTGACCCAGATCAGAATCAGCAGCATAACCACCATGATTCAGCTTGAAGGGCTTTGCTCGCAGACCCAGAGGGTTCCAAAAGAAGCTACAGGAGTGGCTAGATTTCCCTCTTGGGTGACCCAGAATCAGCAGGATCAATCATCAGTTGGAGAACTTCCACAAAGTGCATCACCGTGATTCAGATTGAAAGGGCTTTACCACCACTCCAAGAGGGCTTGTTAAGTAACTCCAGCGATAGTACAGGAAACAAAAGGCAATAACTACGACCAATAGCCCAGCTAATATAAGTCACATGATTCACTCCATCTAAAACAGATTAAGTCTAAGATGAAGAGTGGCATTTTATAACATCTACTAGTAAGAGTGTTATTTTTCCCTACTTTTAAAGAAATTATATGCATAATTTACTATGAACTGAATATTTCCTTCTGGCTATAAAAGCCTATCATACTACAGTTAGCAAGGTTTTGGAAAGCGCGAAGCGTGCGGAATGCCCCCCATGAAGCGGGAAGCGGGTTTTGAAGCGGACTAAAGCGGGCGCTTTTTGAAAAAGCGGTCCACATTGTTTTAAAGAACTTAGCAAAACTTAGACAAATTTGCATTTCACTTTCTCCCTTCACGCTGGATCTGGAATAGTGCATTACTTCCACCTTGGATCACTTGTCTTAGCCAAACTTTATTCACCCTCGTCCATACTAATTGTGATATAAAATAGAATAATTAGTAGATTAATTTCCAAATTGAGTAAGTATATTTTAGAGTCATAGAATCATAATGCATACAATTAAAATTTAAATATAACAATGTAGGCTAAGTCTTGATGAATGATACATTGCAGCAATTACTACTGAATTTACAATAAATAAATTAATCATAATATTAGTTTTTACAGTGATTAATATGTGACATTGCAGCATATTTTATTCATTATGGAATCATGCAATCATATACAAGTGTCATGATGGTATGTATCGATTCTTCCGACATGATGAAATTGTACAACAACCAACAGCAAAAGCAATCGTATATATGTAATGGGATGATGTGCTTTCCTATAGGAGGTTACCTTATGAGATTGTGCAATATCAAAAAAATCATGCAAATTCAACCACAGCTGAAACGTGATGTATTACTAATATTATATGATGTAAATTAAAATATAGAAGGAACAGGGATGTAACATCGAAGAAATCCTGCAACTATTACTAATATTATATTACAGACTCTATAAATGGCAGATGAAGTACATAGTTTACATATAGACGTACATAATGTACAAACAGAAGTAATTAATTAGAGATACTAATTACCAAAGTGATTGTTACACCTATTACAATACATAGTTTTCATTCTTTTTAAATTTAGAAGGAAATTGGGCAAGTCCAGGAAAGCATGTTGTGAAGCGCCCTGAAGCGGCCACTTAAGCGGACCCAGAACAGCGGCCTGAAGCGGGAAAAAGCGGCCGCTTCAGTGCAAAACGCCTCACAGCCCGCTTCAATGAAAATACAGCGGCATATGTGCTTGCCGCTTCATCCGCTTTTTTATTCACTGACAGTTAGTGTGCTTTATTTTGATTATTGAGTTTCATAACACAGCCTTCACATTTCATTTTCAATAGATAGCTTCCTAATTAAAACCATAGTAACAAAAGTCTCTGAATTTTACGAAAAATCGGCGATTTTTCACGATGTTATAGGCTCCCGAATATTCATCACAATTAATACGCCAATCGCCGATTTTTCACAACTTTTCACGATTAATCCCGCTTTTTCGCGATTTATACGATTTTTTACGATTCTTCATGACTTTTCACGATTATTCACGATTTTTCTCTTTTAAGTCGCTTGCTCTTTTTTTACCAAACCATGTACACAAAATTCCTATAACACACTAAACCTCAAAGCCCCCACTCCTCTGGACAGTTCATGTTATTTCTCAACTATTTTTTACTTTTTTTCCTACATTTTTACTCACTAAGATTGTATGTCTTGTGGCCGTAACAGTTACATGCATCATATACGTATGTACATACATACATTTATCTATATATATACACATGCAGACATGCATATATATGCATACATATATATATATGTATATACTTATATTTCCGACTTATTCTCGATTATTTCCGAATAGTTGACTGAACTTTGACCGAAATTTATCGATCTTTTCACGACTTTTCTCGATTTTTTCCGAATTCCGATTTTTTCCAGCCAGCCGAAAAGTTGCCGAATTCCGAATTTGTTACTATGATTAAAACAGACGCTGGGTTTCTAATGCTAGCTCTTATATCAGCCTTATACATCATGTTGGATACCAATGGGGCACAACTGCTTCTCCAACCTTCAGTCTTGCTTTTATTTGAGAAAAAAGATTGAGTTCTCATCTTTTTTAGCATATTATCCTTGTTATTCTATAAAAAGTAAACTGTCAACATCTCCAATATAAATTCTTGTTTCTCGCTACAGACCACCAGCAATTTCAGATGCCCATCGCAAGTTCGCAACAGTGATTTTATCTTCAAGATGAAGATACATACACCACCCACCAGTTACCAAAAATCTAAAAAGGAGAATCTGACAAATGAAGGTGCATACTTTGACAATGCCGATCCATCTAACTAAGAAGCACAGAATCTTTGTGTTCAAGATGAAGAGATATACATCAACCATTTGCCATAAATAAAAATGGAGAATCTGACAAATGAAGATGCATACTTTGACAAAGCTGATCCATCTCACTAAGAAGCATGGTTCCTTGAGGGAGTCATAGAGGTTACAGTTACATGCCATATCATAAGCTTTCTGACAAGCAGCCTCTATGCATATTTTCAGGATGCCTTAATGGCATGGCAGGTCTCATGTTTACGCAAAAAGTTGGCCCAAATCTACCTCAACAGGATCAACACACAGGCATAACTCCTCTTTTCCTTGCATCAAGCATCTTTGTCTTACAAGAAAAATTGACAAGCATAACCGATCGAAATCATGTCACCTCTTTCAACCATAGTTGTCTAAGCGGCTAGGCTCACCTTTCTTCCAAGGAGCGCCTATCTAAGTTATAAAATTATAACTTGACCTAAATCACACCTAACATGACCTAAACTAGATCTAAATATGACCTGAGCTAACGTAATTTGACCTAAATCTAATAACTTCGCATAACATTAACTTATGAATTATAAGACATTAACTTTCCCAAATTTTCCCTATATTTACCTAAATGAGACATGATTTGTCCAAATCAGACCTAACTTCCCCAAAGCAGACCTATTTCCCACATATCAGGCATGTCTTCACAAATGAGATCGAACCAAATTTGACCTAATTTAGCATAACATGACCCAATCAAAACTTCCTCTAATTTACCATATGTTAACCCAAAAAAAGCCCAATTTGGACAAATCAGACGTATTTCCCCCAAATCAGAACTAATTTTCCAAAACATGACCTGATTTGGCCTAAATAAGACCTAGATAAACAATAAAATGACTCAGGGTGTTCTAATTTCTACAAATCCAGACCTAAATCATGCAAACTAGCTTTTAGGTAGCTTAATTTAGCCCTAAACGGCCTTAGGCGCCCACTTGAGACACATAAGAGGCTAGGCACCTAGATTGAGGCGCCCTGCTCAGCACGTAGATGGGCGCCTTGGGACCTACGCTTCCGACCCTGCTTTTTCTGGAGTCAGGATCCATGTCAGGTGTTGACATTTGATGCAGAAATATGATTCTAGTGGTGATGCCACCGAGTCATCATTAACCACTGTCTAGTAAGATTTGTAATAAGTAATAACTAATAAGTAATAACTAATGAGGAAAGCTCCAGGTTGTAGGGCCAATGAGGTGTACACATCTCATATAGTTGCTTTAGCATCATTCTTTGTAAAATGTGCCAGCAAAGATATCTTAATATCTGAATGAACAATATAATCCTCCTGTATAAATGATCTGGTTCTCCAACTTTCCTCCCTAAAAAAGCCTCATTGAATGGCAGGATGTGATCCTTCACAGATGTTACCTCTCGCATTAAAAAGTTGATGACCCAGAGTTTATGAATGAAGTGTAGTCTATTATCAAAGGGCATTTTCTGAAAGAAAGAAAAAGATGTATTCATATAACCTGCCTTAAGTCAATTCACCCCGAATTACTGGTTCCATACATTTTATTGGACTAATTAAATTGTCAGCCATGACAGAGTATTTGTTACATAAGGGTTCATCGTCTCAATCTCCATATCTAGTAAGTAGCCTTTCTTTTTTGGCTCAAGACCTTTCCACTTTAGCTATCATTAAGAGTACTTTAGATCTGTGCTACTACACTGGAGACGACAAATCTTCTGTAAGAGCGCCAATCCAAAACATACATGTCGGGAAAAGCCATTGTTGAATTAATATATGCCTTACAATAATTTTGAAGGTCCCACACCATCCCATCACATCATTTAAGCTTCAGTCCCAACCATGTTGGGGTCGGCTACATGGATCCTTCTTTTCCATTCAGCTCTGTCATGAGTCATATTTCTGATCAAGTTGTAAAGATTCAAAGTCTTTGTTTATATGCTCTTCCCAAGTTAATTTAGGCCTTCCTTTTCTTCTTCTAATTGTGCTCGACTCAGTAGCATTGCTCTGTATGGGTGCATTGGTCGGTCTATGTTGCATATGTCTATGCCAACTCAATCGGCTCTCGCACAACTTGTCATCAATACCCGGCACGCCCACTTTGTTCTGATATAGTCATTTCTCAAGCAATCTTTTCTTGTCCTCCCACACATCCATCTCAGCATACTCATTTCAGCCACATTGTCGAGACCTTGTTTCTCACCGCCCACATTCATCTAGTTGAGGCTTTGCTTCTTCACCGCCCACATTCACTCTCATAGAGCATGGTTGGTCATATAGTTATTCGGTAAACTTTCTTTTTAATCTGAGAGGGATCTTCTTGTCACATAATACTCTAGTTACACTCCTCCATTTCGACCATCCTTTAGTGGTCCTATGACAAATGGCATCTTGGACATCCCCATCGATATTAAGTAATAGAACCCAAGTAAAGAAATTTATTACATTTTGGTATATCCACTCTCTCCGACTTGGCTCCACCATTCACAATTCTAGATTAGCTGAAATCGCAATGCATATACTCAATTTTTTGTCCTACTAATAATCAATGCATTTGATTCCAATGCATTCTCCAAAGTTCAACTTTACCATTCAATCCATCTTTAGTTTCGTTAATCAACACAATATCATTAGCAAGTAACATGCACCAAGGAATATCCTCCTGACATTCTTCATAAACTCATCCATAACAAGAACAAATAGGTATGGGTTGAGTGTTAATCCTTAGTGGACCCCAATTTCTATAGAAAATTTTGGCATCTCACCTCTAGGAGTCTTCACACTTGCAGTTAAGTGTCATACATATCTTTGATCAAGTCAATGTACTGGATTGGCACACCCTTTTTCTCCAAAAACCAACCACAACACTTCCATGGGTACTCGATCATAAGCCTTTTCCAAATCAATAAAAACATAGGAAGATCTCTTTTGCTTTGTCTATACTTCTTCATAAGCCTCCTTAACAAAAAATCGCATATGTTGTTGATCTTCCAGGCTTGAAACCAAATTGATTGTTTGATATATGCATTATAAATCTTAGCCTTTGCTCAATAATCCTCTCCCAAAGCTTCATAGTGTGACTCATCAACTTAATATCTCTACAGTTTGTGCAGCTCTGAACATCTTCTTTATTCTTATAGATGGGGACTATAGTACTATTCTCCACTTATCTGCCATCTTCTTGGTCTTCATAAGCTTATAAAAGATATTCGTTAACCACATTACTCCTTCATCCCCCATACTCTTCCATACATTAATGAGAATATTGTCTAGTCAGCATGTCTTTTTCATTTTTATCTTTTTCAAAAAATTCTTGACCTGAAATAGTAAAACTCGTCGTGTGTAAATGATATCCCATGTATTCATGTCACATGAGTTTCTTACATTATTCATAGTATCTCCATCGAAAAGCATATGAAAGTAATTTCTCCATTAGTTCTTGATATCATCATCCTTCACCAGCACTCTACCATCTTCATTCTTGATGTATTTTACTTGACTCAAGTCTCTTCCTTTCCTTTCTCTTATACAAGCCAATTTATATATATCTTTTCCTCTTCTCTTGTGCCCTGCTTCTTATAAATCTTTCAAAGTATCTAGGCCTTGCCTCTTGAAGAACCTTTTAGTTTCTTTCTTTGCTTGGTTGTATCTCTGAAAAGTTGCATCATCTCAAGATTTGGGCAAGCTCCTATAGATCACCCTTTTGAGTTCAATAGCCTTTGTATTTCTCATTCCAGCACCAAGTCTCTTTCTGTGGAGGCCCATTCCCTTTGGCTTCCCACAAAACTTCTTTGGCACTTTTGTTATGCAGGAGCTCATATTATGCTGCCCTCCTTGATGAGTTTATCATGAAAAGTTACTTTCTTTTTTCCTTTAAGATTCCACCACTTGATCCTACTATCTTGGTTTCTGTTATCCTCACACCATCCCGTACCTTAAAATATTGTTCCTCATCCATTTAGTGAAAGATACATAAAGATTCAATACACAATCACTTGTGATTCTCAAGAAGTTGTAGACCTGGTAATTACATAAGACTTAAGATTAGACACCAAGCCGCAAACATGTTCAAGCCAGACACATAAGAACATAAGCTCTAGCCTCTAGCCCAAGTATATTTTCTGATTTGGGGAAAAAGATTAATCACACCCATCTCGTGAACCCAATACCCAAAATGCTAACTGTAAGCCCCATAGCATCCTGGAAGTCCTTTCTTCAGTTGCTGAAATGATGTGGAATCGTCCTCGATGCACTAAAGGTGAAAAAGGCCTAGCAAGAACATCACGTTTTTCAAGTGTTGGAGATCAAACGAACTCGTAGAAGTGAATGGTCACTCAATTTGCCCTTTAGGAAAAGTCAATCGTGATGGGTTCTCCAATCCCTACATCCCACCTACCTTCCAATTTGGACTACATATCACCACAATGCCCCTAGAAACACCCATTGAAACCTTTTGCCACAAATTCATCCATTCAATTCTCTCTCACCTTCCTAATCCAAGAAAAATCTCAATGTTCAACCATTGTTTTTCAATACATGTCGCCAATCCACCCTCTCCTTAGCATCCTTGCCCAATCCCTGTTGTTCTATGACAAGATCCTCGCAAATTTCTCTTCCACCTCCATTTTCTTATTAACTGAGTTGAAGTCCCATGTAGGGTTGTTCCTAGACTTGTTTAGACTAGGGGAATGGATATCACTAATTCATTCATACCAGTTCAGTCTTGGAGCAATTCTTTTGGTTTGGTCCTCTGTAAGATTTTGCCTTACTAGGTCTTTGGTCAAATCTAGTCCAGGCCTGGTGTTGGGACTGTAGACTGATTAATACATAGTATAGAGACAATAGAGACATCTTTTAGTTAAAGAATGTAAATCACATAAACAATTTGGGTAACTAAACTATCATATATGTTACCATCAATAGATTAGTCTTATTTCAGTACCCCTACTCCCAGGCTGTTGAGTTCCCAAGAACCAATCTGTATGGCCGATAGGTCACACCCCCCTCAACAATTGTCTTTATCTTTGTTAATTGTTACTAAACCTTTAGTCTTCTTTATAACTCCCACAAATTCCCATCTCCTCTCCAAGAACAGTCATGGCATCAGCCAATACACCACCACCCATTACCAAAAGTGTTGAGGGGCTGTGTTGGTTCCATGTCTGTTTCTTTCCCAAAGGTATTAGCCCTAACGACTATGAGGAAGGGTACAGCTTTGGTCCAAGTTTAGATCCATGCCGACCCCTACTCTCAGGCTGTTGAGTTCCCAAGAACCAATCTATATGGCTGATAGGTCACACCCACCTCAACAATTGTCTTTATCTTTGTTAGTTGTTACTAAACCTTTAGTCTTCTTTATAACTCCCTCAAATTCCTATATCCTCTCCAAGAACCATCATGGCATCAGCCAATACACCACCACCCATTACCAAAAGTGTTGAGGGGCTGTGTTGGTTCCCTGTCTGTTTCTTTCCCAAAGGTATTAGCCCTAACGACTATGAGGAAGGGTATAGATTTTGTTGATGTTTGTATACATGCCTCCTGTGTTAGTGACGGTGTCAGCAAAAGGTGGCCACTTCCATTGTTTTGTGCAAGGACGCCATGAAGCATGGAAGAGAGTACCTTTGGTTCGGACAAGAAAGGAAGTGGATAGTTTCAGAGAATGGTAGATTACTCGCGGCCTAAAAAAAGTTGGGGAGATATTACATGCCCCTTTGTCTTGTCTAGATGAAACAACACTACAACAGCAAGCATTTACTACCCTATTAAATTTGTTGATTGGATTGAAAAGAACTCCCTTTATGATCACAATAGTGTGTGACGCATTGTGAATGATGATTGTGCTATTTCATAGTGTCTACATGTGAGTGCATTTCCCAGTTGACGCCTGCCAATATTGTGTGAAATTGTGCCAAGTATCTTCCCGCAGATACTAATTCTTCTCCTACATACAGTGTGTTTGGCATCTGAACAATTTGGAGCTAGTTTCTCCTAGCTGTTGATTGGTTGGGAGACACCAATTCCGTCACCATCAAAGGGGCTGCATCCAAACTCCCTCCAGCAAACAAAGGAGGCAAGTATAGTGTTGAACCTACAATGGAAGATGAAGGGGAAGTCTCCCCCACCCAGGTTTCTCGTCGATGACGGTGTTGATATCTAATTGAAGGGGATGATACGATCTTAGTTCTACCTTCAACCAACACAAGTAGGTAGTCTGATCTATGTCAAAGGGGTGTCATGTCGATGTCATCTGATTGAAGGGGATAATACTTTCTTGCTTCTACCTTCAACAAGAGAAGTAGGTAGTCTGATCTAAGCCAAGCCACTACACTTAAGGACAAAACCAAGGTTGTCACAACCAAACCAAACCAAACCAGCCATTCATTCAGTTGACCATTGCTTGTGTCGATTCTGTCCAGCCTCAAATCTAGAAATTCAAATGAATGGAGCGGGAGACGATCCAGCGATTGATTCCACAGGTGAACCCTTAAATCAGTCCAGTTTCGAACCAACTGATCAGGCCAGTCGCAACAGCAATTACATGTGATGGGCC
Organism: Alisma plantago-aquatica; assembly: GCA_963693085.1. Lineage (NCBI taxonomy): Eukaryota > Viridiplantae > Streptophyta > Magnoliopsida > Alismatales > Alismataceae > Alisma > Alisma plantago-aquatica. The sequence continues at coordinate 601,790,808 of OY856415.1, forward strand.
AGCTGAGACACATGGGGACATTTAGCCCCCAACACTGCTTCCCCGTCCTAATCCTCCTGATCTTCCATCTTCTCTGCCCCATCCTTCTCCTTTTGCTCTTCCTCCTACTGCTCCACCTTCTCTTCCTATTACGCCCTCTTACTAGCGCCCTCCCTTGTTCTGCCAGCTGATCATTTAAACTGGTTGGAACTGCAGTTGTCTGATGAACCAGGAACCCCTAGCCTCATCATTTCAAGCTTTGGTTCGGTTCTAATAACCTTGGACAAAACAAGAACTGCATCATTATAGTGACAAGTAAGGCATCTCCAATTGATTCCACTAACCTATTAAATCATGTCAAAATTGTCCTATTCAACCCTCTTTAACATTTCTAGAAAGTCACATCTTAACGGCAAGCGTGTTGTAACAGGTCTTACCACCACTCTAAAGTATGGAAGTTCTACATGTGCACCACCATAGGAGATTACCTTCATTGGTGCCTCAACACAGAACTTTACACCCTCCGCATCCTTGATCACTAAGGAAAATTCTTGTGTTTTGTGACATGGAGTGTAGCACTACGCTCCTCAATCTGCAATACAAGGGCATCCCTCCAATGTGCTTCAATAGCTTTTTCCTCATAGAATCTCAAGACGCCCCTTGATACCAGGAGAAGATAACGTATCTAGATAGCCTGAGCATTGCCATTGCTGGCTCATGACCCTAAAACCCCATTTAGATACCTTCTGTTGGATTTGTCTAGTTTTTACTTCTATCTTGAAAACATTCTTTGGCCCTTTCTGTTTTCTAGCTGCTGCATCTGCCAATCTAAGAAGTGAATTTATGATCACAAAGAAACCTGATCCTTTAGGTTGTTTTAAGTTGGGTAGAAGTCGGAACCCAATATGTTGTAAGGCTTCGTTTGGATCGAAGGAAAGGATGTAAGCAAGATGAGACAAAAGTTAAGAAGAGATGACATGTGATCCAAAATGGGATGCTGTTTTCCCATCCTACATATGGGTCGAACTAAAGGATGAATAACGAACGCACATGACTTCTTCAACAAAATATTCCTAGGCATTTTTCTTTTGTTGAATACAGTTTTACTTTGTAATTGGAATAAACACAACAGAAATATTAATTGGGTAGAAGCTTTGTTTTCACTAAAAAAAAATTTATCTGCATACTATGAGCAACCACAGGAACATACCACAATCAGATTCAATATAAACATTGCAATCGTGCACATAGGCAATGAGGCGTGATTCGTCACAATTGCCCAATGTTGTTATTCACACGTAACAAGTTGTATATAATCAAAAACTCCACCAGAGTATTTTGTTTCAATGGTTTCCAGTATTAGTTTTCCTCTAGGAAGCACGGACACTTCCCGGGAGGTGTCGTGGCCGTGTCTGCCGCGTGTCGGACGCGGACACGCCGTGGACACGGCTGGACACGCGGTGGACACGGCCCCAGAGTGTCCAACTTTTTTTTGAAGAGTTTTTGGCTTGGACACGGCTAGGACACTGCTGGGACACGGCTTGGACACGGCTGACCCAGCCCAGCCACATCCATGTCCAGTTATGTTAGGAAAATAAACTAAACCCGTCCATGTTCCCTAACCCATTGATATTTGATCCCCTTCTCCTCAATTTTACTCCAAATTTTCTTTGTTTTCTTACTGTAATCATGCTCCTCTATCAATCTATGCCCACTTTTTCTAATAAGTCTTTTTCTTCTGTTTTGTTATAATGTTAACAATAATTGTTGATGTTGGTTCAGTTGTGTTATACAAATCTGTAGCATTTACTGTATTTAATCATACATCATTCTGAGTTGGATTTCTTTATTGTTGAATTGGTCTAATTATTGTTTATTTACTCTTCAAAAGTCATTGTGTTATGATTTAAATTGACAATTTGCTTTAATTGATTGGAAGCATGGACATGAATGCGTTTACATAAATTTATAAATATCACTTGGCCATGCTTGTTGTATTTGATGGGTTTTTCCTATTTGGATGAATGTGTTTGATGGATGATTGTATGTCTTTTAAGTAAATGAAATGCAAACTCCACAATTAAATTTCTATAATAGAATGTGTTTATACATCAATAATGTATACATATACATGTGGAAAAAACAATTTGCCGTGTCCGACCCCGTGTCCATGTCCTACATTTTTAAAAATTGATGTGTCCCGTGTCCGTGTCCGTATCTGTGTCTGTGTCCGTGTCCGTGCTTCCTAGGTTTTCCTCGTACAAGGTGAGTTACAAACTATAGTCATCGCACTGCTTGTTCCCCGTCACTAATGGCAGGGATTCCATGAGAACTAGGAGGGTCAGGAGCAACACTAGGCTTCATTGCTCAAGCTCTGTTAGCATCAAGTTCTCGTCCATACTCCTGCCCAGCGTGGCGAATATCTACGACTGCCTAAGAACCATCTCCAGTCAAAACAAACGGGAGAGTCTGGAGCCAGTGGGAGTGAGGCGAGTTGGGGTTCCTGGTATCATGACACACAAGGGTGAGGAGTCGTGATATTGAGTGGGGACGGAATTGAGAATTCGCCTTGTTGGACAACTTTTGATAATCTGGCATACTAAGGATTGAAAGTCAGGCGGGTGTTTACTTGGCTCAAATTTTTAAAAAATAAATGTGAGTTAGGGATTAGAAGGCAAATTAGAATCATATCCTATGTCTCATACCACAAAACAAATGGGGCCTAAATGAATGGCATTTAGGACCACTCAAGGGTCTGACTCCTTAACAGTCAAATATTTAAACAAGAAAAAAAATCCAACTTAATTTTCCTTCTCCCTCCAACCAAATAACACTAGCCAACCTCCACTTATATCAATAAAGCATAATTTGGCATTCACAATTTAGGCCTCTGCTTATTTGAAAATCTTTGCATCCCTCCATATTATCTGACTTTCAACATGTTAGAATATAGCCTATTTAGTTAATAGGTTATTAGTCTATTGTCTACATAGGCCTGTTGCCCATGGCCCATTAGGGTTAGTCTGCTTCCTTTGTGCTTCCTTAAAATAGCCTCCTTTCCTATATATAAAACAGGGGTGTACATATCAATACAACAACACATCATCATCATATACACTTTTTAACATGGTATCAAAGCAGTAGCCATGAGAGAACCCAAGTCGCCGATCCAAAGCTATTCGTCGATGCCATCCTTCCCGACCATTATCTAGGAAGCCATCGAGTCTCCCCCGTGGTCGTCATCATAGTCATCGTCGTCGTCACTTTGCCTGACATCTCAAGCAGCTTTGTATCCAGCTGTCGCCATTGAAGTAGCCACGCCAAAACAGATCTGCCTTTCGCTCTAACAACCGTCGCTACTGTCTTCACCGCCTCGTTGCCCTGCCGTCTCCACGTCGAACCGCCACCCATCCATCATCTCTGCATCCAGCCGCTCCATCACTCCGCTACACCGCTTCTCGGGACCCTAGACGGCGCTTATTCCTGTCCAGATCCGACAGTGGTCAAGCAAGGAGCCACCTCTATTCATGATCAAAGGAGTACAAAAGACGGTGCTAATTCTTGTCGACCCATGGTGCTAATTCCCGGGGTACTTGTCTCCTTGACGGCGCAAATTCCTGTCGAGATCGTGCATCAGCCGCCGCCGACACGGCGTGTTGTGCTCCAGAAATCACATTGATGGCACAGCGCTTCGTCCAGAATGAAAAAGATACAGTGTGTTTGATTCCAGAACTCGTCCTGGCGGCGCAAATCGCAACAAACACGATGTGTCCTCCTTGGAACACGGCGTGTCGGCAGACAGCAGAGTTATGCCTCCGACAACAGACACGGCGTGTCCACTTGAAACATGTTGTATCAACGAAGATCCAGTTCATGCCTCTGACATTCAACACAGTGTGTCACATTTCTACACGGCGTGTTGCAAGAAGTCAGTCAGTTTTCAACGAAGGAGCTACACGACCTGTCATCAGGAGTCTGCCTCTAACCCCTGACAAGTTACACACCATGTCTAATCATAGACACGACGTGTCAAGAGCAGTCAACACACTTCCTATTCAAGTTTGACGTCCTCCAAAGGTCTATCTCTCCAATATTTTACGATAATCGGATCCTATTCCTATTTTTTGACCCAGCAAAAATTTTATGGGGGCTTTTTGGGTCAAGAAAAGATCTGTTTATTTTCTCTATCCGAATCTTAATCGGGTGTGTTTTGCATATTGATTCCGATATCGGTTTTCATGCCAAGAAACCATTCCGGCAATGCCACTTCTTCCCCCTACCGAGCAAAATTCCAGTAGTGTATCTCCTCTTTCTACCGATGCTTCCATTCTGGTAGTCTTCTTTTTGTTCTTCTCTCCATTCTACACCTCTCATTTGACCTTTTTCTTTCCCACCTTCCCACCCATCATGTGTGCGTCTTTCCACGTGCAGGGGGTCATATTTTCCTTTTCCACACCATCTACTTACTCTTATCATATTTGGTGTGCGGAGGGAACAGAGGAGAGACAGATAGAGAGGAGGGTATGAGGAGAACATGAGAGAGAGGATACGAGAGAGACATGAGATGAGATAAGATGAGATGATATTCTAAGCTATCTTCATGGAGCTTCGTATTGTTCAGCACATCTGGCTTCCTGATGTCTTTGTGCGTGTCATTCCCACTTAGCATCACATTACTTTTCAGACAACATTGAAGGATCTTACAGTTGCAGCATTAACACCAAGACTCCCACGTTCGTACCGCATTATGTACGTCACGATAAGAGCTTGTTGCGCATATTCCAGCCTCTAGTCCCTTTGGTGTTGATGACATTCAGTTGATCATCCATGATGCGTTGATGGTGTTTCGGAATGGTTGCTTCTTCATCTTCGAAGCTCGTCTTCTTCAAGCCTGCGTCAAAATTGTTTCTACAAGAATTCATCCAGAGTGATCTTCACAGAGCTACTTCATCACGTCTTCTCTGAGTTGCATATGCTACTTCTACGTGTTGAGACGACACCTCAGCACCTCGCCCAGCGACTTCGCGCCACGTTATGCATGTCGGTGGTCATCTGCACTGATTCCAGTTGGCTACACTTCTCAGACAATTCAAAGACATCTCCACTGCTACATCAACATTGTGCCTCCGTGTTCGTGTCGCGTTATGTATGTGTGATGTGTTGAGTGTGCTTATTCCACTTCACATTCCTCTCGAGTGAAGATGGCATAGTTGTGGTATTTATGATTGTCTGTTTCACATGTTCTTCACTCCAGATGGACTTCAAGAGAAAGACATTCGAAGCTCGAGCTTCTCCAACCTGCTAAACACATCTCAAAGAGACATCATCATATCTTTTTAGTTAGGAAGTATTGTTTAAGGGGGGGTAACAATTTGTATGGGGAGTGACAAGTCTATCCTTTATTTATCCAATATGTTTCTTATCGTTCAATTGAGTCATGTAACTTCAAGCTTGGACATGCGTTCATCCATGCTCCAACTTGAGGGGGAGTGTTAGAATATAGCATATTTAGTTAATAGGTTATTAGTCTATTGTCTACATGGGCTTGTTGCCCATGGCCCATTAGGGTTGGTCTGCTTCCTTTGTGCTTCCTTGTAATAGCCTTCTTTCCTATATATAGGACAGGGGTGTACATATCAATACAACAACACAACATCATCGTATACACTTTTTAATGAATGCCTTATGTTTTTACCCTATATCCATACTTTTCCCCCAACCATCAATTTGTTTTGTTCCCCACTCATCCTTCTGCACTTCCTGAAGATGAGCGCCTCAAATTCTTAATTTAATCATTATCACATTCCATAGAAATGAATGTTGACAAAAAATAGGTGATGTCATAGAACAAGAATGATTGATCTTGAATCATAGATAACTCCCACATCCACCCTTGTCGGCACATTCTTGACCTTTGTCCACGATGTCAACCAACATGAATGTCAACAGCAGTGGATGTAGACAAACATTGTCTATGATTTTACGAGTAGAACTAGTACATAGTAAGGAACGCAATACTTTGCAAAAAAACTTCTATGGCTTGAGGCACGAGTTTTCTTTTCTTTTCTTTTTGAGGCTAAAAACAAAAGAATGGACCCCTCTGAAAGGCGAGCAGTTGTTTTCAAGGTTTGGTGTGATATAAATCAATTCCATCTCACCCATTTGTTATAAGTTATGTATTCAAAAATATTTAGATCCTATTGTTATGTTACTTATCAGTGACACATTATTGTGAACATGTTTGTTCAAATGTGTGTTTTAGGACATCTTGTATTAAAGACATAAATTATATTTTTACCATAATTTGACGTTATAATTAAATTTCCTCACAGTGTGTCACTATTTCTAGCTTAACTTGATTCGAAGTTAAGTTTTATTGGACAAGTTCCTCAGAGTTTCCACAAATTTCTCGTCGGTAGACTTTAACATTAACACTCAATGCCAGCATCGATTTTGAATTAAACCAAGATGTTGGTGCTATTTTGACGGCCTAAAAATAGACATTTAACAGTATACTAATAAAAAAAATTGACAGATCATTTAACAGTTGTTTAGGTAGACAAGTTGGTGGTTTATGTCATAAAATTGTGTATGAGTAATCTATAGGCTTATACACGCTTATTATGTGACTATCATGTATTAGGGGCCCTTCATGTGTGAGGAAAGATATCCAAAGTGTTCAAGGGGATTTTGATGCTGATTTTGGCAAAGAAAATGAAGGAATGAACTCATGATATTCTATAAGCACAATGTATAGAGTATAGACACAAATCCACTTATTTATGTGATAATATCACAAATTTTATACGACGCTTCTCAATAATCAATAAATATTGGGAAATAACCATAGTTATATAAACTTAAGCATATACTAATATCCAAAATTCATGAGTGTAATGTTGATTGTTCGACAATTTGTTCTCCATACATGAGAGTCGATTCTTAGGCCCTGTTTAGTTGGGAGTAGAATGAGTTCATTACTTTGGAACTCTAGGAAATAGGACCTGATTTTTATTTGGTTAGCAGATGGGAAAATAAAAACCCTGGCTTTCAACTCACAAAAACGTACGGTTCTGGCCTAAATTCCCGGAGTTTGTACCTCGCCCATCTTGAGCGCGGTCAGGTGCAGATTCACTTTTGCAGCTGTAATCTGCCGCCTCACAAAGCAAAAGTTTGGGCAAACTGTTGTGAACCAAACGATTACCACTGACAGCGCTGAATCCAGGTCATGTTATACCAAACAAATCTGATGGAGCGCAAAAGACATGACTAGACCTGCCGTGTTTTCGTATTGATCAAACTGCACGCTACAACACCGTAGCAAACGGGCCCTTAGCATATTGTTCCTAGCTCATGTTAGGCCAAGTGATATCACTACTAATTAATTTATGGTCATTAGATTGCGACTATAATTTGATGTGAAAAGCTCGATAATAGTACTTTGTAGTATTTGTTATTATATTATGTATCAAAATATCAATATTCTCCAGTCCATGCACTCGCATATGTGGTGAGGCCAGCTCTTCAAACCGCATATGTCTATGCGGCCCTAACCGCATGCAGCCGCTTTCTGTATAGACTATATATGTGTATGTTTATATCAATTATCTTGTATAATATTTTATCAAACTACTAATGCACACAAACATGTCCCACATTTACATGTATGTATACATTACAGGCATATATAATGTCTTATACATATATACTTATACATTATGAATTCATGTATAATTTTTTTTTGGTGAACAAATTCATGTATAATTGTAATAGCTTACACTCTAAATATAGAATAATATGGTGATATAGAATAAATTTATCAAAATAATTCAATACCGCATATACCCTAAGCATTACCACGGTTGAACGCATAGTGTATAGCACTTTTCAAAACATTGCGATATATATAGGAGATTGGGAACATCAATCGTGAATTAATATTAGACATATCGATGCTAGAAGCATATCTAGGGTTTAGATTTTTTGTAATTAAACTGTTTTTATCAAAAAAAATGAGATATAATTAGGTAAGGGGGAGTGGAAATGAGTTATGGTAGTTAATGTAGAGATTTACTTTGAATGCAGTGAATTCAAGTCCCAACAATTAAAATTTCCTCTTTCTCCATCTCAGCAGCAACTGCAACACAAACATGTAAATGCAAGGATGCATATCGTTATACCACCATTGTGGATAAAGTAAGTCCTTATGTGGGAAATTTTGCATTAGACTCCACCAATTTTTTTGAATTGGAAAAATGGCCATTGATATACTATGAAATGCAAGTGACATGGTATACAAGTCTAAACTGGCATTGTGCACATTGATAGCATTATTTAGCATCAAATACCACCAATAACAATGAAATCTCTCCTTCGTTGCTAACACCATAAGCCACTTCAATTGTTTTCCCTCTTTCCCCTCTTATCTTTTGTTGTCCCAGATTCCACATTTTTGCCTCCTAGTCCAAATCCTCAATTTATAAGACGTTTTTATCATCGCTTATATCTTCACCTTCCTGCTTCAATTCTCACCCCCACCCCACCCCTACCACAATATCTCACTTTCCAACACTACTTTTCTTGAACCTCCTTCCTTCATCTCTCTAGTGTATTGTTGTATCTTGTAAATTAAATTTTTAGTAGCAAAAGAACTAATTCATAAAAAGAAAAAGTATTATATATGAAAGCAACAAATGCTATTCTTGTTTGACATCTAGGCATTGTCATGTTGCCACACAAAATTTGTGCCAAGTCACTGCAAAGGATAGAAGTTGAGTCACTGAAATACAAGAATGTTCTGAAATTTGGAATCTTGGTGAAATCCATAAACTATATAAAAAATCTACCATTTACTGAATATATTTAAAAATGATATTCAAATATTATCATGCAACCAGGTTTATTGATTGCTGCAGACTATTGACCAAGGAATAAATTCCAAATTCATATTGTGGATGTATATCTTATGATGTCTGCATCCAAACGTCAAAACAACATTAGAGCTCCTAAATTTCAGAAGTTACCATAGCCAAAAGAGCAGCAGCAGTTAAACCCGCACCGGTTCCTTTCACCTCCTAAAGCAGAAATTAGGGGAAACAACAAGAAGAGGAAATAAGGCCATAGTTGCAAAATTAAAGGGCGGAAAAAGAAACCTAAAAAGAATGTGGCAATAGAAAAACCTTGGTCAGTAGATAGGTAGCCCAAGCAGCATTTGCAGAAAATACGGGGGCAGTGAAGACACATACAGTTTCAACAGACAGAGGAATGTTAAGAGAATTTACCAACCTGCAAAATCAAGATTTAATGTGTTTATGAGCATCGCAAGAAGGAATCATCAAAAAGTAACCATGCTTTTAAGAAAGCATACCACCACAAGGAGCCAGCAGTTAGAGTTAAACCGGGATAAACTGTTCCACCGATCACACGGCCCAGAGGGTACCTGTAGACAAAGTGAGCGTGGAAACTATGAGCATATTTAAGGTAAATCACGTTTTGATTGGTAATATTGTCAGTTAATTACCAGGTGCGGTCGTCAAACCAATTCCAAAAGTCATAGATTCCATTCTTTGTGAGAAACTGAAACCAACACAGGCAAAGATAAATCTCAACATAAACACATCAGTTTATTCATAACTCGAAAAAAAGTGTTGCTGAATATGTAGGGATAATGGGATACCATATACCAGATGCATAAACAACAGGAACAACAATAGTTCCTGGGCCATGGGAAAAATTCAAATCCTTCTATATTACTACTAAAACAAGATGCATCAAATGATAATTGATTTACTCTTCCTAAATCCAGTCTTCATATTCATCAAATAATGATATGTAAATTCACATTTCTAAACCCAGCATTCATATCGAATAACAGGTGAGAAAATATACAGAGCCACTATTTCTTAAACCAGACCTGTTGGCTGGTTTTACTCTCCAGTCATGGTAGGGTGTGTTTGACAGTTAGGACTAGTTTGGTAGAGTGTAGTCAGGTTGCATACTGAATATTTACTGTGTAAAACATAAAATTCACAGTTTGTCATCCCACTACACCCAAATAGACAGGCCCTTAACGCCAAAGTTCACTGCCAATCTAAAATGCAAAATGCCATATCAATTTTCCAGGTGTAAGACGAGCTGCCAGAGCTTTCCTTAGAACTTTCGACAGTTTCCTTCGCTAATTAATCTTAAGTATAAGGCAACAAGAACAACGGGTAGTTCAGAGGAATGTACAGGTCAAGTCACTCCATTCAAGATAATGCAGAATGTAAAATTGTTAAAATTGTCTGTTCATTTGTTCGCTGAAGGAGATTCATTGTTTGCATACAGTTTTTTTGCCTAAATCCTATGGATTCCCAATGCTGTTTTTTAGCTCTAAGTTTTGACATTGTGTACGTCTTACCATATTCCATGGCATTCCTAACACAAAACCAACCTCCACCAACAGACAACTAACAGTGATTAGACGGATAAAGTTGTGATCTCAAGCTGGGCAGAATGCTCTCACAATTCTTGTTTTGAATCGGATCAAAACTACAAATTTGAGTAGCTATCAAACAGCGGAATTTGCAAAATGCAAAGCTAAACACTATGCCTAGATGACATTGAACATATATCATAAATACAAAAGGATCCGACGAAGTCAAACCTGAGTGACCCTGTAGTTGAAGTAAGGATCGAACTCGTGAATGACGCTCTCATACTTGATTACCTGCGGATCAAACGAAAACCAACCCCGTAAATCAGCTATACACAATTGGCACGAATCCGCCCGCGCGCATACCAGATCTACATTAGCGTCATTGCAAAAACGTAATTTGGTAGTGAGACCACGACAGTCACAAGCTAGAGGGAAGGGCCTTACAGAAAAGAGCCGGATCGAGAAAGCGAGAACGCCAATGAGAAGGAGAATGAAGAAGCCCAGCACGCCGCCGAATGCGCTCCTGAGCGAACCGCCGCCAGAAGCCTTCGCGCCGTCCGCTGCCGCCATCGGCGGCGGGATCGAAGCGACGGTGGTCAGGTGCAGAAGCGGGGCGACAGTCGCGAGGGGCAGAGAAGGGAGGGGAGACGATGGAAGACTCGAACGATGGGAGCGAAGACCGGTGCCTAGAGGTTTTTGTTTTGCAGGGCTCACGAGGAATCAAGCGTTGAGGTTTGGCTCGCAGGGGTGTGCTTCGAATAATCTGGACGGTTTATGAGCAATTGAGCGGCCGATAGATGGTATGTTGACGCGAATCCGTTCCGGCGGGTGCCTCGATGACCGCCAGTATCGATGGATCAATTTCGTAGATAAGGGAAAAGAGGAATAAGATTTACTAAAACTTCTTCGGAAGGTACTTCGGTGATCCTCTACGTTTTAATGATTAATTTTATATGAAAAAGTATTCGTTCATATGCATATTTAGTTATTTACAGTAATAGTTTAACCTTTATGTCATTTGTCATTTGTAATATCTTACATAGTACCACCTCCTTTATATCGTCCTACCATTTTCCCTAGTAAAATGTGGGCACAGAACTACACTAGGATATTGAATGCAACCAAACCACTACTTCATCCACATCTAAGCATTAGATTTTGTGGAGATCAAAAGAAACTGAGATAAAATGATATGTTGGTTGCTTGATCCTTCTACAAAATTTTCATCTGTGATGAAGCCCAACTTGTGACTTTTGGTTTAGGATTTGCATGGTCGGCTAATTCGGGATTCTTCATGGATGTGTAATGGAATTGTTACATTCCTATTTAGAACCACATACATGTGAGTAAAAGCATTTATTCCATTCATAGTTATATTGAGGATGTCGTGTGCATTGGATACCATGCACTAACATTTTTGAATTCGTGAACCACTATAGGAGTAATAGATATTTCTCATTCTCAAAATAGTTGCATAGAGTATAATGAGAAAGTTGTTTACATGATTCATGAGTCTAAAAACATAATGGAAAACTTAATCATGGGTATAATCCTAACAATCGTTGGCATCCATCATGGTATATTTGGTCTTTCTCCTAAGTTCCTAATCATCCTTGAGCTTGCCACCTATATGCATCATGTCTACAGTCATGCAAAGTAACATAGGAAACATATAACTAACACTTATTGGTTATAAACTAAAAATAGAGTATACTACAAAAGACTTAAAATAACATGAAAAATTAAAGAAAATAGTTAATAAATGTTTGCATCAAAATGTGAATTTCACAAGCTACTATAATGCTCTCCTTGTATAGTGCCCACATTACTCATAAGGCAAGATAGGCTCACCCTAATTCTCCCACGTAGCTTATTATGCACCCAGGGTGATCATATGGCCAAAAAGGCTCACATAAAGTTATGGCAAGCAAATATCAGAATGCATGTGATTCTCAAACTTAAATCAATTGTATGTAAAATCATTAATATAAATCATGATATGTAATCTTGACTTAAAAACATGCTTTCTGACATTGGTATAGAAAATTGTTATTTCTTCTTCACATATACATTACTAGCATTAGAAATTACTAGATAGTAAAGTATTTCAACTTTACATGGGTTGTGATATTACATAATTGAATATATACATGTTGAATCCTTACGTAATACTCAATGTGCATCCCCACTTGCATGACCTCAAGGAGAAATTCATGACTAGTCTCCTAGATTTGGATAAATCCTAGAAGTCATGTTAGAATGCATAGTATCCATTAAAAGTTAATACTTAATCTAATTTTTAGAAAATTCTAGTAAACCATGGGAGGTAGGAGTGAAATCATCGTTAAAAACTGAATTAGTTATTGTAACATATTGGATTTTGGGTACTAAATCTATTTTGAGCTATAATGTATAATTCTCTCAAATATCTGAATTCATCTACAAATTTGTCTCTCATTTGATTATTTTGGTCAATTGTCATGTTCTTGGATATCTGTTCTTCTTTTGAAATCCTTGTGTCTAAATCAACTTATTTTCATCACATAAGTAATACATGCAAGTCAATCCCTCAAATTAACTTCAAGTTTTGTTTCGACATTTATTAGTGAGATCTAAATTATCGATGCCCAAAAGTCTTGCTTAACCAGACATTCGTCAAGTGCCCTTGAATATATGGCTTTTGAATAATTGAAATGCATTAACCAAATTAAAAGATATACATTATTATTTATGTTGTGATGATAACCCAAATATCCAAAGTTATAGATATATATTTAGGTGTTATTATTTCTATAGTTTAGTTTACTAAAAGTTAGACTGTCGTTGAGTTTGTAAGGGCTTGAGAGATATAAAATCTACAAATAAATGGGATTAATAGCACCCATGGATAACATGTATCAATAGCCATGTGTGAATCACTATCGTCAACATAGCACCAACTGTTATGAAAAGAGGCACTCCTCCTTCAAACTCAAAAACTAGACAACAGACATTGAGGAGAAATAATCACATCCAAAGGTGATGATGCCACAACCACTTGCAATTGGAAACAGTCAAACTTCATCCAACCTCCCTCAAAACATCCCAAGGACATCCGACCTTGCTCCTCATCGCAAGTGGGCACACCACCTTCAAACCCTAACGCACCACTAGTCATATATAACTCACCTTCACATCCTTGACTTTTAACACAAGAAACCTACAACACAAGCATCACATACCTATATCCAAGACCTTGACCATCCTCATTCAACTCATCCTGATATAGTCCCAACATAAGACTCTTCTCCTTCCTCCAATCCAATCCTACGAAGCCTAGTAGGATACAATGCAACACCCATCGTCTACTTGTTTGCCTCAATGCTACCTGTTAGACTCCACTGTGCCGCCAGCCACCTAGGATCTCGCAACCGGAAAACCCACCGCCCGCTATCCTAGATCTGCAACATACCTCATTCCTCTGATCAGACGATAGCCAACACCTAAATACCATCGCCACCTTCAAGCCAGACCAACAACAGTAGACAGAAGTCTAAAAGATTCAAACTAGGTCTGATGCTCTGACCTATATAGATCACAAACCCCCTGTGCTTGCCTCGCTAATCTGATCACCTCTGTAGGTATCCCTAAACCTACTGACAATTGTAAATTTTCCTATACCAGACTCCCTTCGATGACTTGCATCTCCTCGACCTTTCCGAGATCCCAAACCATGATGTAGCATCTTCATGGCACCTGCAATAGAACTTCCACACTGATGAACGACGACAGACTAAAAGTTTGATTCATTAAGATGCTTGTTCAAGATTACTCGATGTAGGGAACACCTCCAGCCACATCCAAGAAGGCCCAACATTGGGGTTACAACTTGCAATCCACCCTTGTCATTGTGATTAATCAAAAACAGATCAGTTGTGCTTTTCCATCATCTACAAGTCAGTACATTGTTCTGCATTTCACATATTAGAAAATAAAGTATTGATAATAACAATAAGCAACTAATTAGATTATAATAATGATTTGTCCATTTCTAGGATCAGGTATAATAGACCAAAGACTATCATAGGATCAGGTATAATGGACCAAAGACTATCACAATATGTTGTACACAATACATGGTTATGAGGGAAACCTGTATAAATGAATGAATTCATAATATTGACCCTATCTATATACATAGTAGTACATTTAGAAATTGTAATCAATCATTCTTTTTGAATTCAATAATAAATTATGGAATAGTTGGTGTACATCTATTATAAAAAAATCATGTGTGTTGAATATGCACAAGATAATAAATTCGATGGTAGATGTGGACATTTGATTTATTCTATAAGTACAAATATAGACTATTGTATTATATTAATCCATTTAAGAGAAATTATATCAATATGATGTTTTAATGGTTTGACATAATGAGAACCTTAGGTTACATTAGAGTGTGTGTGATATTACTTCGCTTAATACACCTAATTAAGTCTTAATTACATTCTTGAACTTACATATAATTGGATACAGTTCTTGGTGTAGGACTAGCTACTTATGTGTATATGGAAGTATGTAGGATCTAAAACCCCAGATCAACAATACACCCATATGTTGGTAACATAATCAATATAATCCCAATTACATGACTGAATGATATTATGATATTGCATGTAATACAACAAATTATATGGCTTATTTAAAACCTTAGAGAGAAGGATAATGGAATAAATGGAATAATAATTCTAAACGGGAGACCCCAATCCCAACTAAGTAAAATTTAACAACATTGATTCTAAGACAATAGGTAACAATACTATTCTGATATGTAGTTATCCCTTCTTGGAGCCATTATGTGATTGTGCATTCCTTGGAGCCCTAGATAATGGAGGTACTAGATCTTTGATTTCATTATTGAACTATTTTGCCTCCTCATTTGTACACATATTTTCTTTGATTCGCAGTGAACCCAAAAGGCTTGAAAACCTTTATTGTCTCTTCAAAATTCACCACCCTCTTTTGTAAATGATGAAATATTTTTATAATAATTTTGACACTGAACTTGATCTCTTGGAGTTTTGACGCCATGTTGACTTTAGTTCCTCGAGCGTTGTCCCTATAAAGCATTGTCTCACTTGAGTGGGTCAAGTACCCCATAGCCCTACATAGTGGATAGGGATAGTTATCCCCCACTTATCTGGAATATCTAATAAGGCGCATGTGCCCTTCTCTCCTAGAGTGTGAGAACACAATGTACTTAGCTGCAACGACCTCACTTTTCAGCATCCCCCGATTAAGGAAGGACCTTAAAGTCAAGTGTCATTACTTAAATTCCCAAGATCCAGATTTTAACAAATAAGAAATAATAGCAAATAATTTCCACTATTTCACAAATATTGTTTACAAGATATTCGATGATGCTCCTCTAAGGAGTTACATGAATTTCCAACATGAAATCAATACATATGAGAAGAAGTGTCTAACTTATCCTCCTTTACTTAGCTTTAATATTTGGTGTGTTTCATCTGATTCATCATGTCTTGATATCTTCATATATTTGATTTACCTAAAACGGCATGAAACAAAACACAAATCAGTATATTGATATATTGTGTACGTGGGGTGCATGCAAAAGTGTGCAAGTACAATAACAACATATAATCAATCACTTACTTGCAATTAAGAACTGGAGATTTCGTTAAATATTCTAACCCAAAATTGATATGCTATCTTGGGGGTGATCACTATCTCTTTTAGAGCTCTTGTGCATCAACTCCTCGATGCATGTCATCCTAGGGTTCAAAATATGATGTATTATCTTATGTGATACTCATAGCGGCATTATAATTAAACATAATGCAAATAAACATTTAACAACCTGTTCCATCAATCCTTGAGGAATCCTCGACAAACACCAACAATCGATATTGTAGCTAGTCATAATCGTAACCATGTACCTCAATGTCGAATCATGCAGACCATGCATTTATACTTCAAGTACTTTAAGCATATCATCATATCAAGCAATCAAAGATGAATCCAATCAATCAACATTTAATTTGCATGTATGTCTCGGTACCCACACCTTTGATCAGTATAAATACCAACCATTCGAGATAATCCCAAAACCTAAACCCAAATTATGGAATGAAACAATGAATTCTCGACACAGGCGATTAAACAATATATGAAAAATACAGATAAATTTTTCCTTTTACTTTCTTCACAAAATCATAAATCAATGTCACATCAAGGACATCACATTTAGATATCACAAATCTTATTTAACTCCATTAAAACTAGAATCAATCTTTGTGACTACCGCTATCAAACCGACAGCCAAATCGTTACAGTAATTATGCGGAATAACCATTAACATTGGATTAACAAAAATCGCTAAAAATTAAAACCATTTTTGCAAAGAGATCCATTGCCAAGAAACTCTTAAAGAAAGAACCAAAGTAATATATACAACATGGTTCACATTATACATACATTGTACTATCTCTTCTCGAGGATATCACATACCAGTTGCTTTGCCCAAACATATACATAAGCAACATAAAACCTCGAGGCATACAAGCCAAAATCTCAAGTCGTTTATAAAACCATTACGTACTAACTCCCAAGGACCTAAGAGTATAAAGACGACACATAGTACTTCTATCTATAAGACATGACAGACAGCACACTCAACTTGAGTTGTTACTGCTGTCCCTGTTGCTGTTATTTTCCCTCTACAGTACGGTCTCTACCTCCTCGTCCGCGTCCACCTAAAAATGTTGGGACCAACGGGGTGAGACAAAAGTCCTAGTGAGAGATATAACTCTCTACCAATATCATTATTATCAGAGTATAAAACTTACCAGAGGATCTTTTATATTAATAATCAATATTAATCACTGTTTAAAAGCATAATAGAGCAATATCATCTTTTAAAGCAATGCAGCTATCTATGATAGAGCAATAAATCATCTATTCACTTTATAAGGAATACGAAAAACACATATAACATCTATCCATTTAAGATGTATAAAAGTAGTGTAACATCAACCAATGTTTCCGTATTCAATCCTTAATCAAATACGCTACACGGCTGATTACATATTTACAATCACACTTATGCCCTGAGGAGATGAAGTATACCGTTCATGCTCTAACCGACCACGACTACGTAAAGCATCGGTACCATACAAGGTCAAAGGAATAGCCAGCTTCCAAGGCCTCACCTGTCACGGTCAGTATGAGACCAATGGCAGTGACATCACGTGTTAAACTACAATTAGCTTGCCAGGGTATAGTGGCATCTTCGCTATAGAGTTACTACCGCAACATGCACTCTCTTCAAGGAGATCACACAACAACCCTGGTCTATTCTCTTCTTCTTTGGGGAGATCACAAAACAACCCCGGTATATGATGGAAAGATCACACAACAATCCCTATTTGGACATAAGGATATTTTCACCCATCACCCCCACATATTCAAAAATATGCTCTCCGAGTTAAATTTGTTTCACCATTCAGCAAATTCTGACACTGAATGGATCTATGTCCAGGGAAACTACATGATAAGGTTCTAAGCATGAATTATACAAACAAAGGTGTAATACATTTATCAAGTACTTTCATAATCTTTGGAACACATTGAATGCATAACACTCGGAATCTCAGTCCCTTATCACATTACTGGGGATTCTCATCCCTCAACATTATCATCAACATGATTGCTAGATCTGGGATTCAAACCCTTAGTTCATCATTGAACATTGTCACCTCTTATCAGGTAACTATTACCTCTAGGTCCTCAGACCCAGGTATACATTATACTTGTTGCACAAGTATTTCACATGGCTCACAAGGCCCATTTAATATGTATCACATGAAACATCATATCTCATACCTAGTTATGCTCATCATCTCATGATACCTGCATGGTTAGTATTTCATTATAAAAATAATATCAAGTACATATCATCACCATGCAATACTAGAGAAATACAACCTTCCCATTATTAGGGTTAGGGTTTCCCTTTTTATCCGACTAGGGTTTCAAGTTCATATTATCAAGAATCAAAACCCTAATTCATAGATCCACACGTATTAGGAGCATGCATTGATATCATAAGTATTCAATCATACTTATTTATTCTCATCATTTATCATTAAATGATTATCACACAAAGTATGAGTTTCTCTCTCATCCTCACTAGGATATTGATTACATCATACTTTATTAAGTTGGCTCAACCCTTTTATCAAGGTAAATTGGCCTACACTTATCAAAATGTATTAAACTTTTTACATCTTAATGTATCATTTGACATAACACACTTCATGTGTTACTCAATCAAGTATATCATATTTGAGGTGCTTACCTCCATATCGGTTTTGAGGTGTGTGCTTCCACCATATCGGGCAAGAGGTGTGTGCTTCCACCATATCGGGAAAGAGGTGTGTGCATCCACCATATTGGGCAAGAGGTGTGTGCTTCCACCATATCGGGCAAGAGGTGTGTGTCGCTTATATCAGTTTACTCAAGTGTAGGGTTTTGCATATCGGGTGCGACCCTTATGCTCATAACTTTTCAAACCTTCAAAGTATCAACCTACCATGTGTTGAGTGACAGACTACACAACTGGTTAGTCCTTTTTCAACCAACCCAAAATATACAAAATGATAGGGGTGTGGGGTTCCAAGGTATAACAGATTTCATATCACCATATTGGTTTTCATTACCATATCCAGTTAGAGGTGCTTCAACCCGATATCAGTTTGTGCCATGATGATGTCATCATCATCAAGCTCTAGAATTTCATCCCTTACTATTCTAGTTCATAGACAACAGTCCTATGCAACTATTAGAACTCATAGAATCATCAATCATTCAAGAAAAATCGAAATTGAAAGTAGATCAACAAGTATAGCAAGATTGAAGGTGAATAATAACATGATTGGGTTCAAGTTATATAACCTGCCTCAAGAACAACTTCAAAGCTCCAAGCTCCAAAACTTCACATTCCTAAGGTTGAAGATGAACTTATCAAAGATCCAAGACTTGTTCACAACTCCTCTATATGCAAAGAATCACCATACATAAGAACTTGGTGAAGAAGAAAAGAAAGAAAGAATCACAACCCGAGATTCATGCTTCAACCAAGGTTGAAGAAGACTATGGCTTCACCTTAAGCTTAAGGCTCGAGCTCCTCCTTGCTCCTCAACTACTATGCATGATATATAAGAGAAAGAGAGTTGTAGGATTTGAAAAGTTTCACTAGTAGGTGAAAGGAGTGGTATATATAATTGAGGCTCATGAGAGAGTGTATAAGAGGTGTCATCACCTTATACTACTAGGTGACACATGTTCATGCATGGGTTGACACGTGTCCATGCATGCACACATATTTATATTGACATGAAAAACTCTTGGGGATAATCTAGGTTTAAGATTTCGGCCATTACTTATCTTGTTGAACAAGATATTTCAACCCAACATCACTTTATTCACAAACCGATACAACTTTTCCAAGGAAAGTTGTAAACTGATATCCATCACCTTATTGAGGTGATTAACTCGTCATGGCCTTTGCCAAGAGTTGACAAAACGATATGGGACCTCCTCTATGGCTTCTTGGCCGATAGACACTCCCATATAAGCTCTACAACTCAATACAACTCATATTTTAGGGTTTCAACTATACAACTCTTCGTAGTCTTTTAATCTCCAAGAATACCATCACTCAAATGTGAATCAAACATGGTGCCTCTTTCTTTATCTCTCCTCTATATGATTCTAAGTGAGAGTAGAGACACTCTAGAGGTGGTAATTTGCATATCAACCCTACATTTTGGGTAGATTGCAATTTGCACTATAATTGGTACACAAGGCACAAACATTATTCAAACAAGCTCCAACTTGGAACTTAGGCTTTCCACAAGCCACCCCTTAGCATAATTCTCTCTCTTATGATGTTAAAGCACTTGAGGCACGTTCAACATGTGACATATTGCAATATGACCCCTCATCTTGGGTAAATTGTAGTTTACACCCAAACTATCATATAATGCACAAATAGTTTGCAAATAAACTCAAACTTGAAAATTAGTCTCTCCTTGAGTCTTAACTACTTTTCAAAAGATTAAAACAAGTTTATAAATAACTTAATTAAGAAAAACTTCCAGGTTTATGCCATAACCCAGGTCAGGGATGTTACAATTATCAACCCCTAATAGGGATTTTTGTCCCCAAAATCTCAAGAGAAAAGAGAAGGGTACTTCCTCCTCATTTCTTCCTCCAGCTCCCATGTGGCTTCTTCAATGCTGTGGTGATGCCAGAGAACTTTCACAAGAACTATGTCTTTCTTTTTCAACTTCTTGATTCTTCTGTCAAGAATCATCATTGGACCTTCCACATAGGATATATCTTCATTCAATTCTACCTCTATAGGTTGCAACACCAACTCTGTATCAGGATGATACTTTGTCAGCATAGATATATGGAACATTGGATGTAGTCTATGTAGCTCAGGTGGAAACTTCAACCTATAGGCTACCTTTCCAATCCATGTTGTCACTGGGTAAGGTCCCATATATCTAGGAGCTAACTTGCCCTTTTTCCCAAATCTGAGAACACCTTTCCAAGTAGAGACCTTGAGATACACCATGTCTCCAACTTGGAATTCTAAAGATCTACGACGTTTATCAGCATATGACTTCTGTCTATCCTATGAAGCCTTCAATTATTGTTGTGTTATTTTAATCTTTTCAGTTTTCTATTGCATTAATTCATGACCCAGAAGTTGGTATTCTCTTGTCTCATACCAACATAACGGAGATCTACAATGTCTACCATATAAGGCTTCATATGGTGTCATATCAATACTAGTCTAATAACTATTATTGTAGGCAAACTCTATTAAGTTCAAGTGTAAGTCCCAACTTCCTACAAACTGAATAACACATGCCGTAAGCAAGTCCTCCAAAGTTTGTATAGTCCTTTTAGATTGTCCATCTGTCTGAGGGTGAAAACTTGTGCTAAACTTTAACTGTGTACCCAAGGCTTTATGTAGTCATTCCCAAAAACGACTTGTAAACTGGAGACCTCTATCAGACATAATTGTGGCTGGAACTCCATGTAACCGTACTATCTCATCTATGTAGATCTGTGCAATTTTCAGCAGTATAGGTTGTTTTAACAGGAAGAAAATGTGTTGACTTAGTCAACCTATCAACTATCACCCAAATGGAATCATGACTTTTGGCTGTTCTGGGTAGACCAACCACAAAGTCCAGTATCACGTGATCCCATTTCCACTGTGGTATAGATAAGGGTTGCAATGTTCCTATAGGCTTCTGGTGTTCTTGCTTTAACTTGTTGACACACTGGACACCGCTTAGCAAACTCAGCTACATCCTTCTTCAAACTAGGCCACCAATACATATCTTTTAAGTTATGATACATTTTAGTACTTCCTGGATGCATTTCATACATGGATGAATGAGATTTATCCATAACTATCTTTCTTAAGTCATTGGCATCAGGTACTACCATCCTACCATGGTAACAGACTACCTCATCCTATGACTCATGGAAACCGTCCCATTTCTCACTACTATACTCTAACATGATCTGCTGAATCGTAGGTATCAGCCTGTTATGCCTATTTAATCTGTTGTCTCAGAGTAGATTTCACATGCATCTCAGCCAGTTATCATGCTAACAAAGATACTTTTAATGGTACATTTATTTGTCTCAAAGAGACAAACATGTCTCGTTTAAAGCACATTAAAGAATTCAACTGTGCTTTATCTATGAGTGGAGATGAAGATATTCTACTTAGTGTATATGCTACTACATTAGCTTTTCCTGGATAATAATCAATTGTACAATCGTAGTACTTAATTAATTCCATCTAGCGACATTGTCTCATGTTGAACTCGTGTTGTGAGAAGATGTACTTTAAGTTTTTATGGTTTGTGAAAATTTGACACATTTCTCCATAAAGATAATGCCTCCAAATCTTCAACGTGTGGACCACTGTAACTAACTCTAGATCATGCGTCGGATAATTATCCTCGTGTTTCTTAAGATGTTGGGAAGTAAAAGAAACTACATGATCACTCTGCATCAACACATATCCTAGACCATTCTTAGATGCATCACAAAAACAATGTATCCCTTTCCCTGCTCAGGTAAAACCAACACAGGTGCACTAGTCAACCTTTCTTTCAACAACTGGAAAGAACATTGACACTTATCATTCCAAACAAAAGGAACCTCCTTCCTGGTCAACCTAGTTAGGGGTAATGCTACAAAATTGAAGTCTTTAATAAACCTTTTGTAGTAACCTACCAGACCTAAGAAACTGTGAATCAATTGGTGTCTTGGGTTGTTACCACTCTAAAATAGACTCCACTTTCTATGGATCAACACAAATTCCTGAAGCATATATAACGTGTTCTAGAAAAGACACTTCTGACAACCAGAACTCACACTTGCTAAACTTAGCATGTAGCTTGTGCTGTCTTAGCAAAGTCAAGGCTTGATGAAGGTGTTGTTCATGTTGTTGACCATCTCTACTATATAACAGGATGTCATCTATGAAGACCATTATGAACTGATCAAGGAATGGTCGGAAGATTCTATTCATTAGCTCCATGAATGCATCTGGTGCATTAGTTAGTCCAAATGACATAACTACAAACTCATAATGACCGTACCTAATCCTAAAGGCTGACTTAGGTATGTCACTCTCCTTGATACATAAATGATGATATCCTGACCTTAGATCTATCTTAGAGAACATTGTTGCACCACACAACTGGTCAAACAGATCATCTATCTTTAGCAGAGGATGTTTGTTCTTTATAGTCACCTTGTTAAGTTGTCTATAGTCTATGCATAATCTCATAGACCCATCCTTCTTTTTAACAAAAAGAACTGGAGCAGCCCATGGTGAAGTACTCAGTCAAATGAAACCTTTCTCTAGCAACTCCTGTAACTATTTTTTGAGTTCTGCCATCTCAGCAGGTGTCATCCTATAAGGTGTTTGGGATATGGGTTGCGTACCTAAAATTAGATTATTCTCAAAATCAATCTCTCAAGGTGGATGAATATCTGGAAATTTTTTAGGAAACACATCCTTGAATTCCCTGACAATAAGAACTTCAGGAAGACTAGGACTTTCTGCTTTGGTATCTACCACATGTGCCAAGAATGTTTCACATCCTTGTCGCATCAGTCTCTCATCTACCATTGTTGATAGTAGATAGGTTGGAAGAATCTTTTTGTCCCCCTGAAAGACCCATGTCTCATCACTGTCTACAAACATAGCTTGCTTGGAACTACAATCCAAGACAACCTTATACTTTTCTAGGGTATCTATCCCAAGAATTACATCAAGCTCGTGCATCTCAAGTGGTATAAGATCCACTTGAATGATGTGTATTGAAAAAGAAAGAACACAGGGAGAACATACCTCTCAAAACACTGTAGATCTGACTAACAGAGTTTCTAATAACAGATTATCTGCTCTACGACTAACAGTCATATTGCAGTCATGGATCACTTTTCGAGTGATAACAAAATGTGTAGCACCCAGATCAATCAAAACAGATACGAAGCAGGATGAAGACATATCAGAATGAAATAATTCTATCTGACCTGTCACGACCCGTGGATTGACTACTGCCTCTGGTTGATTCATAACATAGAATCTCGTCGTTGCCTGTTGTCGACTCCGTGCTCTATTATTTGGTGAAGATGATCATGCATGGGATACCTATCCACGTCCTCATTTGCCACTGCTAAACTGTTGCCTCTGAGAGCCTTGTTGACTCTACCTTAGTGGTTGGGTTACCTCCATGTCTCTAACTGGACAATCCCTTATCATATGTCCTTCCTGCCCACACTTGAAGCAGTTTCTGTCCTACTGTGGTCTAGATGGCCCTGTTACTGACATTGATGTCGTACTATGGGCTCCACTTGGTAGAAAAATACGACATCTACCCTTTCTTAACGTCCACTGTGTCTATGCATTGAACCTCTATGGTGCTAATGGTGCAAGAAACCTTGGTTTCTTGAAACTTCCAGACCTCTGTCCCTGGAACTAGGTAGGTCCTTTCCTACTGTTAGCCTCACGTTTCTCAGTCACAGACCTCTCTATCTACCTAACTAACTCCACAAAGGTGGAAAACCTCTCTCTATTCTCTAAAGCAGCTACAGTTGTGGTTAACTCAGCATTCAAAACCTTCTTAAAATGCTGAATCCTCTCCTCCTCTGTAGTAGCCATGTGTGGAAAAAACTGCAGAAGCTCCATGAACTTAGCTTCATACTCACTAATCTTCATCAATCCTTGTTTAATACGCTCAAACTGTGAGATTTTCTCATCCAGATAAGTCCTGGGAAAGTATCTACTGACAAACTCACGTCAGAACTCCTCCCATTCGACCTCAACACCAAGTCTTTTCTCTTCTTCAATGGCCCACCAATGGCCATCGCTTCCTTTTAAAAGATACACGACATGCCTAACTTTATCAGTTTCTGGGATGCTAAGGATTCTAAAGGCTTTTTCTAGCTCAGTGAGCCATAAATCTGTGTCTGTTGGGTCAGTTGTACTGGCATATTCGGTGGCTCCTACCCGGCGTAACTGCTCAAAGGTGTTACCATAACCATTTCCCTCATTGGGAACTGGTGCCCTAGGTGTTGGTGCTGGCATCTGGTCTGCCATATGCATTATTGTGGTCATGAACTGCCCGAAAAGAGCATGAAAGGTTGGGTTTTCTAGCATGGCTTCATCAAAATGGGGATTCTCAAACACTAATTCCTCTCTAGCATGTTCCCTTATAGTTCCTCCTGGTGTAGCAATACTGCTCTCAGCAGCATGTTCTTCGTGTGCTCCAGCCATCTTTCAGCTTTACTTCTTCTCCTATATGAGCAGAAGTCACTATAAGATAAACTGGAGGACACTAAAACTGACTCAACAATCTTAATCCTATGTCTCCGTAGACTCAGCGAACCTTAGGCTCTAATACCAAAACTTGTGACGACCGCTATCAAACCGACAACCAAATCATCACAGTAATTACACAGAATAACCATTAACAACAAATTAATGAAAATCACTAAAAATGAAAACCATTTTTACAAAGAGATCCATCACCTGGAAACTCTTAAAGAAAGAACCAAAGTAATATATACATCATGGTTCACATTGTACATACATTGTACCATCTCAACTCGAGGATATCATATATCAGTTGCTTTGTCTAAACATATACGTAAGCAACATAAAACCTCGAGGCATACAAGCCAAAATCTCAGATCGTTTATAAAATCATTACATACTAACTCCCAAGGACCTGAGTGTAAGGACCCTGACCTGCGTTTAGGGTTTACCCTATTTGTTTTGCTTAACCTTGGTGATTTGATGCTTGCTAATCACCTCTGAGTGGTGATTAGGGTTTTGTTGTGCTTTGTTGAGAGTTCTAGGGGCTATTTGCAAATAACCCAAGTTTAGGGTTTTGTGTGCAAGTTTGCCATCTTGTGAGATGTTTTCCCCTCTTTGCTTCCTCTAGGGTTGAGAGGAAGGCTTGGGCTTGTTGTTTGAGTTCTTTGGGCCTGAGTTGAGCTTGTTTGGGCCTTGAGATGTGTTGTTTGGGCTTGTTTGAGCTTTGTGTCGGCCATGGCTTGCCTTATGTCATCCAAGGTAAGTTTGTGTCGACCTAGGGTGTGTGTGTGTCGTCCAAGAAAGCTTTGTGTCGTCCAACACCATGGTGTGTCGCCCAGTAGCTTGTTTGTGTCGCCCAGCAGGAGTTCTTGCTTGTGTCGCCCATGTGGCTTGACCTTGGTTGGTGACACTTGGTGCCTAGTCTGGACAAGTGTCTCTTGGCTTGCTAATGTGTTGGCTTGAAACCTAGGACAAGTGTCCCTTGGGTGGACGATACATAGCATGGTTGTACCTTGGTTTCTCCTCCCCTTCTTCCTATATATGTAGCTCTTTTCCTTGCCTTAGTCTCCTTTGCTTTTTTGGTCTCTCCACCACCTTGAGTGCACGATATCCCTCTCCATCTTGCTTGTTTTGGCCGACACACTCCCTTGGAGTTGAAGTGGTGGCCGATACACCTTCCTGGAGTAGCTTGGTGGACGATAGCTTTGGACCTTGGAGTGCATCTTCTTCCTTGGAGCTTGGAGCTTAAGGCGGGTTGCATAGCTTCTAACCCTAACTCCTTTTCCTCTAGCTATGATCTTGTTATATGTTAGTCGTGTAGCTTAGTTCCTTGCTTTTATATTTTGCTTGTGTACCTTTTCTTTCTAGGGTTTAGGGCTTCCATGTGTTGAAGGTTGAAGACGACCCTTGTTGAGCAATATCCTCCCTTGCCTTGAGGATGGGCGATATCCTCCCTTGGTTTTGGGTGTGTTGGGCGACACCCTTGTTCTTATGTTGGGCGACATAGTGGGGTTCTTTGTGCTGATCGATATGGTGACCTAGGGTTGAGTTGAGGTTGATGGTGACTTAAGGTTGGGTGATACCCCTTTTGTTGTGGAGGTGTTGGACGATATCCATGAGGTTGGATGACATGTTTTCCTTTGTCCTTATGTTGGATGATAGGGTGCTTCCTTTGATGGACGATAGGGTACCTTGGTGGACGATATGGTGAGTTCTTGAGATTGGCCGATACCCTGCCCATGTGTTGGGCGATAGGGTGAGCTAAGCTTTGGTTGGTCGATATGTTTGTATACCTTGTTGAGCTATGTTGGACGATATGCCTTGTTCTTGTGTTGGGCGACATAGTTGTGGTTGAGTTGGCCGATATGGTTGAGGTGGTTGATGGATGATGATGGGTGAGATAGACCTTCTTGTGTTGAGAGATATCCTCTTCCTCATGGAGGACGATAGACCTAAGCCTCTTGATGGTTGTTTGCGTTGACCGACAGGGCTAAGCATGGTGATGGCCGATAGCCATGTTGGGCGACACCCTTGGGTGGTGATGGCCGATAGCCATGTTGGGCGACACCCTTGGGTGGTGATGGCCGATAGCCATGTTGGGCGACACCCTTGGGTGGTGATGGCCGATAGGGTTGGTGTATGTGTCGGCCGATAGGTCTAGGTGAGTTTTAGTGAGGGTCGTGAAGGGTTATAGTGAGGGTTAGGTGACCTTATGGTGATGATCTCATGTGTTATGTAAATGGATGTATATGCTCAAACGATAATGATGCCTTGCAAACTATGATAATGCTAATGATAGTAACAATGATGATGATGGTAATTGCATAATGACAATAATGATGATGATCATAATAATGATGGCAATAATGATAGTAATGACATGCATGAATTAACCCTTGTGCTTAATTGCTAGTGAGAATGATGATAGTTACACTAGTAGCTTGCATAATGATAAAAATGGTAATAATGATGATAGTGGATGGTAATAGTAATAATATTGGTAACAATAGTAGTTGACTTGTATACTCAACATAATTGTTATATAAAGTGAATACCTTGACTAATCCTGAAATAAGGGTAAGCATGATTATGGTATGATGTGCTTAACAAGCTTGATCATCAAATAGTGTAATGTTGATAAATAGATTATCTTGAATGATAACTCATGATAGTGAGCATATTCCTTATGTTGAATCTATGGTTATTGTGTATTCTAACCATGCAGGTGATGTGTAGCCATGAAAGGGCTATGTGACATATGTGATGAGTAACATTACCTTGATATTTGTTCTATGAGATTATATATGTAATGTGTTGGTCCCATGATGATGATGTGAGCCTTGAGAGGCAGTGACAGTACATGATGAAGGATTGATATCATGTGTTATGTGATGATCCTTGATATGGATCTGGATGGTTGGCAAGAGGCCAAGTGGTAACATGTGATGCTGGATCTTTGTGATGGATTAGGTTGATGAGGTTTCAATAATAATATAATGTTCTTTATTTTCTGTTATATCTTGCATGATTATAACTTGGTTGAATCCTGCAATCCATCTAAAAGATACTAATTAATTATAGTGGAATTATATCATGTAGTCTGCCCTGGCCATAGATCCATCATCGTCAGGACTTGGTGATGGTGAAACAGGTTCTCCTACGGGTTAATCTGGAAGCACATATTGTTGAATATGTGTAGGTTGCTCCTAGCCTGAAAATAAGGAGGTAAGAGTGTAACTTCGGTTACAGACTCAGATTTGTATATAGAGCATGGTGAACAGGCCCATGGATCAGGATATGTGATGTGTGAGCAGGAACGCGTTCATGGCTCAGAGCACGGTGAACAGGCCCGTGGCTCAGTTTTACTAGCGTCGAGACCTGTACCAAGGCGGGCTAGAGTGAGGGTAGCCTATGGAGCTGTCCCTGTGGCTTAGACCACTTCAGCATGTGACTACGGTCCTGCTTGTGTTGTACTCGTGTACTGACCACGAGGTGGGAGGTCGTGGAGTCCGACTCTTCCATTGACCTTGTATGGCACTGGATTTAGGCTTCGCAGCCAAAGGTTGGATTTGAACGGTACGGTTCAAATCCTCAGGGCATAATAATACGTAATACATCCGTTTAGTACTTATTGCTTAGGATAAACACGAAACATTGGTTGAAGCCTTGTTTGTGTAATATCTCTGATATACCTTGCAGGTTATGTGACATTATATCTTGTCCTGATAATCATGTTACATGGAGATACATATTATCTTGCAAATCATATTCTTTAAGATATATTTGGATATATGCTTGCACAGCTGATTAGCTTGTCGGTAAGAATAACTATGCCTTATATATATAGAGAGACTGCTCTTGTTATACCTGTTGTTAGTTATCTGCTGTTATCGTTTATCTTGCTGAGGTTCTGTAGTTGTGGTGGGAAGTTATGTTTCCTGCTGGGACAATTGTTCAATTGTCTCACTCCGTTGGTTTACACCCTTTTTAGGTGGTCGAGGTAGACGTGGTCGTGGTCGTGGTGTGGCGGCCGAGCAGCCTGACGAGCAGTAGAAGGCAAGCGATGGATATGCTGCTGTTTTGGATGTTTTGTAGTAGAGTCTAGAGTCATCCCTGTACTCTCAGGTCCTTAGCAGTGTTTTGACATTGTTTCACGATGATCGTTCGATGATGTTTGTTTATCCTGCTGTTGGCCGGATGTGGGCCTTTATGTATATGAACAGGTGGTGAACTCATGTGATGGATGAACAGTTGTTTCTGCGCTGTGGACACGTATCGGATCTCATGAATGTATATATATGACATGTTTCTGTGCAGGATGAGGACTGGAAAGTAATAGTTTCACAGTTTATATGTTTTCCGCAATCGGTTTTAATTAACCCGTGTTTTTTATAAGCTGTGGTTATGGTGATTTCCGCACGTTTTCACGTAACACCTCGTTATCTGTGTGATAATGGGATGTGTTGCCACAAGTTTTGGTATCAGAGCTTTAGGTTCGCTGAGTCTATAGGGATCTAGGACTAGGTTGAGTCTATTCTTATGAGTGTCCAGGTTTTCTTACAATATCTTCTGCCCTCAGCGGAAGAAAAGTCAAGATGTCTGGAAACCATGAAGAACACTCTGTTGAGTATAGTGATGCTGTATCGGTTGATGGAGCAGATGGATAGGCACATGAAGATCGGGTGCCTGAGGTCCCCCAACCTAACCCAGCCATACTTGAACATCCTGCCCACCAACAACTTATGGGGCAGTTAATGGCTACGATGAATCTCATGGTTGAGCAATTACCAGTGCCTCCTCCGCGAGCACATGTTCCCCATGGAGAAGCATCGGGTATTGGGAAGACCTTTGAGCGGCTTCGCCGAGTTGGAGCTTCGGATTATGCTGGAACGGCTGATCCAGCGGATGCAGATCTGTGGCTGACAAGTCTCGAGAAGGCTTTCTGGATCCTTGACATCCCCGAAGCAGACAAGGTAAAGCATGTTGTCTACCTTCTGAAGGGTAGTGCTGGTCACTGGTGGACCATCGAGGAAGAGAAGCGGCCTGGTGAGGTGATCTGTTGGGAAGTGTTTTGACGCGAGTTCGTCACCAGATACTTTCCGAAGACGTATCTGGACGAGAAGATCAGTCAGTTTGAGAAGTTGCGACAAGGAACGATGAACATCACCGAGTATGAAGCTAAGTTTATGGATCTGTTGAGGTTTTGTCCTCACATGGCGACAACATATGAGGAACGGATCAGACGTTTCGAGAAGGTTTGAGTGCTGAGTTGACAACCCCAGTGTCTACATTGGAGAACCGAGAGCAGTTTGCTACGTTTGTGGAATCAGTTTGGCGGATCGAGAGAACAGTAAGGGAGAAAAGAGAGTATATGTCTCTTAAAAGACCTGCTCAGTTTCAAGGACGAAGGTTTGGTGGCTTTAAGAAGCCCAGGTTTTCGGCACCGTCAGCGATGAGAAGTGCTGGTGTACCATCTCAGTGGTCTCCGAGTAAGGGAAGAGGTTATGTTTCTTCACCATCTAAGGCGCATAGTTCAACTTCTGTGGTAGTGACAGGGCCAGCTAGGCCACGGTTTGAGGACAAGGCATGTCATCTTTGTGGACAAGTCGGGCATTTCAGGCTTAATTGCCCGAATAGAGATGTTGAAGTGATGCAGCCGAGGCAGAGTTTCCAGAAGTCTGAGAGACAACAGCCCAGTGGTAGCAGAGGTCAAGGATGCGGTCAAGCGTCTCAAGCTGGATCGTCTGCTCAAGGAAGCAGAGGTCGTGGACAACAAGCTACAGCTCGATTCTATGCTATGAATCAGCCGGAGGCGATAGTCAACCCGCGAGTGGTGACAGGTCAGATGGAGTTATTTCATTCTGATATGTCTTCTTCTTGCTTTATATCTTTTCTGGTCGACCCGGGTGCTACACACTCTTTTATAGCCTATAGTATGCTTGAAAACTGTCGTTTACCTGTTAGCTGTAAGAAGGATAGCTTGTTGCTAGAAACCCCTCTTGATGGTTCCTCTTTGCTTCGAGAAGAGTGTCCATCTTGTGTTTTGTCTTTCTCGGGATATCGCATTCAAGTGGATCTTATACCACTTGATATGCATGGTTTCGATGTTATCCTTGGGATGGATACCTTAGAGAAGTATAAGGTTGTCTTGGACTGTGGTTCCAAGCAGGCAGTGTTTGATATCGCTGGAGAGAAGTGGACCTTCCAGGGAGATAGGAAGATTCTTCCGACGTGTTTGGTATCAGCTATGGTGGCAGATAAGTTATTACGACAAGGATGTGAGGCGTTCCTGGCTCACGTGGTGGATACCGTTGTGGTTACCAAGGCGAAAGGTCCTAGTCTTGAGGAGGTGTCAGTGGTTCGAGAGTTCGCAGACGTGTTTCCTGAGGAGTTTCCTGGTGTTCCCCCACCCCGAGAGATTGATTTCGAGATCAATCTGGTCCCTGGAACACAGCCAGTTGCACAGTCACCATACAGGATGGCTCCAGCAGAGATGGCAGAGTTGAAGAAGCAGTTGCAAGAGTTGTTGGAGAAAGGTTTTATCCGACCAAGTACGTCGCCGTTGGGTGCTCCTGTGTTGTTTGTTAAAAAGAGGGATGGTTCGATGCGGTTGTGTATAGACTACCGACAGTTGAACAAAGTCACGATCAAGAATAAGTACCCATTGCCAAGGATAGATGATCTGTTTGATCAGTTGTGTGGTGCTACAGTGTTCTCAAAGATCGATCTACGGTATGGATATCATCAGTTGAGGATAAAGGCGAATGACATACCAAAGTCAGCTTTCAGGACGAGGTATGGTCATTTCGAGTTTGTGGTTATGCCGTTTGGGTTAACCAATGCACCTGCTGCTTTCATGGATTTGATGAACAGAGTGTTTCGTCCATTCTTAGATAAGTTTATTGTAGTCTTTATAGATGATATCTTGATCTATAGTCGGGACATGCTAGAGAATGAGCAACATCTTCATCGAGCGTTGACTCTTCTTCGTCAACATCAGTTGTATGCCAAGTTCAGTAAGTGTGAGTTCTGGCTGGATGAAGTGACCTTCTTGGGCCATGTGATATCCGCTGAAGGAGTCAAGGTAGATCTGAAGAAGGTGGAATCTGTTGCAGATTGGGAACAGCCGAAGACGCCGACAGAGGTTCGTAGTTTCCTTGGTCTAGCAGGATACTACCGAAGGTTTATCAAGGACTTCAGTTCGATAGCTCTACCGATGATGAAGTTGACCAGGAAAGATGTACCTTTTGTTTGGGATGATCGATGTCAGCAAGATTTCTAGAGTTTGAAAGAAAATCTGACCAGTGCTCCAGTGTTGATCTTGCTAGATCCTGGGAAAGGATATGTTGTTTTCTGTGACGCTTCCAAGAAAGGTTTAGGTTGTGTGTTGATGCAGGAAGATCATGTGGTTTCTTTTGCCTCACGACAACTCAAGAAGCATGAGGAGAACTATCCGACCCATGATTTGGAGTTGGCAGCAGTGGTTCATGCGCTAAAGATTTGGAGACACTATCTGTATGGGGAAGTGTGTCAGATTTTTACGGACCATAAGAATCTGAAGTATATTTTTACGCAGTAAGAGTTGAAAATGCGACAGCGACGATGGATGGAGTTGATCAATGATTACAACTGCACTATCAAGTATCATCCTGGTAAGGCGAACGTGGTAGCTGATGCGCTTAGCAGGAAGTCTTCTTCTCTTTCCTCAAAGAAGGCACAGTTGAGTTCTCTGGTATGCCATAGGCGAGATATGTTTGTTTCTCTGAGACAGATGAATGTGCAGATGAAAGTTTCTTTGCTGTCTGGTCTTTTTGCATAGATGCAAGTCAAGCCTACGCTAAGATAACAGATCAAGGATGCACAACAGACTGATGATGCAGTTCAGTTGATCAGATCAGAGTTCGGCAGCAACAAGCGTGATGGGTTTCATGAGTCCAAGGATGGACTAGTTTGCTATCGTGATAGGATGGTGGTTCCAGATGCGAATGATCTGAGGAAGTTGGTGCTTGAAGAAGCACATACGTCGATGTATGCTATGCATCCAGGTGTCACCAAGATGTATCATAGTCTGAAGGACTTGTATTGGTGGCCCGGTTTGAAGAAAGATGTAGCTGAGTTCGTGGCAAGGTGTGCGGTTTGTCAGCAAGTGAAGGCTGAACATCAGAAGCCGGCAGGTATGTTGCAACCTTTGCCGATACCACAGTGGAAATGGGATCATATAACTATGGATTTCATAGTTGGTCTACCCTGGACAACTAGGAATCATGATTCCATTTGGGTGATAGTGGACAGATTGACGAAGTCTGCCCATTTCCTACCGGTGAAGACGACGTATACAGCTGAGAAGCTAGCTCGAGTATATGTGGATGAGATAGTACGTTTGCATGGTGTGCTAGAAACGATAATTTCTGACAGAGGTCCTCAGTTCACAAGTCGTTTTTGGGAACAATTGCACAAGGCATTGGGAACACAGTTAAGGTTCAGTACAGCTTTTCACCCGCAGACAGACGAACAGTCTGAGAGGACTATTCAGATTTTGGAAGATCTTCTTCGAGCTTGTGTTTTGCAGTTTCTAGGCAACTGGGATGTACATATAAGTTTGATAGAGTTTGCTTACAACAACAGTTATCAGCGTAGCATCGACATGGCTCCTTATGAGGCTTTGTATGGGAGGAAGTGCAGATCTCCTTTGTGTTGGTACGAATCAGGTGAATATCAGTTGTTGGGCCCTGAACTAGTACAACAGACGACGGAAAAGATCAAGGTGATACAGCAACAGTTGAAAGTGGCACAAGACAGACAGAAGTCGTATGCAGACAATCGCCGACGACCTTTGGAATTCCAGGTAGGAGACGAAGTGTATCTCAAAGTCTCGCCGTGGAAAGGTGTGCTAAGGTTTGGACAGAAGGGTAAGTTAGCTCCCAGGTATATGGGACCTTATCCACTGATAGCACGTGTTGGCAAAGTAGCTTACGAGATAGAGTTGCCTCCAGAGTTGCACAAGTTGCATCCAGTGTTTCATGTCAGCATGTTGAAGAAAAGTCATCCGGATTCAGGTACAGTGATACAGCCAGTCGAGGTTGAGCTTGATACAGATGTGACCTACGAGGAAGGTCCTGTGGAGATCCTTGACAGAAGGATCAAGAAGCTGAAGAGGAAGGATCTGGTTCTTGTGAAGGTTCTTTGGCAGCGTCGTGGCGTCGAGGAAGCCACGTGGGAGCTTGAGGAAGAGATGAGGAGGAAGTATCCCTCGCTTTTCTCTTTGGATTTCGGGGATGAAATCCCTTAAAGGGGGTTAGATTGTAAGGACCCTGACCTGCGTTTAGGGTTTACCCTATTTGTTTTGCTTAACCTTGGTGATTTGATGCTTGCTAATCACCTATGAGTGGTGATTAGGGTTTTGTTGTGCTTTGTTGAGAGTTCGAGGGGCTATTTGCAAATAACCCAAGTTTAGGATTTTGTGTGCAAGTTTGCCATCTTGTGAGATGTTTTCCCCTCTTTGCTTCCTCTAGGGTTGAGAGGAAGGCTTGGGCTTGTTGTTTGAGTTCTTTGGGCCTGAGTTGAGCTTGTTTGGGCCTTGAGATGTGTTGTTTGGGCTTGTTTAAGCTTTGTGTCGGCCATGGCTTGCCTTGTCTCGTCCAAGGTAAGTTTGTGTCAACCTAGGGTGTGTGTGTGTCGTCCAAGAAAGCTTTGTGTCGTCCAACACCATGGTGTGTCGCCCAATAGCTTGTTTGTGTCGCCCAACAGGAGTTCTTGCTTGTGTCGCCCATGTGGCTTGACCTTGGTTGGTGACACTTGGTGCCTAGTTTGGACAAGTGTCTCTTGGCTTGCTAATGTGTTGCCTTGAACCCTAGGACAAGTGTCCCTTGGGTGGACGACACATAGCATGGTTGTACCTTGGTTTCTCCTCCCCTTCTTCCTATATATGTAGCTCTTTTCCTTGCCTTAGTCTCCTTTGCTTTTTTGGTCTCTCCACCACCTTGAGTGCACGATATCCCTCTCTATCTTGCTTGTGTTGGCCGACACACTCCCTTGGAGTTGAAGTGGTGGCCGATACACCTTCCTGGAGTAGCTTGGTGGACGATAGCTTTGGACCTTGGAGTGCATCTTCTTCCTTGGAGCTTGGAGCTTAAGGCGGGTTGCATAGCTTCTAACCCTAACTCCTTTTCCTCTAGCTATGATATTGTTATATGTTAGTCGTGTATCTTAGTTCCTTGCTTTTATATTTTGCTTGTGTACCTTTGATTTCTAGGGTTTAGGGCTTCCATGTGTTGAAGGTTGAAGATGACCCTTGTTGAGCAATATCCTCCCTTGCCTTGAGGATGGGCGATATCCTCCCTTGGTTTTGGGTGTGTTGGGCGACACCCTTGTTCTTATATTGGGCGACATAGTGGGGTTCTTTGTGCTGATCGATATGGTGACCTAGGGTTGAGTTGAGGTTGATGGTGACTTAAGGTTGGGCGATACCCCTTTTGTTGTGGAGGTGTTGGATGATATCCATGAGGTTGGACGACATGTTTTCCTTTGTCCTTGTGTTGGACGATAGGGTGCTTTCTTTTGATGGACGATAGGGTACCTTGGTGGACGATATGGTGAGTTCTTGAGGTTGGCCGATATCCTGCCCATGTGTTGGGCGATAGGGTGAGCTAAGCTTTGGTTGGCCGATATGTTTGTATACCTTGTTGAGCTATGTTGGACGATATGCCTTGTTCTTGTGTTGGGCGACATAGTTGTGGTTGAGTTGGCCGATATGGTTGAGGTGGTTAATGGATGATGATGGGCGAGATAGACCTTCTTGTGTTGAGAGATATCCTCTTCCTCATGGAGGACGATAGACCTAAGCCTCTTGATGGTTGTTTGTGTTGACCGACAAGGCTAAGCATGGTGATGGCCAATAGCCATGTTGGGCGACACCCTTGGCTGGTGATGGCCGATAGCCATGTTGGGCGACACCCTTGGGTGGTGATGGCCGATAGCCATGTTGGGCGACACCCTTGGGTGGTGATGGCCGATAGGGTTGGTGTATGTGTCGGCCGATAGGTCTAGGTGAGTTTTAGTGAGGGTCGTGAAGGGTTATAGTGAGGGTTAGGTGACCTTATGGTGATGATCTCATGTGTTATGTAAATGGATGTATACGCTCAAACGATAATGATGCCTTGCAAACTATGATAATGCTAATGATAGTAACAATGATGATAATGGTAATTGCATAATGACAATAATGATGATGATCATAATAATGATGGCAATAATGATAGTAATGACATGCATGAATTAACCCTTGTGTTTAATTGCTAGTGAGAATGATGATAGTTACACTAGTAGCTTGCATAATGATAAAAATGGTAATAATGATGATAGTGGATGGTAATAGTAATGATATTGGTAACAATAGTAGTTGACTTGTATACTCAACATAATTGTTATATAAAGTGAAAACCTTGACTAATCCTGAGATAAGGGTAAGCATGATTATGGTATGATGTGCTTAATAAGCTTGATCATCAAATAGTGTAATGTTGATAAATAGATTATCTTGAATGATAACTCATGATAGTGAGCATATTCCTTATGTTGAATCTATGGTTATTGTGTATTCTAACCATGCAGGTGATGTGTAGCCATGAAAGGGCTATGTGACATATGTGATGAGTAACATTACCTTGATATTTGTTCTATGAGATGATATATGTAATGTGTTGGTCCCATGATGATGATGTGAGCCTTGAGAGGCAGTGACAGTACATGATGAAGGATTGATATCCTATGTTATGTGATGATCCTTGATATGGATCTGGATGGTTGGCAAGAGGCCAAGTGGTAACATGTGATGCTGGATCTTTGTGATGGATCAGGTTGATGAGGTTTCAATAATAATATAATGTTCTTTATTTTTTGTTATATCTTGCATGATTATAACTTGGTTGAATCTTGCAATCCATCTAAAAGATACTAATTAATTATAGTGTAATTATATCATGTAGTCTGCCCTGGCCATAGATCCATCATCGTCAGGACTTGGTGATGGTGAAACAGGTTCTCCTACGGGTTAATCTGGAAGCGCATATTGTTGAATATGTGTAGGTTGCTCCTAGCCTGAAAATAAGGAGGTAAGAGTGTAACTTCGGTTACAGACTCAGATTTGTATATAGAGCATGGTGAACAGGCCCATGGCTCAGGATATGTGATGTGTGAGCAGGAATGTGTTCATGGCTCAGAGCACGGTGAACAGGCCCGTGGCTCAGTTTTACTAGCGCCGAGACCTGTACCAAGGCAGGCTAGAGTGAGGGTAGCCTATGGAGCTGTCCATGTGGCTTAGACCACTTCAGCATGTGACTACGGTCCTGCTTGTGTTGTACTCATGTACTGACCATGAGGTGGGAGGTCGTGGAGTCTGGCTCTTCCATTGACCTTGTATGGCACTGGATTTAGGCTTCACAGCCAAAGGTTGGATTTGAACGGTACAGTTCAAATCCTTAGGGCATAATAATACGTAATACAGCCATTTAGTACTTATTGCTTAGGATAAACACGAAACATTGGTTGAAGCCTTGTTTGTGTAATATCTCTGATATACCTTGCAGGTTATGTGACATTATATCTTGTCCTGATAATCATGTTACATGGAGATACATCTTATCTTGCAAATCATATTCTTTAAGATATATTTGGATATATGCTTGCACAGCTGATTAGCTTGTCGGTAAGAATAACTATGCCTTATATATAGAGAGAGACTGCTCTTGTTATACCTGTTGTTAGTTATCTGCTGTTATCGTTTATCTTGCTGAGGTTCTGTAGTTGTGGTGGGAAGTTATGTTTCCCGCTGGGACAATTGTTCAATTGTCTCACTCCATTGGTTTACACCCTTTTTAGGTGGTCGAGGTAGACGTGGTCGTGGTCGTGGTGTGGCGGCCGAGCATCCTGACGAGCAGTAGAAGGCAAGCGATGGATATGATGCTGTTTTGGATGTTTTGTAGTAGAGTCTAGAGTCATCCCTGTACTCTCAGGTCCTTAGCAGTGTTTTGACGTTGTTTCACGATGATCGTTCGATGATGTTTGTTTATCCTATTGTTGGCCGGATGTGGGCCTTTATGTATATGAACAGGTGGTGAACTCATGTGATGGATGAACAGCTGTTTCTGAGCTGTGGACACGTATCAGATCTCATGAATGTATATATATGACATGTTTCTGTGCAGGATGAGGACTGGAAAGTAATAGTTTCACAGTTTATATGTTTTCCGCAATCGGTTTTAATTAACCCGTGTTTTTGATAAGCTGTGGTTATGGTGATTTCCACACGTTTTCGCATAACACCTCGTTATCTGTGTGATAATGGGATGTGTTGCCACACTGAGAGTACAAAGACGACACATAGTACTTCTATCTACAAGACACGACAAACAACACACTCAACCTGAGCTGTTACTGTTGTCCCTGTTGTTGTTGTTCTCCCTCTATAGTGCAGTCTCTACCTCCTCGTCCTCATCCACCTAAAAATGTTGGGACCAATGGGGTGAGACAAAAGTCCCAGCGAGAGATATAACTCTCTGCCAATAACATTATTATCATAGTATAAAATTGAGCAGAGGATCTTTTATATTAATAATCAAGATTAATCATTATTTATAAGCAAAACAGAGCAATATCATTTTTAAAGCAATGTAACTATCTATGATAAAGCAATAAATCATCTATTATCTTTATAAGGAATACGAAGAACACATATAACTTCTATCCATTTAAGATGTATAAAAGTAGTGTAACATCAACCAATGTTTCCGTATTCAATCCTTAATCAAATACGCTACATAGCTGATTACATATTTACAATCACACTTATGCCTTGAGGAGATGAAGTATACCGTCCATACTCCAACTGACCACGACTACGTAAAGAATCGGTACCATACAAGGTCAAAGGAAGAGCCAGCTTCTAAGACCTCACCTATCTTAGTCAGTACGAGACCATTGGCAGTGACATCACGTGTCAAACTGCAATTAGCTTGCCAGGGTATAGTGACATCTTCCCTATAGAGTTACATCTGTGGTGTGCACTCTCTTCAGGGAGATCACACAACAACCCTGGTATATTCTCTTCTTCAGGGAGATCACACAACAACCCCGGTATATGAGGCAAAGATCACACGACAATCCCTATTTGTACATAAGGATATTTTCACCTGTCACCCCCACATATTCAAAATTATGCTCTCCGAGTTAAACTCGTTTCACCATCCAACAAATTCTGACACGAAATGGATCTATGGCTAGGGTAACTATGTGATAAGGTTCCACTTGATTAATTAGTTGCATTACAGTATCTTTTAGCATCAACCAAGTTACAAGCATGAATTATAACAGATTCTACAAAGAAAGGTGTAATACATTCATCAAGTACTTTCATAATCTTTGGAACACATTGAATGCATAACACTCGAGATCTCAATCCCTTATCACATTAATGGGGATTCCCATCCCTTAACATTATCATCATCATGATTGCTAGATCTGGGTATTAAAACCCTTAGTTCATCACTGAACATTGTCACCTCTTATCAGGTAACTATTACCTCTAGGTCCTCAGACCTAGGTATACATTATATTTGTTGCACAAGTATTTCACATGGCTCACAAGGCCCATTTAATCTATATCATATGAAACATCATAGCTCATACCTGGCTATGATCATCATCTCATGATACCTGCATGGTTAGTATTTCATGATAAAAACAATATAAAGTACATATCATCACCATGAAATAATAGAGAAATACAACCTTCCCATTATTAGGGTAAGGGTTTCCCTTTTTATCCGACTAGGGTTTCAAGTTCATATTATCAAGAATCAAAACCCTAATTCATAGCTCCATACATAATATGAGCATGCATTGATATCATAAGTATTCAATCATACTTATTTATTCTCATCATTTATCATTAAATGATTATCACACAAAGTATGAGTTTCTCTCTCACCCTTACTAGGATATTGTATACATCATACTTTATTAAGTTGGCTCAACCCTTTTCTCAAGGTACATTGTCCTACACTTATCAAAATGTATTAAACTCTTTACATCTTAATGTATCATTTAACATAACACACTTCATGTGTTACTCAATCAAGTATATCATATTTGAGGTGCTTACCTCCATATCGGTTTTGAGGTGTGTGCTTCCACCATATCGGGAAAGAGGTGTGTGCTTCCACCATATCACACAAGAGGTGTGTGCTTCCACCATACCGGGCAAGAGGTGTGTGTTTCCACCATATCGGGCAAGAGGTGTGTGCTTCCACCATATCAGGCAAGAGGTGTGTCCTTCCACCATATCGACCAAGAGGGGTGTGTGTGTCACTTATATCAGTTTACTCAAGTGTAGGGTTTTGCATATCGGGTTAGACCCTTATGCTCATACCTTTTCAAACCTTCAAAGTATCAACCTATCATGTGTTGAGTGATAGCCTAGACAACTGGTTAGTCCTTTTTCAACCAACCCAAAATGTACAAAATGATAGGGGTGTGGCGTTCCAAGGTATAACAGATTTCATATCACCGTATTGTGTTTCATTACCATATCAGGTTAGAGGTGCTTCAACCCGATATCAGTTTGTGCCATAATGATGTCATCATCTTCAAGCTCTATACTTTCATCCCTTACTGTTCTAGTTCATGAATAACAGTCCTATGCAATTATTAGAACTCATATAACCATCAATCATTCAAGAAAAATCGAAATTGAAAGTAGATCAACAAGTACATATAGCAAGATTGAAGGTGAATAATAACATGATTGGGTTCAAGTTATATAACCCGCCTCAAGAACAACTTCAAAGATCCAACCTCCAAAGCTTCACATTCCCAAGGTTGAAGATGAACTTATCAAATATCCAAGACTTGTTCACAACTCCTCTATATGCAAAGAATCACCATACAGAACTTGGTGAAGAAGAAAAGAAAGGAATAATCACAACCCGAGATTCATGCTTCAACCAAGGTTGAAGATGACCATGGCTTCACCTTAAGCTTAAGGCTCGAGCTCCTCCTTGCACCTCAAATCTATGCAAAATATCTAAGAGAAAGAGAGTTGTAGGATTCAAAAAGTTTCACTAGTAGGTGAAAGGAGTGGTATATATAATTGAGGCTCGTGAGAGAGAGTGTATTAGAGGTGTCATCACCTTATACTACTAGGTGACACATGTCCATGCATGGGTTGAAACATGTCCATGCATGCACACATATTTATCTTGACATGAAAAACTCTTGGGGATAATATAGGTATAAGATTTCGGTCATTACTTATCTTGTTGAACAAGATATTTCAACCCAACATCACTTTATTCATAAACTGATACAACTTTTCCAAGGAAAGTTGTAAACCGATATCCATCACCTTCTTGAGGTGCTTAACTCATCATGGCCTTTGCCAAGAGTTGAAAAAAATATATGGGACCTCCTATATGGCTTCTTGGCTGATTGGCACTTCTATATAAGATCTACAACTCAATACAATTCAATACAACTCATTTTAGGGTTTCAACTATACAACTCTTCTTGGTCTTTTCATCACCTAGAATATCATCACTTAAATATGATTTAAACATAGTGCCTCTTTATTTATCTCTCTTATATATGCTAAGAGAGAGTAGGGACACTCTAGAGGTAGTAATTTTCGTATCAACCCTACATTTTGGGTAAATTGCAATTTGCACTAAAATTAATACACAAGGCACAAGCATTATTCAAACAAGCTCCAACTTGGAACTTAGGCTTTCCACAAGCCACCCCTTAGCATCATTCTCTCTCTTATGATTCTAAAGAACTTGAGGAACGTTCAACATGTGACATATTGCAATATAACCCTGGGTAAATTGCAATTTACACCCAAACTATCATATAATGCACAAACAGTTTACAAATAAACTCAAGCTTGAAAATTAAACTCTCCTTGAGTCTTAATTACTTTTCAAAAGATTAAAACAAGTTTATAAATAACTTACTTAAGTAAAACTTCCAGGTTTATGCCATAACCTAGGTCAGAGATGTTACAATCTTGTTCTCATATGATGTTCAGTTTACATCAGATACATGTACATTAATGAACAAACTTAGTCTATAACCCATCCCAGGAAAGAGAGAGTACATGGACATTCTAATCTATCTAGATTATGCTATTTATATCTTCTTTGTCACAACCTCTCATGTGAGACCCCTAACCTTGATTAAAGTGTTGAACAAGCTTAATTATCATACTTTAATTCTTATAACCCTAATATAACCTTGTGATATGATTTGAAATCATAAGACAAGCTTAAGTTTCAAATTTGGTCCAATTTGGACACTGGTTGAGCAAGTTATGCACATTTTGGACTTTTCTACAATTTACCCAATTGAGAGATTTTCTTTGCAATTTGTCACTTGCATTATGTTCTTTGGATGTTCTCTCATCATTCTTGAGATTTTTGTGCCATGGGGTGCCTATTTAAACCTTTATTTGAAGGTATTTTCCTTAAGGGTATTTTGAGGTTTACCCCTTCATGGATGAGCTACCTTTAGTAGCTATCAACTAATGAATTATTTGATTGGCTTGGAAATTTTACAAAGGAAATCTAAGAAGGTCTATATGGATGGTGAAGGATCTGCTTGTGTGTGTGCTTGTATATTCTTAATAATTTAAGGCCATGGACACTTGGAAAGTAACTAGAACTTCAACCTTTTCTTTTTCTTTATCTTAAAGTTTCATATACTTATCTCGAAGCACCCAAATGAGCCATTTGCTCTCCACCACTTCCATCCATCTATGAACCTCATTCTCCTTTGTGCTTCTGTGAATTTCTTGTCCAAGGAAGAAGAAAGAGGGGATCTTCTTGGATAAAGAATCTAGGGTTGCAATTGACTTCCTTTTAGGGTTTTAAAAGCTTCCTTCTAGTGATCTTGACCTAAAAGAGTAAGAATCCCCATATTTTCTCTATTTATTTCTTTTTAAACCTTCCTTCTACCTTTCTCCAGGTCTAAACCTTATTGTTCCATGGTAGAAATTGCTCTAAAGCTCTAAAACCCTACCTTACTTGCTCCTTATGCTTAGGGTTTGCTCATTTGACGGAGAAAGGTGCTAGATGGACGAGTTCACAACTTATGCTTGGGTTTTCTACCCTATCTACTTGTGTTTTCTTCTATTTAGGATTTTATCTTCTCATTAGAGGCAAGTTTTATAACTTGCACCACGTTTATTGCTTACCATAAGCTTGCTAGCTCATGCTCTTGCTTGAAAATGGTGATCCATGCACTAAAAAGCTATGCTTGACTTGGATTTCGATTTTTATAATGTTCCCTATTCTGATTTCAGTTCTAGATGAACTTGTATTCATGTGTACATTATTCCTAAGGTATAATATGACTTGTATCAAGTTGTTTTGACAACCAATGGTGCTAAACACCTATTAACCAATGGTCAATTTTAGGGTTTTAAGCTGATTTCTTCTATAAACCCATGACCTGATGGTGGTACCATTGTTGTCTTCATGACAACTGATGGTGGTGACCAAGGGTGTCAACTGAAGTTCACCCCTTAGGTCACGTTTTGGCCTAATTATAAGCTTAGTGATTAACAACTAAGTACCCTAATGATGCTATTAATCAATGGTGATATTAGTTTCATATTCGATGGTTATTAATAAATATAATGCTAATCTAACAACCTATGGTGACTTAATGGTCACTAGTGATGGTGCATCAGGTCTCGACAACGTATGGTGAGTTAAGAATGTAGTTGTAGCATCAATAAGCCTTAAACCAATGGTTTCTTGGGTCATTTGATGCAATGGTCGGACCTATACTCCAATTGATGGTTTTAATATATGAATTTGACCTAATGGTTAAGATCTAATGTTTCTTCATCCAATAAATTGGACTTATGCCTAATGTAATATGTTGGTCCTAATAAATTGATTTATATGGTATCCTTTATGATATCAACTTAAGAACCTCATTTATTGACGACTTGTTTTAAATAAACAATCATTTGTGGGTTTTACCCTACTCTCAATGGAAATTTTTATGTTGTTAATCAAGGGGTGTCTAGGGTAAACTGGTGACTCTGTCTAGAGCACAACTCAATGACTTCATAGGTGGTTTGTTCAAGATGTTTACTTATGTAAACTACCAATGGCTTTACCTTTTCAACATTTAATGGTTAGAAGTTGATGCCTCAATATTCCCACTATTTTGGGTGAAGCGTGTAGTGTAATGTTATGATTCTAATGATGAGAATTTGATGGTTCAATACCTTAAACTTGTAGTATTACCCTTTCCCTCGTATGATTATGATTTATAATCACCATAATGAATTAATGGGTAACCCTAATGAGGTATAACTTGTTATACCTAGCTTTAATAAAACTAAATGATGGTAATTGGGT
Source organism: Alisma plantago-aquatica (assembly GCA_963693085.1). Classification (NCBI taxonomy): domain Eukaryota; kingdom Viridiplantae; phylum Streptophyta; class Magnoliopsida; order Alismatales; family Alismataceae; genus Alisma; species Alisma plantago-aquatica. The sequence continues at coordinate 601,835,560 of OY856415.1, forward strand.
ATGAATAGTCCTTGAATGATTAATACAATCATGGAGTACTCTCTTATTGTTGTTGAAACCTTAGTATGCTATAACCTGATGGTTACACCTTGATTTATGTGTGGATTCATACTTGAGAATAGTATGGAATGTGATGGTGATGCTTCACCTTATGCATCCATGATCCAATGGGGATGTCGTGAGTTAGGATTTGGGTATAAGTATTGATTAGTAACATTAATATAATTTATCTTATTGAACCTAACTCTAATGCAAATAGATAAAGATGAGTATTCATGTTTAACATTCTTATATGATGGAATGATGGTGAAATAACCTCCTTAATATGATCATAACCTTAATATGTTGATTGATGGTTATCATAGCCACATGGTTGATACTTTCTTATGCTAAACATGTGCATTATGAATATGATGAGGGTTAATTATATCTAGATTCCTTGCATGTGGATATAATAAAGGAATGTTCTTAATGTTAATATAACCCTTCTATGATTGTTTATGAATGTCTCCTAGCTCATTAATGCAATATTGAGTATGTGGGGGTGGCAAGTTGAGGATATATCCTTATCATCCACAATGCAGGTTATGGAGGATGGCTATGGTCATGCCTCAGACATTTGATGTGATTGAGGACAACTGCGGTTGTACCTCAGACTAGAGGGTTTTGTATACCCTTGTTTCTAGTGCCGTGATCAGTACTAAGGGCGAACTAGTGGTTAGCAACTTGACTATATGTTGTTGTAGTGGCAGCTTTGACAGATATATCACTACCATTTTACTCATACTGACCGAGGGGAAGAGATCTTAGGATACCAACACTCCTAGATCTTGTACAAAACCTAATAGCCCTTCGTAGGGGTCAGTTGGACTTTGAATGGTACAATTCAAATTCCCCAGGACATAATAAAAGATGTAAGATAGCCATGTAGCATATCTATTTAAGGTTATACGCAATCTTCATATTGGATGATAACCCTTGTTTGGTTTCTTTTCACTGAGATCATGTATAGTACAATAAGAGATAATAGAAATGCTTATGTTGTAGTTATGCTCATGTTATAAATATGCTTATGTTGTCAAATATACTAACACTGATGGTTAAGATGTTGCTGCAAGCTATGTTTAATATTGCTAGCCATGCCTATGTAATTAGAAATGTTTAAACTACTAATCATGCCTATGTAGTTCATTGTGTTATGATGTTAGTTCTACTTATGATATAGATCTATTCCTTTTATTTGAGATGCCAATATTGATAGCCATGTTATATTACTAAACATATTCATGATGTTAGGGATGCTTATGCTACTAGATTGCTTCTGTTGTTAATTAGCAAGGAATATGATGATAGTCAGATTGATGATAACGATTGTTATTAGATGCAATTTGATGATATTTGAGTAGATATCTATCCAAAGAAATTGATTTATTTGTTATCTATATATGCATTGATGATCATACTTGTTGCTAAGATTAATTTCTCATTCTATATAGCATACTTGAACTGTTCAATCTATTTAGTTGATTATTAAATACTCCAACTACTTAGTTATCTACTATTTAAAATGTTGTAATCAATAAGCATTGTTGGAGGTTATATCTCTTGCTGGGACATGGGTCTCACCCTTGTGGTTCACCACATCTTTTTAGGTAATCTGAAGTGACAAAAACAAACCTGTGGTAGCAAAGAGGAGCTATAGTAATGAATATTTGAGAAAGTTGATTAGATATCTAGTGTGTCCTAGAGTCATACATGTACTCTCAGGTCCGAGCTAGAAAAGTTTGTATATGGTGTTTCAAACAAATCAGAATTTTGTTAGCATGTTAATGTTTGTTGTGTGGCATATACAAATATTGTTCTCCTATGTATATATGTTGTGGCTAAGGTGATAGAACATTTTGTATCAAATTCTTGGCATAGTATGGATATTATAAAGATGTTGGGCTCTTATGTAAATGTTTATGAGCGGGTGCTGACATTGAAATCAGTTTTAATTTACCCATATTTTTGGGTATGTGGTTAATTGGTGATTGATTGTGTTTTATATTTTGAGTAATCTCGTTTAGTGTAACAAGTTCTTATAAGTTGGTATCAGAGCTTTAGGTTCACTGAGTCTATAAGGACACTAGGACTTAGGATTAGGATGATGTTTAAGTAAGGAATATGACATAAAAACATGGTGCATACTGCCTAATCTCAATACTTGGGTGCCCTGGCCAGATATTCAATTATTGAAGAAAAGGTAAGTATGGAACTTTTAGATTGTTATCTTTTTTATTACTATGATCAAGTAGTCATTTTGAAATAATCTAAAGAGCATAATGAATAAAAAATCATGGTGTAGATAACTCAATATTGCCTCAAGAGAAGATGAGAATTACATCATTAACTATCAAAACTTGAATGTTTGGTAACTAAAAGAGAAGGATACAATAACATGAAATCTAAATCTGAATACAAATAAGCAAAAGAGGAGTTCTTGAAGATGTGATTCAAGAAGATAATAAAGTAAAAGACAGACAAGTCTATGCTTATAAAGTGATTCAAGGTATGAAATCCACATAAGATGGAGAGAACTCCAATGATAAGTATAAAATGAGAAGATAAATGAGAACAATGACAAAGGAACAAGGTGGAACCTGAGCAAATCTCATACCAACCTATGTGTGTAAGAAAGTGTTAATGTAAAATAATCATGGCATTTGAAAGAAATTAAGGCATATGATCCATTTTTAATGAAGAAAATGTGGAATATGATGATTTACCTGTTAATAAGTGGTTGAAAAACATAATAAAATAAGAGAACATACCCAAGTGTGATAAATAGTCATCAAGGAAGGAGTAATGAGATATGTTAATCATGATGATTTCTATGCTAATGGCAAGGAACCCAAAATGAAAAGGGTAAAATGATACATAAGAAGCTATAACTTGCATAATGCAAATAGAATTGGTTACCTTTTTGCTAGTGACCCTTGAACAATGTTGCTATGATGTGGGAAGTTTGTTTTTCTTTGTGTCTTTCTTTTCTAGGGCACAACTTTCAAGTGGATCATTGCCACTTTATATGTGTGGATTCATTGTAAACATGAGGGTGGATAGCTTATTATAGCATAAGGTTGTTTGGACTATGGTTTCAAGATCATAAATTTTGTGATGAGTTTACTTTCGAGCCTTCCAATAATTAGGAAGACTCCTCTTATATGTCTTGATATTTGTTATGTTGGTAAAAGTGGATGAGATAAGGATGTGAGTTACTTATAGCACATGAGGTGGATACCAAGGTAATGAATCCTAGTATCTAATATGTATCAACTGTATGGGAAATATGTGAAGGTTGGATATGTTTATTAAATGAACATTCCAAGTATTACTCTCCCTTAGAGAGAGAGAGAGAGAGTTGATGATGACCCTCTAGATGTTGTTTGGAAGGAAAAACAAAAGTGATTCTATAATGTTGTGTATGGTTTCGTGATAGCTGGGCAAGACCACTATCAAGGATAGATGGTTTGTTGATCAGTAGACATGTGATATCGTGTTCCTTTAAGATAAAATATCATTTAAACATAAGAGTTAGAGTGGATGACACAAGTTACATGACCATGATAAGTTTAGGATTATGTCCTTTAGACTAACCAATGTACCAATATAATTTATGAATAGGAGAACTAGAGTGTTCAGGTCATGTCTTACAAGATTTAGCAAGATTTGAATGATGAAATCTCAACATATTTCAAAGATGGTCATTAACATAATTAATATCTTTGCTAAACCTTAAGAATAACGAAGCAATTGTACTTATGTGTGACAAGTATAGTAAGAGTGATTTGGGGTTGACTAAAGTATCCTCTTGGAGTTATGATAACTTTTTTAAGTGTGTTGTGGGAATCCTGATAAGATGAAGATAGTGTCATTGTTCTACCCCTAACAAGGTCATTCAGGAAGTTATATTTGTTAATAATTATAGACAAGTGTATGATTCTTCAACCAAATAGATGTTCAGTCCACAATTGAGATGATTGGAGAATCCTCTAAAAACATATTCCTTATAGTTCTTGAAAATTAGGGGATGCCTACCTGGTTGATTGAGTTGTTAATTACAACAACCATTAAAGGGGCATAGGGATGAAACCTTGTAAAGTTACATATGTTAAGATCCACATAATGTTCTATGTTTGATAAGAGCCAATGAGTATGACTTTTGAGTAATGTTTTGATACAATAGATATAATTTTAGGATGATAGATAGAATTTACAGTTGAAAGTTACTATTAGATTTGTACATGTGGCACAACAGTTTCTATGTTCCATATTTGCAAATGTCTTCTTATGTGGGGGTTTTTGTGCTGACCCAAGATAAGATATGTATGAATTAAAAGAGAAGAGTATGTCTTCTATGAGAAAGATGTGACATCATCATGTGATGAATGTAACAATGTGGAAGATTGAGGATGAGGTGCATGAGAAGTGTCCATCTACGTGTACCTTGGATTTTGAGGGCGAAATCTCTGTTAGGGGTTTATGGTTGTGAGACCCCTAACCTTTCTTAAAGTGTTGAACAAGCTTAATTACCATAATTTAATTTTTATAACCATAATCTAACCTTGTGATATACTTTGAAATCATAAGACAATCTTAAGTTTCAAATGGTCCAATTTGGACACTGTTTGAGCAAGTTATGCAATTTTATGCACATTTTGGACTTTTCTACAATTTACCCAATTGAGAGGTTTTCTTTGCAATTTGTCACTTGCATTATGTTCTTTGGATGTTCTCTCATCATTATTGAGCTTGTTGAGCCATGGGGAGCCTATTTAAACCTTGGTTTGAAGGTGTTTTCCTTAAGGGTATTTTGGGGTTTACCCCTTCATGGATGAGCTACCTTTAGTAGCTATCAACTAATGAATTATTTGATTGGCTTGAAAATTTGACAAAGGAAAGATAAGAAGGTCTATATAGATAGTGGGGAATATTCTTTTAAGTGTGCTTATATATTATTAATAGTTTAAGGCCATGGACACTTGGAAAGATACTAGAACTTCAACTTTTTCTTTTTCTTTATCTTAAAGTTTCATATACTTATCCCTAAGCAGCCAAATGAGCCATTTGCTCTCCACCACTTCCCTTCATCTACGAACCTCATTTTACCTCTATTCTGCTATGAATTTCCTATCCAAGGAAGAAGAAAGAGGGGATCTTCTTGGAAAAAGAATCTAGGGTTGCAATTGACATCCTTTTAGGGTTTAAAAAGCTTCCTTGTAGTGATCTTGACCTAAAAGAGTAAGAATCCCCTTCTTTCCTCCATTTATTTCTTTTTTATCCTTCCTCCTACCTTTCTCTATGTCGGAACCTTACTGTTCCATGGTAGAAATTGCTCTAAAGCTGTAAAACCCTACCTTTCTTGCTCCTTATGCTTAGGGTTTGCTCATTTGATGAAGAAAGGTGCTAGATGGATGAGTTCATAGCTTATGCTTGGATTTTCTACCCTATATGCTCGTATTTTCTTCTATTTTGGTTTATATCTTCTCATTAGAGGTAATTTTTATAACTTGCTCCACGTTTATTGCTTACCATAAGCTTAATAGCTCATGTTCTTGCTTGAAAATGGTGATCCATGCACTAAAAAGCTATGCTTGACTTGGATTTCAATTTTTATAATGTTCCCTATTCTGATTTCAGTTCTAGATGAACATGTATTCATGTGTACATTATTCCTAAGGTATAACATGACTTGTATCAGGTTGTTTTGACAACCAATGGTGCTAAACACCTATCAACCAATGGTCAATTTTAGGGGTTTATGCTGATTTCTTCTATAAACCCATGACCCGATGGTGGTACCATTATTGTCTTCATGACAACTGATGGTGGTGACCAAAGGTCTCAACTGACGTTCACCCCTTAGGTCATGTTTTGGCCTAATTATAAGCTTATTTATTAACAACTAAGTACCCTAATGATGCTATCAATCCATGGTGATATTAGTTTGATATTCGATGTTGATTAATAAATATAGTGCTGATCTAACAACCTATGGTGACTTAATGGTCACTAGTAATGATGGATCAGGTCTCCACAACTTATGGTGAGTTAAACATGTAGTTGTAGCATAAATTAAGCCTTAAACCAATGATTTCTTGGGTCATTTGATGCAATGGTCGGACCTATACTCCAATTGATGGTTTTAATATATGAATTTGACCTAATGGTTAAGATCTAATGTTTCTTCATCCAATAAATTGGAATGATGCCTAATGTAATATGTTTGTCCTAATAAAGTGATTTATATGGTCTCCTTTATGAGATCAACTTAATAAGCTCATTTATTGACAACTTGTTTTAAATAAACAATTGCTTGTGGGTTTTACCCTACTCTCAATGGAAATTGTTATGTTGTTCATCAAGGGATGTCTAGGGTAAAATGGTGACTCTTTCTAGAGCACAACTCAATGAATTCATAGGTGGTTTTTTCAATATGTTTACTTATGTAAACTACCAATGGCTTTACCTTTTTAACATTTAATGGTTAGAAAATGATGCCTCAATATTTCCATTGTATTGGGTGAAGCGTGTAGTGTAATGTTATGATTCTAATGATGAGAATTTGATGGTTCAATGCCTTAAACTTTTAGTCTTACCCTTGTCCTCGTATGATTATGATTTATAATCACCATAATGAATTAATGGGTAACCCTAATGAGGTATAGCTTGTTATACCTAGCTTTAATATAACTAAGTGATGGTAATTGGGTATTTATAGTCCTTGAATGATCAATACAATCATGGAGTACTCTCTTATTGTTGTTGAAACCTTAGTATGCTATAACCTAATGGTTACAACTTGATTTATGTGTGGATTCATACTTGAGAATAGTATGGAATGTGATGGTGATGCTTCACCTTATGCATCCATGATCCAATGGGAATGTCATGAGTTAGGATTTGGGTATAAGTGTTGATTAGTAACATTAATATAATTTATCTTGTTGAACCTAACTCTAATGCAAATAGATAAAGATGATTATTCATGTTTAAAATTCTTATATAATGGAATGACGGTGAAATAACCTCCTTAATATGATCATAACCTTAATATGTTGATTGATGGTTATCATAGCCACATGGTTGATACTTTTTTATGCTAAACACGTGCATTATGAATATGATGAGGGTTAATCATATCTAGATTCCTTTCATGTTGATGTAATAAAGGAGTGTTTTTAATGTTAATATAACCCTGCAATGATTGTTTATGAATGTCTCCAAGCTCATCAATGTCTCCTAGCTCATTAATGCAATATTGTGTTGATCCAGTGTATTATATGTAAGTGACGTTGTTGAGCCTTGTTATAAGGCATGCAAAGATAATGATGATCTTGCAGGGAATAGTATGATGGTCTTAATGACCTTCGGGCATGGTTGAGCCCTGAATGAGGTGTAATCCTCTTGTGTTGATAAGGGTTGATACCCTATGATATTATAAAAAGGATTTATATCGTATGATAGTATGATGACTAGTGTAGTCTCATGAATGGCAAGTGAATAATACCATATGATGATGATATGAGAAATGATGTTTCACATGTTTTATATCTTTTGAAGTTGTGATATTTATATGCTTTCTATAAGTGTATTAGGGTTTGTATGTCCACTTGTTTGATGCAACCTTAATTCACCCAATTGACATAACTAATAAAGTGCAACTCTAATCATGTAGTGCCTTGTGCCGTAGAGCCATCTTTAGTGTCAGAACTTGCTGGATGGTGAAATGAGTGTTCCTAAGGGAAACTCGAAGCACATACTATTTAGTATGTGGGGGTGGCAAGTTGTATCCTTGTCATCCATAATACATGTTATGAAGGATGGCTATGGTCATGCCTCAAACATTTGATGTGATTGAGGACAATTGTGGTTGTACCTCAGATTAGAGGGTTTTGTATACCCTGGTTTCTAGTGCCGTGACCTGTACGAAGGACAGACTAGTGGTTAGCAGCTTGACTATATGTCACTGTAGTGGTAGCTTTGACTGATATGTCACTACCTTTTTACTCGTACTGACCGAGGGGAAGAGATCTTAGGATACCGACACTCCTAGATCTTGTACGAAACTGAATAGCCATTCGCAGGGGTCAGTTGGACTTTTAATTATTAGATTCAAAATCCCCACAAAATAATAAAAGATGTAAGACAGTCATGTGGCATATCTATTTAGGGTTATACACAACGCTTCATATTGGATGATAACCCTTGTTTGCTTTCTTTTCACTGAGATCATGTATAGTACAATAAGAGATTATAGACATGCTTATGCTGTAGTCATGCTCATGTTGTAAACATGCTTATGTTGTCAAATATACTAACAATGACGGTTAAGATGATGCTACTAGCTATGTTTAATATTGCTAGCCATGCCTATGTAATTAGAAGTGCTTAAACTGCTAATCATGCCTATGTAGTTCATTGTGTTATGATGTTAGTTCTACTTATGATATAGATCTATTCCCTTTATTTGAGATGCCAATATTGATAGCCATGTTATGTTACTGGACATATTCATGATGTCAGGGATGCTTATGCTACTAGATTGCTTGTGATGTTAACAAGGAATATGATGAAAGTCAGATTAATGATAATGATTGTTATTAGATGCAATTTGATGATATTTGAGTAGATATTAATCCAAAAAAATGGATTTATGTGTTATCTATATATGCATTGATGATCATACATGTTGCTAAAATTAATTGTTTAATCTGTTTAGCATACTTGAACTGTTCAATATGTTCAATTGATTATTAAATACTCCAACTCCTTAGTTATCTACTATTTAAAATGTTGTAATCAATAAGCATTGTTGGAGGTTATATCTCTTGCTGGGACATGGGTCTCACCCTTGTGGTTCGCCACATCTTTTTAGGTAATCTGAAGTGACGAAAACAAACATGTGGTAGCAAAGAGGAGTTATAGTAATGAATCTTTGAGAAAGTTGATTAGATGTCTAGTGTGTCCTAGAGTCATCCTTGTACTCTTAGGTTTGGGCTGGAAAAGTTTGTATATGGTGTTTCAAACGAATCAAAATTTTGTTAGCATGTTAATGTTTGTTGTGTGGCATATACAAATATTATTCTCTTGTGTATATATGTTGTGGTTAAGATGATAGAACATTTTGTATCAAATTATTGGCATAGTATGGATATAAGAAAGATGTTGGGCTCTTATGCAAATTTTTCTAAGTTGGTGCTGACGTTGAAATCAGTTTTTAATTTACCCATATTTGTGGGTATGTGGTTAATTGGTGATTGATTGTGTTTTATGTTTTGAGTAATCTCGTTTAGTGTAACAGGGTCTCACATCTCCTATGGATAACATTATACCAAAAACATTTGAAACAACCTCATGAGACTCATATAGAGCCCCAGTGAGTGGATACCTCCCACTCAAGCTAGGTACATGCATCAACATCAGATTAAGTATAATAAACTTAAAAACTTCAAAAAAAAAGTATAATAAACTTAACAGAAACATGCAAATATTGAAAAGTATAGAAGATAGTTCTATCATAAGTCATATCTAAATTACAATGGTAATCTAATCCAATAGATAAGATAATAACTTAAACCAATTATAACTTTGACATCTTTTAGAGCATGTCTATGAACAAATCAACAGATACTTCTTAATTTAAATTAAGAACCCTACTGCATGAGAAATAAGTCAAGTTCTAAGCATTTTGAATTAATACATAACAATCACATTATCTTTGTGACTCTCCACCAGTTGGACCAAGAACACATCCTATAGTCCTGAAGATGAATTACACATAATACATATCTACCAAACCATACTATTAAATGGCAAGAAATCCAACTCATATTCAGAATGGATATGAATACCATCATTTATAACTTGATAACATGACATATCATAATATGAAATAGAAAATGTCCATATCAACATGATTACTTTCATGAATAAGAAGCATAATCAATGACAATAAATCATCAAGTAAAAGTACAAGGAATGTAACAACCATTCAAATCATGTTCTACACGGCTTATCATCTTTTATTCATTTTCCCTGAAACTACTTGGCTTGTACCTCACCAAGTAGAAGTCGCTTACCCAAGATGAGGGGTTATATTGCAATATGTCACATGTTGAACGTGCCTCAAGTTCTTTAGCATCATAATAGAGAGAATGACGCTAAGGGGTGGCTTGTGGAAAGCCTAAGTTCCAAGTTGGAGCTTGTTTGAATAATGTGTGTGCCATGTGTACCAATTTTGGTGCAAATTGCAATTTACCCAAAGTAGGGTTGATATGCAAATTACCACCTCTAGATTGTCCCTACTCTCTTTTAGCATCATCTAGAGGAGAGAGAAATAAATAGGCACCATGTTTGAATCATATTTGAGTGGTGGTATTCTTGGTGATGAAAAGACCAAGAAGAGTTGTATAGTTGAAACCCTAAAATGAGTTGTATTGAGTTGTATAGCTTATATGGGAATGCCTATTGGCCAAGAAGCCATAGAGGAGGTCCCATGCTGTTTTGTCAACTCTTAGAAAAGGCCATGATGAGCTAAGCATCTCAAGAAGGTGATGGATATCGATTTATAACTTTCCTTGGAAAAGTTGTATCGGTTTGTGAATAAAGTGATGTTGGGTTGAAATATCTTGTTCAACAAGACAACTAATGGCTGAAATCTTATCCCTAGATTTTCCCCAAGAGTTTTGCATGTCAATATAAATAAGTGTGCATGCATGGACACGTGTCAACCCATGCATGGACATGTGTCACCTAGTAGTATAAGGTGATGACACCTCTTATACACTCTCTCTCATGAGCCTCAATTATATATACCACTCCTTTCACCTACTAGTGAAACTTTTTGAATCCTACATCTCTCTTTTTCTTATATATTGTGCATAGTAGTTGAGGAGCAAGGAGGAGCTCGAGCCTTAAGCTTAAGGTGAAGCCACAGTCATCTTCAACCTTGGTTGAAGCATGAATCTCGGGTTGTGATTCTTCCTTTCTTTTCTTCACCAAGTTCTGTATGGTGATTCTTTGCATATAGAGGAGTTGTGAACAAGTCTTGGATCTTTGATAAGTTCATCTTCAACCTTGGGAACGTGAAGCTTTGGATCTTGGAGCTTTGAAGTTGTTCTTGAGGTGGGTTATATAACTTGAACCCAATCATGTTATTATTCACCTTCAATCTTGCTATACTTGTTGATCTACTTTCAATTTCGATTAATCTTGAATGATTGATTATTCTATGAGTTCTAATAGTTGCATAGGACTGTTGTCCATGAACTAGAATAATAAGGGACAAAAGTCTAGAGCTTTATGATGATGACATCATCATGGCACAAACTGATATCGGGTTGAAGCACCTCTAACTGGATATGGTAATGAAACACAATATGGTGATATGAAATCCATTATACCTTGGAACCCCACACCCCTATTGTTTTGTAAATTTTGGGTTGGTTGAAAAAGGGCTAACCAGTTGTCTAGGTTGTCACTCAATACATGGTAGGTTGATACTTTGAAGGTTTGAAAAGGTATGAGCATAAGGGTCTAACCTGATATGCAAAACCCTACACTTGAGTAAACTGGTATAAGTGATACACACACACCTCTTGCCCAATATGGTGGAAGCACACACCTAAAATTTACAAAATTTTAGGATATTACAACCCTAGGGAATTTACTTATCATTCAAATTCACAACCCTACATAGTGGATAAGTTGTCCCCCAATTAACTAGAATAGATAATAAGACACATGTATCATTCTCTCCTAGAGTGTGTGAACACAAGGTATTTATCCCTAAAAAATATATGATAGGAAGGTGCTAAAACTTGTTAAATTTTGTAACTTGAAATTGATCTACTTTGTGAATAGCATGGACAAATTTTGCATACTTGAGATATTGAATCATGCTTGGTTGATGATCTTAGAAAAGAATTACCATATTGAACTTGATATTGGAAATCCCTACTTGTTAGCCATTATTTCACCAAATAGTCCCTTCCTACTTTCATTGTGTATCTATATCCTAATTTGTGCATAGTTCAATAATTAGATTTACTACTAGCTTTGCTGACCCATCTTCTCTTCTTAGGGCCCTTGTGTGGTTTTATTCGTTGTGGAAAGTCATGGACATGTGACACAAAGCAGACCTAGAAGATACATGCATGAGTTGTCCTATGTTGAGAGCAGATAGGACTTATGTACATTTTAAAATAATAGTCATTATGTATAGGCTTTCATGACTTTGATTGTACAACATGAATGCACACCAAATTTGTTTATATATCCTTATATAATTTTATATATTTTTAATCATAAGTATCTGGTTAAAAGAACATAGTATTAGAGCTATAAACAGCCGGCACTCATGCACACCTCATGAAAATTAGGGTTAATTATATAGTACATTTGGAACTTAGGCAAATAGTTTGAAATTTACCCTAGTCTTGCTAGCTCTATATACCTAAGGTAGAAATAGACACTTGGGTAGTCATGTATGTGTCTTACCCTAGAATTATATAGAATACATTCCCCTCATTTACTAGCTTTTATACACTCTCTCTCTATTTATGGACTTATTTGAGTTGTGCTTGATGGAGGGATGATTGAGATATATGGGTACACTTTTGCAATGAGAACTATTATAATAGAACAATCAACATTAGGTGCAACACATGGGTAGAGTACCATATAGCTCCTTTTTAGTTTGGGATAACCACAAATAATTATATAGATATAAAAAAAAAGAATAAATAAATAGCATAAACCCTAGTATGGTAAGTTTCATGTATAGATAATTGCATTTGAATACATCAATTTGGAACCTTAAAATATATTTGAGAGTGATGTAATGTATATGGAAGTGATTTACTTCAAATTTGTTGATGCATGTTGAATGAGTTGAGGTATATAAGGAAGGATGTTAGTGAAGATACTGGCATCATTACTCCCATGAATCCACTTAGGTGGTGGTGTTTTTTCTTCACTTTACGTACCGACCTGGCCAAGGCAATTTCCTTTACTTGAAAAAACCTAACCTTGAATTAAGTCACTAACATAAGCTTAAAAATATTAGCATGTATGGTCACCTTCAATACAGAGAAGATGAGTTGTATTATGTTAGGACTTAGAGGAAAATACTTACTCAATAAAAAAAGCTTGTCCAAAAATGATAAGTGTGGTACAACAAAAAAACCTATTCAACATATCTAGTTGCCTGAAAAAATATGATAATTGTAAGGACACTTATATATCACATATGTACCTAAGGAAAACTACCTCACAATAGTTTCAACGTACATACCTCTAGAAGTAATCCAATTGGGAGGTTAAAAAAATGTTCTCCTTCAAGATACATAATTAAAACTGTTGAGAAATTTGATAGTTAAAAATCAATTATCATAATTATAGCATTAAGATCGAGGATTACCAAAATTTAAATCCAATTTGGGGTAAGGTGTAATTAGTAGTTCATGTATTAAAAAAATGTAGGGCCTCAATATTCTTGAGCTCTCAAGTTATAGAGATATATCAAACCTTGGATAATTGATGTTGATCTAATCATCAATTTTGAGGTACAATCCTATCTAATTTTTCAATATATTTTTTTAAATATATATAAATAGCGTACCCAACAAAAATATCACACATGGAGCAGTAACCAAAAAAATGCATCAAAACGATAAGATCTAAAAAATCTGAAAGTTTGACCTTATTAACTATAGTTTGACCAATCATTATTGGTATAAAAGAAAATTTCTTTTGATAATAAAAGTTTATGCCTATCGATTTGAGTCACCCACCTTTTTATAAAATGGTAAGTTTTATATGACTAGGTCATCACTAAGTGCTCAGGTTATTCGTTGGTTTCTAGGGGATATAAATTCCCAAATGAGTTAAGTAGTTAGTATGATGGAGTTATAGTAACTAGAATCTTGGCATGATGTGATTGTGACTTGGTTCTCACATTGATTTTGGTCATTTTTAGTTTTACATTGAGAAATTATTTACTTTATAATACTATGTTAAAAAAGTGAATTCTCTAAAATTTGTCAAAGGTTTCTTGTGCTATTTTACAATCAATGAGGTACAAGGAAAAATCTAGAGTTGAGTCACCATCAGTGGGAACATTTTACTAACACCCAAACTTTATGGCAGATTGATGCTTAAAAAAAGTAAAGAATATTAGGCATTAGTGACATGACATGTAAACATATTTAGATTATGAGTTGAATACTTCTAATGGGTCATGGTTAGAATATGTTGAATCATGGATATTCGAATTTAGGGGACAAAATCCTCTTGAAGGGGTGGAGTATTAAAACATATTGGATTTTGGATACTAAATCTATTATGAGCTATAATTTGTAATTCCCTCAAAATCTGAATCCATCTACAAATTGGTTTCACATCTAAGATCTCATTTGATTATTTGGTCAATTATCATGTTCATGGATATTTGTTGTCTCCTTTTGAAATCCTTGTGTCTAAATTAGTTCAGATTCCTCACATAATAATACTTACTGATCAATCCCTCAATTTAAATTCATGATTTGGTTTGACATCAATTAATGCGATTTTAATTATTGATGCCTAGAAATATTGCCTTAGCTAGACATTCGTCTAATGCCATTGAATCTTGGATTTGGAATCATTGAAATACATTAAATAATTTAAAAGATATACATTATTGTTTATGATGTGATGATAACCCAAATAACCTAAGTTCAAGATATAACATTCGGTGTTGGTATTTTCACAATTTAGCTCACTAAAAGTTAGACTCATGGCTGAATTTGTAATGATAAAGGATTGGTAACTTGAGAGATATAAAATCTAGAAATAAATGTGATTAATCAATGACCATGTGTGAATCACCCTCGTCAACATAACACCAAAAGTTATGAGAAGAGCCGCTCCTCCCTCAAACTCAAAAACTGGAAAAAACACATTAAGGAGCAATAATCACCTCCAAGACAATGATTCCACAACTCCTTGCAAACAGAAGTCATCAGACTTTGACTAACCTCCCTTGAAATGTCCTCAAGCCATCTGACTTTACTCCTCCTCACTAGTGGGAACACCACCTTCAACCCTATCTCACCCCATGGCCCTATATAACTCACAGACATCCTTGACGTTGAGCACAATAAACCTGTAACATAATCATCACATACCTATACACACGACCTCGACCATCCTTGCTCAACTCATCATGTTATATTCCCAACACAAGACTATTTACCTTCATCTAGTCTAGTCTTCAAAAACTTGGTAGGATACAATTCAACAACCGTGTCTACTTTCCGGCCTCAATGCTAATTTCCAAACTCCACTGTGCTACCAGTCGCCCAGGATCCCACAATCAAGAACCCCCTGCCCGCTATCCTAGATCTATAGCAGACCTAATTCCTCTAATAAGACAACAACCAACACCTAAATCCCATTATTGTTGGTATGTATGCTCATAGATAAAATCATACAATGATTGTAATGGGGCATTAGGTACCTAATTTGATAATGATGAAGATAACTCTATCTATTATGTCTGTCTCAATCATGAGGAGATGACACAAACATAATAGATGTATACAGAATTATGTGACTCGATGACATATGTACTCAGATTGAGGACCTGAACAATGAGATCATATGTATGATAAGAGTAGATGCATTCTTATTATATCCCTACTTGGATATTACTATGGAAGCAAAATGGACAACAATCACACATAATACTAGAGTTTGTGTTGGCTGATGACAATCTCATCAGTCATTATATGTGATACCAAACCAAGCACATACGTACTTGTTATTGAATGGTGTACCAAATAGACCCACCTTGAGAGTGATACATGGAAACCATTATATGGTAGTCAGAATCAACTCTCGCAGTGATAGTGGTGATTCTGGTTATTAGACTTGAAATCAGTACACTCATCACATGTTGTTCGTTGTACTATGACATCATCCAACATGACCTTGAATAAGGGTTACCATAAAGGTGATGCTCAAGTACACTGAGACACATGTGGATTAAGTGTGAGTGATGTAGAGGGGATTTGCTCCTCCTACAGGAGCTTGCTTTCCAGGCCACTTGATAAGCGAGACTGAGATATGTATAGTCATACAAATGTGACTCAATATGTGATATGTGAGCTCACATGCATCTCAGACAGTCTACTCTAGTTCAAGGAATATGGATTGGATGTTGAAGAGGATTACGATTCCATGCCTCAAGTTCAATCCATACATCAAAAACAAAGGAACTATACAATCATTGTAACACTGATCACAGATTGTAGGTTGAAGTTGTTCTCCAACTTCCTAAATTACTTGGATAGCAATGGTGTGTTGCTAGATACCACTCATTGCTTGTGGTGTCATAAAATGGTTATGGACATTCACTGCCAATATAACTTGGGACCTATAGGGTCACATACATAAGATGCACTCAGAATAGGATTTTATTCTTGAGAGATGATTAATTTGATTACTAAAGTGTTTAGGTATTCAACTAAACAACTATGGTTAAAAAATTGACTGACTAGACTGTGAATTGAGCGATTCAAGTGTTGAACTGATCAATTCAAGTGTGAGGTCAATAGGAAATTGCACTGGGTGAATATTTGTTGAACCAGGGCATGATTCAATCGGTTCATTTATTAAATCAATCGGCTCATGGTCTGAAATGACCAACTCAAGTGTTGAACCACCCGATTCAATGATCAAGTCGATTGGATCAAGGATTGATGCTGACATCATGTTTTGCATTAATCAAATATTGAATGCCAAAGTGATACAAAATAGGAAAGCACATGAACTGACAGGTTCACCTCTGAACCAAATGGTTCAACAGTTGTAGCTTTCAGATAATTCATGAAAATCCATCTCTTCGACTCCCAGATGGACTGGAAACCTTGACCTTGCCCCCCCTATAAATAGAGGGATACTAGGGGCTAGTAAGACATAACAACAAGCTCTGACAATTGTTGTACTCTCTAGTTGTGGTAAACAGAGAGCCTGAACAAGTCCTACCCATCAAAGTGAGGGATAGCAAGGGAGAAATAATTGGGAGAGTGAGTCGATGCTAGCACACTAACGTTTGAATGGAAAATTCCTTCTCATTGGCTATGGTAGCACAATATGGAATTCTCGATGGTATATATGGACTACTCTAAGTGAGGATACATTTGCCCCACTACACATACAATCGCCTTCTGTGGTGATCAACCAAGATGTTAATGTCGATAGCCATCCAAGTGCAACTAGAAAAAGAAGCACACTACAATAAGAGTTGTCGTTGTACTTGCTCTAGGACCAGGTATATCTCTTGCTACCCTTCCTTCATAGATACATTGTTGTTGACGCGATCTTGTTGCTTAGAGAATCTGGCAATAATTTTTTTTGTTTCTGCTACCTTATATGTCACCCTGATTTCCCAACAATCACCATCTTCAATCCATACCAATTCCAATAGAGATAAGTCTAAAAGATTCAACCTTGGTATGATTGTTACAAGCCATACCTTGATTTGCTAGTAATTTGAGTATTTAAGTTAATTTTGGTGTTGATTACACCTTTACTAACACTTTGCATTATGAACTAGTTGATTTATGTTTTGATTCAGATTAAATTTGTTCTTTGATAATGAAAGAAACTATATGTTGCTAATAGATCAGTGTTTGAACCATAGTTGATATTGTAATAGCCCACACATATATGAAGAAAGGCATTATAGACATTTGAGAAATTAACTCACAAAAAAATATTGAATTCTAATTTTATTAAAATTTTATTGTAAATGGTAGAGAATATAATTGTGAATCCAATGTAATAAGAATGAACCAAATCTGAGTTAAAATGAGAAAGATATGACACTCTTAGTTTTCACACAGAAATACCTTCAAATTCAACAACCAAAGGCTCGATAGATTCAAAAATTGAAGGCTCGACAAACTCACAAACTGAAGGTTTGATAGACTCACAAATTGAAGGCTCAATAGACCAATGGTTTAGCAACTAAAGGCTTGGCAGACTCACAAATGGAAGGCTCAAAAGATCGATGGATCAACAACCTAAGGCTCGAGAAACTCACAAACCAAAGGCTCGCGAGACAGAAGGTTCAACAATCAAAGGCTAGATAGAGTGATGGTTCAACAATTGAAGACTTGGTAGACTCACAAATCAAAAGCTTGGCGGACTCACAAACCAATAGTTTTTAGTTGCACCATTACCCAACAAAACCAAACGCGGAAATGGACATAACTTTTCAGAGATATTGGAATCCCATTAAATTTGTTTTTTTGGATCCATATTTTGATCATATACATAGAAAGAACCCTAGACCATGAAAAATATGAGCTGGAAGATGACTTCTAGGGTGATCTTTGGGAAGAATACGAAGAACATGAGGAAACATAGGTTTTAGCATAGATCAACCTTGGTAAGTAGGTTTTAGATGTAGATCTCTTATTATCTTCATGTTCCCTCACTTGGAATTGCTTGATCTAGAAACCAAGGATTTCCTTAAACTTCTTCCATTGTCTCCTTCAGTTGGAACTCCTTGTTCTAGCAATCAAAGATTTCCCTAACCTTCTTCTCTTCTGTTGAACCAATGTGAGGCTAACCAAAGCCGTTTCTTGAAGCTTAGAGATTGAATCCAAGCTTAGTGGAATCTAATAAGTCCAAGCTCTAGTATGAGATCAATAAGATAGGAGATCATACAAGTGAGTAGAAAATCACCTTCTAACATTGATTTACAGTATAGAAGTATTATATAATGGTCTTTTCTGTGTTAATTTGTACTCAATAATTGTAATTGTGAAACTACCGTGTATTACTGGTAGTTTTCAATAGAGGAAATATATTATTCAATATATTATGTGATATGATGTTGATATGCTCTGTTGTTGCATGAGATGCATTGCAATAGGGTGAATGGATTGGTAGTTTTAGAGGCACCAGAAAGCCTAGCCTTTTCTTAATACTAGATCTAAATAATTGAATTATGGTTTGAGAGAATTTTGGTAGTTGCTATTTGCAAGGTAATTATGATTATGAATGCAAAATGCCTAGTTGACAAAGGTACAATAATATTCACAATGATAAGTATATTATCTAGACAAACTAAATTTCATTAGACAATATATGCCCTAAACATTATAGAATCCATTACATGTGGCTTGCACTATGAGGCAGAAACATGCTTGCCGACTGGAGGATGAGTTTAGATTGAGATAGCCGGATCGTACCAAACAAGGGTGTAGGGTTTACTCTAGGGAGGAAAAACTCCTTATGATAGTGTGATATCCAACATTAACTAGAGATGTCATGGTACAAGTGTTATTGGTTAGTTGGTTAGCCCTAGTGGAACCACTAATATAGAGATAAACAAAGTGCATTGACTTTTCAGTTGAGTACCCATGTTTAGAGGAAGAGTCTAGATATCTAACTACTCCCATTAGCCGCCAAGGCCAAACTTGGCGAGGCCCATTGCAGACTGGATAGCTAGAGAATTTAGACTCAAAATGCTAAACATTCTTCTAAGTCTTGTGTAGTGAGATCATAGCTTGCTACAATACTTTCACATCTTGTGGTACACATCATTTAGGTCTAGGGCACTAAATAAATGGAGTAAAGAATGAAATTGATAATTAGTTATTTATTCTAGTTAGCTATTATCAGTACTCGTGCTATGTTTGAATAATTTGATTGGTTTCAATTACCTTGTATATCCTACTTACATCCTAAATAGTATATGCCCCCTCATGGTTACCTAATGATTTTCTATGCATTGAGCCAGTAGCTCATACAATCTACTTAAACATTTTTTAGGCAAGGGTCCAACTCTATAGGAGTCAGAAGCTAGCTTTCATCAACAGTAGGTCAATCAAGATCTTATGAAGAAGTAGTTAGATTAGTTGGTTGATATCTTATCCTTCCTCTAGATCTTGGCATTGAGAGAGGGAGAAAAGAGAGTAGTTTGTAAAGAACTGTCCTTGATGTATATAAAAAACACTTCCTTCTATGAAAAATTTGGACTCTATTATAACCTTTCTTGTTTGTATATACAAGATGTTATGTTTCTAGTTATCATGATGTTTCATTTGTTATATTAACCTTAAAAAATAGGGTTGATTTTCAGTAAGTGGCTAAAAGTTGACAATTAGTTTAATCCCTCCTTGACGGGCTTGAACGCTAGATTTTGTAGGTTCACGTCATGTCA
The DNA here is from genome assembly GCA_963693085.1 of Alisma plantago-aquatica. Lineage (NCBI taxonomy): Eukaryota > Viridiplantae > Streptophyta > Magnoliopsida > Alismatales > Alismataceae > Alisma > Alisma plantago-aquatica. The sequence goes on from OY856415.1 coordinate 601,855,823, forward strand.
ACTAAATTGGTATCAAAACAAAGGTTTGAGCTTAGTAATTTATCTTAAGTTTGGGATAGAGGTGATAAGAGGCCAATAGGTTATGGATTATGCATATGGCATGAAGAGGACAAGGTATGGATGAGGAACAATCTGAGAGCCATTATATACCCGACCCTTGAGAAATAGCTCAAGGAGGAGAAGATAGGTATCGGGTTGCAAGGATGTACCGTATCTTCTTGTAAACAGAAGAGAAATAGGATGGATATGAGGGCTTCATTTTCTAGTAAGGATCTGATGAGATCCTATAAGATAGTAAAGAAGCATCACATGACTTAGTTTTCTAAAACTATAGACCTACTTGTGGCAAACATGTGTCCCATATAGCTAGAAAAAGGTATTTCATTTAATGGTATTAACATAGGACAAGTAGACCAGACGTGCAATCTATCTACTTAAAGGAGATGTTAAGTTATGTTGGTGTGGAGTATAATATAAGAGGATAAATACAATGATGATGTGGAATCATTTTGTGGATGAATTTCACTTAAAGTATTTTCCTCCTAACTTTCAAAGTGATAAGATTAGGTAGTTGGAAAATATTGGGTAGGATGGCATGACAATTGGAGAATATGAGGTATACTTTACAAGATTTTGCTGATTCTATCCACCATTGATAATGGATGACATAGAAAAGTGTAGGATATTTCTATGAGAATCCGTTACACTAAATGAGATTACTCAAAACATAAAGCACAATCAATCACTAATTAATCACATACCCAAAAATATGGGTAAATTAAAACCAATTTCAACATCAGCACCTGCTCAAAAACATTTGCATAAGAGCCCAACATCTTTCTTTTATCCATACTATGCCAAGAATTTGATACAAATTGTTCTATCATCTTAGCCACAACATATATACACAGGAGAACAATATTCGTATATGCCACACAAACAAGCATTGATATGCTAACAAACATTTGATTCGTTTGAAACACCATATACAAACTTTTCCTGACCGAACCTGAGAGTACAGGGACGACACTAGGACACACTAGACATCTAATCAACTTTCTCAAAGATTCATTAATTTATCTCCTTTTTACTTCCACATTTCCATTGTCGTCACTTCCAATCACCTTAAAAAAAAGTGGCGAACCACAAGGGTGAGACCCATGTCCTAGCAAGAGATATAACCTCCAACAACGTTTATTGATTCCAAAATTTTTAGGTAATGAGACAGTTTAAGCAGTTTAATCATATATAACAAATAAGCTCAATAGCATTGATGATTAACAAAATACATAAAGGAGCAGATAATAAGTATCTTCATTAGCCAGACTATTCTCATATCCCTATTAACAATATAAGGAGTCTAACAGCATGATCATCTCTAACATCATGAATAAGTCTAGTATCATAAGCATAGCTAACAACATCATCATGTCTAACAGGTTGAACATATCAAGATCATAAGAAGAGCTAACAACATAAGCACAACTATTTGGATAAGCATGATTAGTAGTATATGCATCTCTAGTTACAAAGGTATGGCTAGCATGCTAAACATCACTAACAACATGAGATAGCTAGCATCATGATTATAATCAGCAGTAGCAATATAGTTATCAATATAAGCATAGCTATTGTATGTACGCATCTACAATCTTAAGCATATCTACAACCTAAGTATATCTACTATCTCTTAATTTCACTAAGCATCATCTTTATGTAAAGATAACAAACAAGGTTTATCATACAATGTGAAATGTCGCATATAACCTTAAACAAATATGCTACACAATTGTATTACATATTTTATTAAACCCTGAGGAATTTGAGGATACCACTCAAGTTCCAACTGACCACCACTTGGTAATAATAAGTGCCATATAAGATATAGGAAGAGTTGGAGTCCTAAGATCTTCTCCACCCCCGGTCAGTATGGGTCCGCCACAGCGACACATAAGGTCAAGCTGCTAACAGCCTAGTCTGTCCTTGGTACAGGGTACAACACTAGTGAAAGGAGGTGGGTACACATACCCTACCATCCAAGGTACAACTACAGTTGTCCTCCAATCTCATCACATATATAATCACCGAGACACGACCGTAGCCGTTCTCAAACTAAGGGCTAGGTATGACCATAGTCATCCTCCCTAAACACTTGAATTCAGGATGACAAGCACCCCACATACTCATCAATATGCATTCTAAGTTTCCCTTAGGAATACTCGTTTCACCATCTGGCAAGTTCTGACACTCAGATGGATCTAAGGAACAGGGCACTACATGATTAGAGTTTCACTTGATTAGATATGCCGATTGGGTGAATTAAGGCTGCATCAAACAAGTGGACATACAAACCCTAATTCATTTCTAACAAGCATACAAATATCACAACTTCAAAAGATATAAAACATGTGAAACATAATTTCTCATCTCATCATCACATGGTACTCTTCACTTGCCATTCATGAGGCTACACTAGTCATCATACTATCACAAAATATAAATTCTTTTCACAATATCACAGGGTATCAACCCTTATCAACACAAGAGGATTACACCTCATTCAGGGCTCAACCATGCCCAAAGATCATTAAGACCATCATACTATCACATGATATAAATCTTTTTCACAATATTACAGGGTATCGACCCTTATCAACACAAGAGGATTACACCTCATTCAGGGGTCCAACATGCCCAAAGGTCATTAAGACCATCATACTATTTCCTTTAAGATCATCATTATCATTCCATGCCTTACAACAAGGCTCAACAACATCACTTACATATAATACACCAAATCAATACAATATTGCATTAATGAGCTAGGATATATTCATAAACCATCATAGAAGGGTTATATTAGCATTAAGAATATTCCTTTATTACATCAACATGCAAGGAATCTAGATATGATTAACCCTCATCATATTCAAAGCACATGTTTAGCATAAGAAAGTATCGACCATTTGGCTATGATAACCATCAATTAACACATTAAGGTTATGATCATATTAAGGAGGTTATTTCACCATCATGCCATCATATAAGAAGGTTAAACATGAATACTCATCTTTATATATTTGCATTAGAGTTAGGTTGAACAAGATAAATTATATTAATGTTACTAATCAACACTCATACCCAAACCCTAACTCACGACATCCCCATTAGATCATGGATGCATAAGTTGAAGCATCACCATCACATTCCATAGTATTCTAAAGTATGAACCCACACATAAATCAAGGTGTAACCATCATTTTATAGCATACTAGGGTTTCAACAACAATAAGAGAGTACTCCATGATTGTATTAGTCATTCAAGGACTATTCATACCCAATTACCATCATTTAGTTATATTAAAGCTAGGTATAACAAGCTATACCTCATTAGGGTTACCCATTAATTCATTATGGTGATTATAAATTATAATCATATGAGGGCAAGGATAACACTACAAGAAGGCATTGAACCATCAAATTCTCATCATTTGAATCATAACATTACACTACATGCTTCACCTAAACCAATGGGAATATTGAGGCATCAACTTCTAACCATGAAATGTTGAAAAGGTAAATCCATTGGTCGTTTACATAAGTAAATGCCTTGAATGAATCATCTATAATGTTATTGAGTTGTGATCTATAAAAGTCACCATTTAACCCTATACATCCTTTGATTAACAACAATAAGGGTTCTGTTGAGAGTAGGGTAAAACCCATAATCGACTGTTCATTTAAAACAAGCCATCCATTGTCAACAAGTAAGCTCCTTAAGTTGATCATATAAAGGAAACCATATAAATCACATTATTAGGGTCAACATATTACATTAGCCATAATTCCACTTTATTGGAGGAATAAACATTAGATCTTGACCATTGGGTCAAGTTTATATGTTAAAACCATCAATTATAATATAGGTCGACCATTGCATCAAGTAACCCAAGAAACCATTGGTCTAAGGCTTAATTGATGCTACAACTATATGATTAACTCACCATAGGTTGTGGGGACCTGATCTACCATCACTAGTGACCATTAAGTCACCATAGTTTGTTAGATCAACACTATATTCATTAATCACCATCGAATATCAAGCTAATGTCACAATTGATTAATAGCATCACTAGGGTGCTTAGTTGTTGGTCATTAAGCTTATAATTAGGACAACACCTGACATAAGGGGTGACCGTTAGTTAGAACCCTTGGTCACTGACATTAGTTGTCATGAAGACAACACCATCGGTTGTTGCAATGGTACCACCATTGAGTCATGTGTTTATAGAAGAAATCAACTTTAAACCCTAAAATTGACCATTAATTGGTAGGTGCTTAGCACCATAGGTTGTCAAACCAACATGATCCAAGTCATATTATACCTTAGGAACAATGTACACATGATCAAAGGTTCATATAGAACTGAAATCAGAATAGGGAATATTATAAAAATCGAAATCCAAATCAAGCATAGCTTTTTAGTGCATGGATCATCATTTAAAAGTAAGAACATGAGCTAGCAAGCTTATGGTAAGCAATAAACGTGGAGAAAGTTATAAAACTTGCCTCTAATTAGAAGATAAACTCATAAACAGAAGAAAACATGGGTAGGTAGGGTAGGAAATCCAAGGATAAGCTATGAACTCGTCCATCTAGCACCTTTCTTCATCAAATGAGCAAACCCTAAGCATAAGGAGCAAGAAAGGTAGGGTTTTAGAGCTTTAGAGCAATTTATACCATGGAAAAACAAGGTTCAAACATGGAGAAAGGTAGGAGGAAGGATAAAAAAGAAATAAACAGAGGAAAGAAGGGGATTCTTACTCTTTTAGGTTAAGATCACTAGAAGGAAGCCTTTTAAACCCTAAAAGGAAGTCAATTGTAACCCTAGATTCGTTTTCCAAGAAGATCCCCTCTTTCTTCTTCATTGGATAGGAAATTCACAGAAGCACAGAGGGAGAACGAGGTTCATAAAAGGAGGGAAATGGTGGAGAGCAAATGGCTCGTTTGGGTGCTTAAGGATAAGTATATGAAACTTTAAGATAAAGAAAAAGAAAAAGTTGAAGTTCTAGTATCTTTCCAAGTGTCCATGGCCTTAAACTATTAAGAATATATAAGAACACACACATGCAGCTCCCCCATCATCCATAGATACATGCTTATCCCTCGTTTCTTGAATTTCCAAGCAAGACAAATAATTCATTAGTTGATAGCTACTAAAGGTAGCTCATCCATGAAGGGGTAAACCCTGAAATACCCTTGAGGAAAACACCTTCAAACAAAGGTTTAAATAGATGCGCCATGGCTCAAAAAGCTCAAGAATGATGAGAGAATATCCAAGGAACATAATGCAAGTGATAAATTGCAAAGAAAACCTCTCAATTGGGTAAATTGTAGAAAAGTCCAAAATGTGCATAACTTGCTCAAACAATGTCCAAATTGGACCAAATTTGAAACTTAAGCTTGTATTATGATTTAAAAGAATATAACAAAGTTATATTAGGGTTATAAGAATTAAATTATGATAATTAAGCTTGTTCAACACTTTAAGCAAGGTTAGGGGTCTTACAATTTCAACAAGGATTAAGACCACAAATTGTACACAATATATCATTAGTCGGCTGAAGAGGTAGAGAAAACTTTGGAGAGTTTTGTAGAGGTTGCAAGACATATATAAGAATAAGTCAATGTTGATAATCAGTCTGAAGGTTGGAAAAGATCCATAGATTTTAGCAGAGGAGGTCAAAGTAGTGGTGGATACAAAGGAGGTGGTGATTTCTTTTCCATGGTAGGATGAGGTCTTGGTTGTTTTGGAAGATGAGTATATAGTTCTCTACATAGTGGAGGAATGTCCAGTTCTAGTAGATGGAGTACACCACCTAGGTGGGCACCTCCATTAATGCCTTTAGGGTCATCAACTTCAGTGACAGGTCTACAAAGACAAGATAGAACTATGTGTGACAATTGTGGTAGGACTCATTCAGGTCAGTGTTGGGGAGTTGATACAGAAGTGTGTTTTTACTATGGATAAATGCAACGTATTAAGAGGGATTGCCCAAAGCTTCAGTTTATTCCCAAACAAAGCCCACAATCACAGTTTCAGACTCCTTAGAGACATGCTCTAGTTAGAGGGGCAAGCTCTTTAGTAGCCTCAAGATATAGACAGGGAGCACCTAGTATCAATAGTGGATAATGAGGACCACGTGGAAGAGGGAGAGCTACATGGCATTTCTTTTCTATGACACAATTTGAATGAGTAGTCTCACCCATAGTTGTTATAGGTGAGATGCTTATCTTTAATAGCATTTCAATTACATTTTTTGATAGATCCTAGTGTGACACATTCTTCTATTCAAAGATCAATAGTTAGTGAATTAAATCAATGAACCTATGATTTATCTTATGGATTTTTATTAAGAGTACCGTTAGGTGAACTAAAAGTTTTGACAGAAGTATGTCCCATATGTCTTTTAAGTTTCGATGGGTATATCATGGCGATTAATCTCATAGCCTTAGAATTAATTATTTTCAGTTAATTTTGGGTAAGGATTCCCTTGAGACATGCTATGTCTAATTGGGCTGTTGGGAGAGAGATGTCATCTTACTAGAGACAAAATAGTCTTACTTATGTGTATAGTATCAAATATTGTAGTTGATAAAATGATGAGAACGGTGTGTGAGGCCTTTCTAGCACACTTTGGTAGATGCTAGGGTAGAGAAAAAGACAATCAATATAGAGGATGTTCCAGTAGTATGTGAGTTGCTTTTCATGTTTCTTTACTATAGATAGAATAATCTTACTTACGTGTATAGTATCAGCTATTGTAGTTGATAAGATGATGAGAATAAGGTGTGAGGCCTTTCTAGCACATGTGGTAGATGCTAGGGCAGAGAAAAAAACCCAATATAGAGGATGTTTCAATAGTATGTGAGTTACCAAGTGTCTATCCTGATGAGTTACCATGTTTACCTCTAGGGAGAGATGTTGACTTTTAGATATAAATTTTATCGGGTAGTCACCCAATTGCATTACCGGACTATAGAATGGCACTTGTAGAATTGAAGGAGTGAAAAACTCAGTTCCATGAGTTAATGGATAAGGGTTTTATTCAACCTAGTACATCATATTGGGGATCTCCTATGCTCTTTTGTGGAAAAGAAGGATGGAACTATGCAGTTACACATAGACTATAGGCATATGAATAAGATACCCATCAATAAAAAATATCCATTGCCTATTGATGACCTATTTGCTCAGTTGTGCGGAGAAACAATCTTTTCAAAGATAGATCTCATGGTAGGTTATAATCAATTTAGGATAAAGGCATCATATGTACCTAATTCAACTTTCAAAATAAGATTTTGGTGTTATGAGTTTGTATTTATGTCCTTTGGAATGAAAAATGCCCCTGCAACTTTTATGGACATGATGAATAGAGTTTCTAGACCGTACCTAGATCAATTTATAGTACTATTTATAAATGATATTCTTATATATTCCAGAGATGTTGTATAACATGAGCAACATCTAAGCATAGCTTTGTAGTTGTTGAGAATACAACATATATATGCTAAGTTTAGCAAATGCGAGTTCAAGTTGTCTGAAGTTTCCTTTCTTGGACATGTCATATCAGGAGAAGGTTTCAATGTAGACCCTAAGGAAATGGACCACGTTCTTCTATGGGAGCAGCTTGTAACTCCTATCAGGATCAAAAGTTTTCTTGGGTTAGTTGGATATTATAGAAGGTTCATAATTAACTTCAATGTTCTAGCAACACCACTTACACATTAACAAAAAAGGATCTGCCATTTGTTTGGTCTGACGATTGTGAGAAAAGATGTCATACATTACAACAAAGATTAACCTCAACATTGATTTTCATCCTACCAAAAGTAGATAAAGGCTATGTACTATTCTGTGATGCATTAATGAGAGGTTTAGGATGTGATCTTGTGTAGGAAGGAAAGGTGGTGGCTTATGCTTCTAGGAATCTCAAGAAGAGTGAAGATAATTATCCAAAACATGATCTTGAGCTAGCATCAGTAGTACTTGCCTTAAAGACATGGCACCATTATCTCTATGGTGAGTAATGTCAGGTATTTATTGACCATAAAGTTTAAAGTACATTCTCACACAAAAGGGTCTTAACCTGAGGTAGTGTAGATGGTGAGATCTCATAAATAACTCTTATGCTATAATTTATTACCAACCTTGAGAAGGCTAATGTTGTGGCAGATGCTCTGAGTAGAAACTCTACATCACATGCAAAGATGTTTTCTCTGGCATGTGTAATAAGACATTTGTTGGTCAAAACTGAAAGATTTGAATTTGTATATGAGTGTTATAATAAAGTGAGTTGATTGCATAGGCGCATGTTAGACCTACATTCAATGCAAAAATTAAAGAGATCAACAAATTGTTAGGGAATTGAAGCATATTATGCATGATACAGTGATAGAGGATAGAGTTCAAATATTCAAATGATGGGATGTTGTATCATCGTGATAGATTATGGGTTCTAGATGACATTGAGTTAAAGAAATAAATTCTCAAGGAAGCTCACTCTTCTATATATGCAATGCATCGAGGTAGTTCCAAGATATACAATAGCCTTAAGGAGCTGCATTGGTGGTCAGGTATGAAGAAAGATATGTCTAGGGATATAGCTAAGTGTGGTGTATGTCAACAAGTTAAGGTTGAACATCAAAAGATGGCATGTATTCTTTAACCACTCCCTATTCATGTGTGGAAGTGGAAACAAATCACTATGGACTTTGTAGTCGGGTTACCTAGGACACCATGTAGATTTGATTATATATGGATAATAGTGGATAGATTAACAAAGACTTCTCACTTTGTCACGATTAAGACAACATGGGATACGTCAAAGCTAGCCGAAGTCTATATAGATGAGATAGTCAGATTACATGGAGTACCAATTTCTATAATACCAAACAAAGACCCAAAGTTTACATCTAGATTATGGAATCAGTTGCATAATTCGTTGGGAACAATATTGAAGTTTAGCACATCATTTCACCCTAAGATAGATGGACAATCAGAATGGATAGTTAAAACCATAGAAGACATGCTGAGAGCATGCACTTTATAGTTTAGTGGCAGTTAAAGTGATCATCTTAGTATTATGGAATTTGTTTATAATAATACTTACCATTCTAGTTTAGATATGGCCCCTTATAAAGCATTGTTTGGGAGAAAATGTAGATCATCTATCTACTGCTATGAAGTTGGAGAAAGACAAATTCTAGGCCTGGAGCTAGTGGAAGAGACAACAGAAAAGAAATGTGTGATTAGACAACATTTGAAAGTTGACAAGACAAACATAAAAGCTATGTAGAGAAATGTCATAGACCACTTCAATTTGAGGTTGGGGATGATTTTTACTTAAAACTATCATAATGAAAAGGTGTATTAGGGTTTGGGAAATGAGGTAAGTTAACACTTAGATACATGGCTCCCTGTCCAATCATTCAAAGAATTGGACCAGTAGCATACAAAGTTGAGTTCCCTCTTGAGATAGCTGACTTACATGATATGTTTCATGTATCCATGTTGAAGAAGTTTCATCTAGGTACATATAAGATATTAGACCTAGAAGCAATACAACTAAGAGAAGATATCTCATATGTTGAATGTCATATACAATTTTTTTATCGTAGAATTCAAAAGCTTAAAAAGAGGGAGATACCCTTAGTAAAAGTTGGAAAAGTCATGGTGTAGAAGAATCCACATGGAAGTTATAGCTATAAATGTGTAACAAGTATCCTTTCCTATTATACAAATTTCCAAACAAATTTTATTAGAGGGGAATATTGTTAAAACCCATACCTTGCTTTATTGGTAGTTTGAGTATTTATCTTAATTCCAGTGTTGATTACACATTTATTAACACTTTGCATTATTAGTTGGTTGATTTATGTTATGGTTCAATGTAAACATGTTTTTTTTGATAAATTATATAATATACGTGTTGTGTATAAATCAAGGTTTGAACCATATATGATATAATAATATCCCACACATGTATGTGGAAGAGTATTGTAGACATTTGAGGAATTAAATAACAAAAAATTAATAATTAATAATTTTATCAAAATTTTCTATAAAATGGTAGAGAATAAATTATGAATCCAATACTAAAATAATGAACCAAATTGGATTTAAAATGAGATATATATGTTACTTTTATGTTTCACATAGAAATACGTTTTGATTCAACAACCAAAGGCTTCCAGATTCAACAACTGAAGGCTCAACAAACTCATAAACCAATTGCTTGATAGACTCACATATTGAAGGCTTGGAAGACTCATAAACTGAAGGCTCAACAGACTGACGGTTCAACAACCAAAGTTTTGACAGATTCACAAATTGACAACTCGATAGAATGATGGCTCAACAAATGAAGGCTCAGTAGACTCACAAACTAAATGCTCACCCGACCAAAGGTTCAACAACTGAAGGCTAGGACGACTGATGTTTCAACAATTACATGAATTAGATGCTTTACATACTCACAAAACAAAGGCTCAAAAGACTCACAAACTAATGCTTTTGAGTTGTGTTGCCACCCAACACAACCTATCATGAAAATAGCCATAACTTTTACTATATATATTGGAATCTGATGAAATCTATTTTGTTGGGTTCATCTTTTGATCCTCTATAGTGTCAGAGCACTAAACCATGTAAAAGACAATTTTAAAGGAAACTTCTAGGGTGATCTTTGGGAAGAACGTGTAGAATGGGAGGAAACAAAGGTTTTAACATAGATCAACCCTGGTAAGTAGGTTTTAATTGTAGATATCTTCTTCTCTTCATGTTCCCTTGCTTAAAATTCCCTAATCCGAAAACTAAATGTTTCACTTACCTTTTTCCTTCATCTCCTACCTCCAGAAGGCTTTGTTTAGGTATGTTAGACCAACATGAGGCTAAACAAAGCTGCTTTTTGAAGCTTAGCGCTTGAATCCAAGTTTAGTGGAGTGGAATTCGACATGTCCAAGTTGTAGTACGAGATCAATAAGCTAGGATCACACACAAGTTAGTGGAAAATCACCTTCTAACCTTGATTTATAGTATAAAAGTATGAAATAATGGTATTTTATATGTTGAATCTTACTCGGGAATTGTTATTGCAAAATTATTATGTATGCATAGTAGTTTTCAATAGAGGAAATATTTTTTTTGGTACATTATGTCCTATGATGTTGATACGTTCATTTTTTTCTTGATATGCATTGCAATAGGGTAAATGGAATGGCGCATTTCGAGGCACCTGAAACCTTGGGTTTGGCCAAATACCAGATCTAAAGAATTAAACTCTGACATGTGTGAATTCTGAAAGTTGCTATTTGCTAGATAGTTATGATGATTAATGCCAATGCCTAATTAACAAACTGGGTAATATTAAAAATGATAAGGACATTATCTAGACAAATTAATTTTCATTAGACGATAGATGCCCTGAACATTGTAGAATCCATCACAGGAGGCTTGCGAGGTGAGGAATAAACATGCTTCCCTAATGGAGGATAAGTCCAGACTGAGATAGCCGGATTATATCAGATAAGGGTGCGATGCTCTAGGCCAGTGAGGACAAAATCCTTAAAATAGCATGGTACGATATTAATTGGAGATGCTAGTTGTAACATGCTACTGTTTAGTTGGTTAGCCCTAGTGGAACCTCTAATGTAGAGATAACCGAAGTTCCTTAACACTCCACCTAATTACCTAGGTTTAGAGGAGGAGTCTATATATCCAACCGCTTCAATTAGCTGTTGAGGCCATCGTGGTGAGGTTTGTTATAGAGATGATAGTTGAATATTTTAGACTTAGGATCTAGGGCATTCTAAGTCTTATATAGTAAGATCGAACTTGCTGTGATGCTTTCACATGTTGTGCTACACCTCATGTGGGTCCAGGGTAAATAAATGGACTGAAGAACCAAATGGATAATTAGTGATTTACTCTGATTATCTGTTAACAATACTCATGCTATGTTTGACCGATTTGATTGGTTTCAATTACCTTGAATAGCCTGCTTTCATCCTAAATAATATATACCATTCAACTATTTTATCATGGTTACTTGATGATTTTCTACACACTAAGCCAGTAGCTCATACAATCTACTGAAATAGTTTTTCGGACAAGGGTCTAGCTCTACAGGAGGAGTCAAAAGCTAGCTTTAATTGAGAGTAGACCATTCTAGGTCTTATGCAAAAGTATTTATATTAGTTAGTTAGTCTCTTATCTTTCCTCTAGATCTTGGGAATGAGAGAGTGAGAAAAAGAGCAATTTGTATATAATTGTACTTAATGTATATTAAGTGAAAACTATTCCTTCTATGTAAAAGTTGATTTTTTTTGTAACCTTTCATGTTTATATATGCAACATGTTATGTTTCTAGTTTTCATGATGTTTCATTTGTTATATTTACCTAAAAATAATTAAGGATGATTTACAGTAAGTGATTAAAAGTGGATATAGTTAGTTTAATCCCTCCTGGGCGGACCTAATTGCCAGATTTTATGAGTTGTGGTTGCATCATCAGTACTCTGACCTACAGAGATCACAAACCCCCCATGCCTTCCTCTTATCCATATCTAACCTGATCACCTCTAAAGTATACCTAAACCTACAGATAGTTGTGAGTTTATATATCCCAGAATCCCTTTGATGACTTGCATCTCCTCGATGTTGCCAAGATCCCAAACCATGGTGCAACATCTCCATGGCACCTGCAATAGAACTACCACATTGATGAATGGAATTATACTAAATAGTTTGATTCAATAAAACATCTATTCAATATTCCTTAATACTGTAAACACCTCCAACCATGTCCAAGAAGACCCAGTGTTGGGGTTATGACTTGCAATCCACCCTTGTCACTATGATCAGTCAAGAACTGATCAATTGTGCTTTTCCTTCATTTGTAGGCTAGTTAATCATTCTACATTTGAAATATTAGAAAATCAACTACTAATGATAACAAATAAGCAACCGACTAGATGATAATAATGATTTACCAATTTGTAGGATCAGGTGCCATAGACCAAATTCTATCATAATATGTTGGATACAATACATGTCTATGAATATGACCTATACTGATGAATAAATTTGTAATATTGATCCTATCCATATACATAGTAGTACATTAAAAAAGGGTAATCAATCATTCTTTGCAAATTCATTAATAAGTTATAAAATAGTTGCTATAAACCTATTATAAAACAATCATATATGTTGAATAGGAACTAGATATTAAATTAGATGGTAGATGTGGACATTTTATTTATTTCAAAAGTATAAAGATGGACTATAATTGTATATTAATCTATTTAAGAGGATTGTATAAGTATGATGTCATAATGGTTTGGCATAATGAGAACCTTAGGTTACCTTAGAGCATGTGATATTACTTCCCTTAATACACCTATTTAAGTCTTAATTACATTATCCAAATCAATAATACACCCATATATTGGCAATTTAATTGACATAATGTTGATTACATGAGTAAACGATATTAGGAAATTGTACGCAGTACAACAACTTAATCTTATATGACTTAATTAAAAGCCTAGAAAGAAGGATAATGGAAACATTGAAATAATAACCCTAAATGGGTTACTCCTGATACTAAATAAGTCAAATTGAACAACATTCATTCTGATCCAATCAACAAAAATATTGTTCTGATATGTAGTTATCTCTTCTTGGAGTTGTTATGAGATTATGTATTCCTTGGAGTCCTGAATGATGGAGGTATTGGATCTTCATTTTCATTATTGGACTATTTTCCCTCTTGATTTGCACACATATCATTTTGATTCATCGTCAACCCAAAATAGCTTCAAAAACCTTTATTGTTACAACTCATACCTTGCTTTACTGGTAATTTGAGTATTTAAACTAAATTCTGGTGTTGATTACACCTTTATTAACAGTTTACATTACTAATTGATTGATTTATATTTTGGTTCAATTTAAACTTGTTCTATAATAAATTAGATAAAATATGTGTTGTGAATACATCAAGGTTTGAATCCTAGTTGATATACTAATAGCCCACACACGTATATGAAAGGGTATTATAGATATTTAAGGAATTTATTAACAAAGAAATTATTGATTAATAATTTTATCTATATTTTATTGTATAATGGTAGAGAATTCAATTATTGATCCAATACAAAAAGAATTAACGTAATTGAAGTTAAAATGAGAGAGATATGGCACTTTTAGTTTTCACATAGAAATACCTTCAGACTCATAAACCAAAGGCTCACTAGACTCGCAAACTGAAGGCTCGACAGACTCACAAATGGAAGGCTCGACAGACTCAGAAACCAAAGCATCAACAAACTTATAAACTAAAGGTTATATAGACTCACAAACCGAAGGCTCGATAGACCGACAGTTCAAAAACCAAAGGCTCAACAAACTCACAAACCGAAGGTTTTGAGCTGTGTTGCCACCTAGCACAATCAATCAAAAAAATGACCATAACTTTTCTATATATCTTAGAATTTTATGATATTTATTCTATCAGATTTATCTTTTGATCCTCTACACAGACATTGCCCTAAACCACAAAACAAGAAAATTGGAATGTGACTTATAGGGTGATCTTTGGGGAAGAACGTGGAGAATAAGAGGAAACAAAGGTTTTCGCTTAGATCAACCTGGTAAATAGGTTTTAATTGTAGATCCCAACATGAGGCTTAATTGGGATGTTTCTTGAAGCCTAGAGCTCAAATACAAGCTTCATGGAGCAGAATCCAACATGTTCAAGTTCAAGTAGGGGATCGATGAGCTAGAATTCACATACATGTGAATGGAAAATCACATTCTAACCTTGATTTAAAGTATACAAGTGTGCAATAATGATGTTTTCTGTGTTTATTCTTACTTAATATTTGTTACTGCAAAATTATTATGTATGCACAATAGTTTTCAGCAGAGGAAATATTACTTTGTATACTATGTGCTATGATGTTGATATGTTCAGCTGTTACGTGAGCTTCGTTGCAATAGGATTATTGGTATGGTGGATTTAGAGGCACCGAAAACTCTAAGTTTGCCCTATTTCTGGATCTAAAGAATTGAACTATGATTTGATAGAAATTTGATAGTTTCTATTTGCCAAATAATTATGGTAATTAATGCCAAATTCTCAATTGTCAAAGATAGGGTAATATTAACAATGACGAGGATGTTATGTGGAAAAATTAAATTTCATTGACAATATATGCCCTAAACACTATAAAATCCATCATAGGAGGCCTGCACTCTGAGGAGGAAATATGCTTTTTGATTGGAGGATAAGGCCAGATCAAGATAGATGGATCATACTGGATAAGGTGCGGGATCTAGGCCAGTAGGGTAGACTCCTTATAATAGTGTGATACCCAACATTAACAAGAGATGCCGACAGTACCAGTGAAACATCGTCAGTTGGTTTGCCCTATTGAAACCACTGATGCGTAGACAACCAAAGCTCTTTAACTCTCTGCTTGATTACCCAGGTTTAGAGGAGGAGTCAAGATATCCAGCCGCTCCCATCAGCCGACAAGGCTAGATGTAGAGAGCCCTGTTGCAGATAGGGTACCTAAAAATTCCAAACTTAAAATCACATGCATTCTTCTATCTTATACAATGAGATCATATCTTGTTGTGATGCTTTCACATATTTTTGTACACCTCATGCGGGTCCAGGGAATTAAATAAATGGATTGTAGAACCGAAATGAATTACTCTAATTAGTTGTTATCAATATTCCTAATATGTTTGAACAATTTATTGTTTTCAATTACCTTGTACAACTTTCTTTCATCCTAAATAGTAAATGCCTCTCAAATAATTTATCAAGGTTACAAGTTAATTTTCTGCGCACTGAGCTAGTATCTCATCAACCTACTAATTTTTTTTTCATTAAAGGACCAAATCCTATAGAAGAGAAAAAATCTAGCTTTTATTAAGATTAGAACAGTGGACTTATGGATAAGTAGTTATATTAGTTAGCCGGTCTCTTATCCTTCCTCTGGATTGTAGGAAAAAGAGAAAGAGAGTTGAGATAAGTTTTATAATATGCAATACTTGATATATATTATGAAATAACTCTTTGGTTGACTTAAAATTCGAACTCTATTGTAATTTAAAGTTAGATTTTTAGGTTCGATGTTTCTAGTTTAAATATTCCAATGTTTAATAAGTTTCTTTATTATTAAAGAAAAGAAAAAGTTAATATAGTTTACATCAAGTTCTAAAATGATTGGTTAGTTTTAATTCCTCCTTGGTGGGTTTGAATGATGTATTTTGAGGGTTCAACTTGTGTCAATAAATTGGTATTGGAGTGAAGGTTTGAATATCATAATTTAGCCTAAGTTTGGGATAAAGGCAATAAGGGACAAATATGTTAGGTTGTTTTCCTCTTTAACCTATAATTTTCTAATAAATGTGTTCTATTATGGATTATACATATGACAAGAAGAGGATATGGTATTGGTGAGGAACAAGCCCAAAGCCATTATGGCCTTAACCCTCTAGCAATGGCATATGGAGGAGAATATATGTATGAGGTTGCAAGAATGTATCATATCTTCCTGGAAACAAAAAATAAATATAATATGGACAAGAAGGCTTCATCTTCTAGTGAGGATATGATGGGATCCTATGAGTTAGTAAAGAATATTGGTGAGACTGAGTTTTAGGAACTATAGACCCAACTATGACAAACATGTGACTTTAATAGCTGGAGAAGGTTTTTCATTTAATGGTGTTCACATAATACAAACATATCAACCATGTAATCTATTTGCTTAAAGGATATGTTGAGTTATGGTGACACATAGCAGAAGATGAGAGGAGAAATACATCGATGACCTGGAAAGATTTTGTGGATGAGTTCTGCTTAAAGTACTTTCCTTCTACTTTCTGAGTGATAAGAAAAGATAGCTGGAAAATATCAGGTAGGGTGGCATTAAAATTGGAGAATATGAGGCATACTTTATAAGATTGGCTAATTTCTACCCACAATTGATACCGACTGACATAGAAAAGTGTAAGAGATTTCAACAAGGATCAAGACCAGAATTTGGGAACAACATATCAATGGTTGGATGAAGGGATAGAGAAAACTATGAAGAGTTTTTTGAGGCTATAAGATGTTTAGAAGAGTAAGTTGATGCTGATAAGTAGTTTGAAGGTAGGAAAAAACCTGGAAATTTTAGTAAAAGAGTACAAATCAGTGGTGGATACGAAGAAGGTGGCAGTTTCTTGTCCAAGATAGGAAGAGGTCTTGGTTATTTTGGAAGACAAGGATCTAGTTCTTCACACACTGAAGGAAGTTTGAGTTCCAATAGATGGAGCACACCACCTAGGTGGAAACCTTCATTAAGGCCTTCAGGGTCATCAACATAAATGACAGGTCCGCACAAATAGGATACAACTATGTGTGTGACACATGTGGTATGACACATTCTGGTCAATATTGGGGAGTTCATACTCAAGCATGTTACTACTATGGACATATGGGGCATATTAAGAGGGATTGAACAAAACCTCAGTTTATACCTGAAAAAAGTCCACAATTGTAGTTTCAGACTCCACAGAGACATACTCTAGTTAGAGGAGCAAGTTCTTCTGTAGCGTTAGGCTCTAAAGGGGGAGAAACTGGTACCAATAGTGGACAACGAGGACCCCATGAAAGAGGGAGAGCTACATGCCATCTATTTTCTGTGACATAGTCTGAAGGAGTAGTCTCACCCTAAGTTGTTACAAGTGATATGCTTCTCTTTAATAGCATTTTAGTTCAATCATTGATATCAACTAGTGTGACATATTCTTTTTTTCAAAATTCAATAGTTAGTGGACTAAATCTTTTAAACTGAGATTTGTCTTATAATTTTTTTTAAGAGTACTTTTAGGTGAACCAACAATTATGATAAAAGTATGGCCCAGATGTCCTTTGAGTTTTAGTGGGTACACCATAATTGTCAATCTCATACCCTTAGAGATTAATTCTTTCAAATAATTTTGGGTATGGATTGCCTTGAGACGTACCATACCCAATTGAACTGCTGGAAGAAATAGACTATATTTAAGCAAGGTGACTTTTCATGTGCCGTTACTAGAGGTATAAAAGTCTTACCTATGTGTACGGTTCTAGTTATTGTAGCTGATAAGACGATGAGTAAAGGGTGTGAGGCCTTTTTAACACATATTATAGATGTAAAGGCAAATAAAATAATAATTAATATAGAAGATGTTTTCATAGTGTGTGAGTTCTCAAACATTTTTCCTGAAGAGTTACTAGGTTTACCTCTAGAAAGGGATGTTGAATTTGAGATACAACTTTTTACTGGGTAGTCACCAATAGCATTACCACTCGATAGAATGGCACCTACAAAGTTAAAGGAGTTAAAAACTCAGTTACAAGAGTTAATGGGTAAGGGTTTCAATCAACCTAGTTCACTACCTTGGGGAGCTCTAGTGCTTTTTGTGAAAAAGAAGGATGAAACTATGTAGTTATGCATAGACTATTGGAAAATAAATAAGATAATTATTGATAACACCCAAATTCATGCATCTATGCTAAGCATTTATTTATGGTTTTGTGTCATTATAGCCTTAATATGCCCAAAATAACCCTAGATCCTTATCTTTTAGTAATTTATATCTTTTCACAGATGAAGTTGCTCAACTAGACAATTTTGGGACTTGTAGGCACCAAACCTGAAAAGACATCTACTCTCCAAGATTTCTCCCCAACACATAGTTTTTGCAGTAGCTAGACTTCCATCTGTCACGACCGCGGTGGACTAAGCATTGCACTGTGTGCACCAGCTTAGGAGATGCCCAAGAAACTTTTGATATCTTGGATCCTATTTTCGATGGCCAGCCCCTTATCAGAATGCATCCTCGCCAATCAGAAGGTTCATCGACGTGAGCCACTCGACCACCAGTAATAACCCCCCGTGGGGGTGGGTTTGGTCCATGATGCCATGACCGCGACCGAGATGTTGTATCGACCGAAACTCGGCACAGTCGGGCTGAGTCTATGACTGCGATCGAGGCTACGACTATGACCGAAGCCACGACCAAGACCGAGGCCCGTACAACTATGACCGCGGCATGATCAAGCTCGACCGTTGCCCAATAAACCTCGATGGCGGCCCACACAACTGCGACCATGGTCCGATCAACCTCGATCACAACACAATCACGAATGCGACGTCTATGACAACCGCAACTCTCCTCACGACCGTGCCCAGCCTGGCATGGTCAGGCCGAGACCAGGGCCACGACCAAGGTAGGTGCCATGACCATCTTCCACCTTTACCTATAAATACCCACCCCTCATGACCTGGAGAGGGGTTCTGAACTTTTGGAGGTTCCACATTGTGGTTCCACACATTCTCAGTTCCCAGAGCCCAGTGGAAGAGTTCCAAGGTCTGAAAAGGCTGAAGCATTCATCCTACATCCATTCCTCCAATTTGCTTCCATCTACCACCATCTTCCACCACCATTCACCCACCACGCTGTTGTTTGGGGCGGAATCAAGAGAATGGAGGCCAAGGAGTCCAGAAGACCAAGTAGGATGACCCAAAGATGAGATCCAGCCTATTGGGGGCTAAGGAGCGAGAGCCACCTCTCCTCTATGGGCTAAATCTCTTCTTCTTCTTCTCATTTCTTCTACTGTTCTCCTTTGTTTCTATACAAATGATGTTCTTCCAGCTTTGTTCAGTGCCAAATATGCTTGTTCATGGCTAGTTGAGCTCCTTCTTGGCTATGTAGCATGTTTTAGGCATGTTTATGTACTTTTACCTTAAGCAAGTAGCTTTATTTCAGATCTAATACATTTTCTGTTCTATCTTCTCTTTGTGATTATGATTGCTAGTTTGGTTGATCTCCTTCTTGCTTGAACTTCTATTTCTGCCTATATCGAGAGATTCATTGTAGAAATAGGTCAGAGAAGATAGTTTGGATCAGAATCTAAAAGGATGACGGTTCAAGGTGATATGTGTAGAACCGTAGACCTGGGCACGGTCGGGCCCACTACCTGGTTCTACCTAGATCACACCTGTTCTTAGCATCTGAAAATGTTCTAGACCTGAGAGGGTATCTAAAATATTCTAGGGTGTTGATTTGTCATCCTCGAGAGAGGTTTCATATCATTGATGGGTTTTAGTCAAGCTACGCGAAAGCGAGTGGGGTGACTGCATCGGAACAGATACCACAGTATGTACCATGTTTGGATGTAGGTTGCTCGCTGGGGTGTTCGAGGGTTGTCTACGTCTGAGAACGGGTGCATAGACTGCCCAACTTGTGGTTATATAGCCAGGAACTCCTTCTCTCTGATTAGTATAATCCAATAGACTCTGTTTTCTTTTCTTTTCTTTATTTTGTTTTATTTTGTGACAATATGTTAGACTAGTTCTAGCTCCATACTTTTATCGACTATCAGATTGGCTTATCTGATTTAAGAGTGAGATATTAAGCATCCTAAATGTCCTTATGTTTGACCCCATAATAAAGTTGTAGGGGTCCTTGAAGGTTTCAGGTTATAAATTTAAAGTTCAATCCTTATGAGTCTGCCTCCTTTCAGACGTGCAATTTAGGCCACATCAACCATCAAGAACAAATATCCTTTAACTAGGATTGATGGCCTATTTGATTAGCTGCAAAGGAAATAATATTTTCAAAGATAGATCTCAGGTCAGCTTATCATCTGTTTAGGATAAAGGCATCATATGAGCCTAAGTTAGCCTTCAGAACAAGATATGAGAATTATGAGTTTGTAGTTATGTCCTTGGGACTGACAAACGCCCTTACAACTTTTATGGAAATAACGAATAGGGTATTCAGATCGTATCTAGATCAGTTCATAGTAGTATTTCTAGATTATATCCTTATATATTTTATAGATGCAAAACAACATGGACATCATCTGAGGATAATTTTGTAGTTGTTGAGACAACATTATCTATATGCTAAGTACAAAAAATGTGAGTTCTGGTTGTTTAGAGTTTCCTTTCTTGGCCATGTCATATCAGGAGGAGTTAGTGTAGACCCTAAAAAAGTAGAATATGTTTTTTATTGGGAGCAACCTACAACTCCTACTAAAATCTAAAGTTTTCTTGGGTTAGTCGAACATTATAGAAGGTTTGTAAAGACCTTTTATGTTCTAGCATCAACACATACACATTTAACAAAAAAGGATGTGCCTTTTTATTGGTCTAATAATTGTGAGAAAATATTTCAGACATTAAATCAAAGATTAACCTCAACACTAGTTTCAACCCTACCAAAAGCAGATAAAGGCTATGTAGTGTTCTGTGATGATAATAGGAGAGGATTAGGATGTGTTCTTATGCAAGAAGGAGAAGTGATTTCTTATGCTTTTAGAGAGCTTAAGAAAAATGAAGAGAGCTATCCTTTACATGATCTTGAGTTGGCAGACGTAGTACATGCCTTGAGGACATGGTAACATTATCTTGTGGTGAATAATGTCATGTATTTACAGACCATAATAGTATAAAATATATTTTCACATAGAAGGATCTTGACTTAAGACAACGAGCACTAGTACAGAACTAACCTTTAGTGTTAGTTATTTAAGGCCTTTAGCGTCGGTTTCAACGCGACACCCAAGTGGGCGCCGCTAAAAGTCGAAACCTTCAACGTTGGTTTTTACACCGACACCATAACCCTTCCCGCCACCAAAAATATGCCAGCAAGGGCACTATAGGCGTCGGTTATTCAATAAAACTGACACTATATCAAGGTCAAAGACGTCAGTTATTTAATAAAGCTGACACTATATAACCCTTCCCGCCACCAATAAAATGCACCAGCAAGGGCACCATCAACGTCGGTTTTTATATATAACTGACACCCACAACCACAGAGACATCGGTTTTTTGCTAATAACCGACGCTGTATGTCTTTGTTGTCAGTTTTATACTAATAATCAACGCCTATTTTATGATTTTTTTTCTTATCAGTTTGCAGGCCTACTGTCTGTCTAGTCAGCAGATGCAGAACCTGTAGTTCAGTTCAGAACTATAGGTTTACAACATCCATTGATATCAGCCAATAACAGGCCACAAATCTACAAAATTAACAAGATAGACAACAATTTATGATCACACACATTTAGCAACCTACAGTTCCATTCATTTCATCTCTTTTCACATTTAGACACATGTAGAAACATTCATGTATTGATCACTTCACATTCACACATATGACAATTCAGAAAAATTCATTCAAATTCACACAAAAATAATTATGAGAACAAAGTTTAGAAATATCATTCTTTATTCATCATCATCATTATCGCCATTAGTATCCCAATTATATTAAAAAATTCCCACTACTTGTAGGGCTTTTGCCCATTCTTCTCTTACATCATCTAATTCTTCCCTCGTATAGGGAGTATGTACATCTAATAACTTTCCACCTGTAGTCAAATTAGTTTTAAACACATGCAAAGAGAATGACGTATATATATAATTAATAATATATAATAAGATTGATATAATTCATATTATCTAATGAGACTATATATAATACCACATGTATAGTATCGATTTCCATTATGATATGTTTGATGATTAGGTCCATAAATCACATCACATAGTATGCACATGCCCAACTGTTGTCTTGTGTAGCACACTATAAATTGAAACATACAAAATATTAAAAAATACAAATAAGCACAGTTCACATAAATAATATATACATTGGAGTCAGGAAATTACTTTCACATTCTCCCAAATTAGTGGCTGAATATTTTTCTTGGGGACCTTTCCTATAGATTTTTTGCACTCATGTAAAGCCCTACATGTTAATGTAACACATTAAATTGCATAATTAAATAGTAATGTAATAACAGATGTTAACATATATAAAAATATGAAATATTTCTCACGGGAATAATGACTTTTTCATTGTGTGTCCATATAATGTATTCAATTCATTCCCCACAAGATCTAGATAATAGACAGTGAACGTCTTGGGGACAATAACTAGTAGCTCCCAATGCCTACCACTATATGTAAGTAAGTTAAAAATTAATAACTCAAAATCCACAATAAAAATGTAATTTTATTAAGTCCAAATTATAAGCAAAGTAAACTTACTCGACATTGAATGAAGCTATTATCACTGTCTTCGTTTTTTGCCAAAATATTTAAAACCAACACAGTAGTATGAAGTATCTGAAGAATGGTATTTATCTACAAGACTAATCAAAGATGGAACCAAAAATCCCACATGGGAAAATGAAAAATCTGTACATATCGTGTGTAAGTGGCTACAAAACATGTATTACATATGCATTAATATATAAGAAACTAGATCACCGTATATAAAACAAGGTATATGGATGTATAAATAAGATCTCACCATATCCATAGCTCTATAATAGATGTATTCAACCAATCATAATGAAACAACTCCAAAATATCTTATACAAATAGCTTGTTATTGTATGATTGACCTGCAACATCCTCCAAAATAGAAATATTTATAGGGCAATTTGGATCATGTTCACCTATCCATACTGCCATACCCCTACAATTAGGACCTAACGAGGCATGTAGGTCCCTTGGAAGCCAACTTGGTACTTCAGGAGGTGGAGGTAGAGGCTAAGATGTAGCGGGTGTCTTCCTTTTAACATGTATATATAATTTAGATCAATTGACTCATATATACACACAAACAAATTAACATAATGTAAATTTACCATACAATATTAATATAGACGATATCCTCTTTGGGCCACATTATCACTCCGCCTTCTGCCTCACCAAGCGTTTCAAAATCTGGGTGGGCATATGGCAATGCAAGATCCCTCCAATTGGGGAGTACATGTATTAGGCTCACACGAACCACACCAGCTGGTACTGGAGTCCCATGAAACATGTCCCCTGGAAGGGCTGGGTAAGCTTATGCCTCTGCAATGATATATTTTCGACTTTTTAGATAGCTTGGGTTCAACCCCTACAAATTTACATAAAGAATGTTATATACATATATACATAAACATATCATCTTGAAAAAACTAGATACCATGTCATTAAAATACTTACAGCGGACGTGCTAGGTGGGTCTATAGGATTACTTCCAACCTCTACATTAGGAGAGGAGCGGCATGCCACAAGTACTGTCTGAGTGGCATCCTGAGATGCCTGTCACTTCACCATTGCTTCTTAGACTTTCTTATTAATTAACTCATCTACCTATACATCGACAAAAGAAACACTAGCTTTTGATTATTGAATTCCCTTTCGCAATAACATTCTAAAAAAAGAACAAGTTACCTCAACATTTGATAGTCCTGCTTTTGGGACAGGTTTGCACTGTGATGGCCCAAAGAACGCTTTTATGCCCACACCAGTGCCTGCACCCCTAACACATCCAGGATGCTCTGGGTTACCAAGAGCAACTGTCAATTCATCCCTTGTTCCCTCAGGGATGAACTTGCCTTCCTTCCTCTGCTCGTGAAACTCCCACTAATCACCATCAATAGAAATTGGTAAGTAAACATAACAATAATCAATATCGATTGCTCTAAGAGTTGAATTTTACCATTTTTGCAGCCGCCTCAGCAGTTGCGGGCTTCGTTATATCTCCCTTCTTATTTTTCCTCCCAACTATCCACATAGCATGGTGAGGCAGAGGTGCAAGACCAATAGCAGAGGACTCTGCAGTCTCCTGAGTAGCAGTAGACTGAGCAGTAGACTCAGCCTGTAGTATTTAGTGAACGCCTACATAGCCTCTTAGACCCATTGTGTGGTCATGCACATTCAGTGCACGCCTTGCTCTTTGAGCATCGCTGATAGCCTTGTTAGTAAGCACATTGATTTGGTTAGTAACACTAAAGGTTAATCTTGAATAGGTGAATACATAAGAACGTATATTAATTAAATTGGGAGTGGTGCTTAATACCTTGAATTCATTTGTTTTTCTTTGGGTAACAAACTCCTCCCAGTCTTTGGGGTCCAGGTAGTTCCATTCCTTAGGGGCTGCCTTCTTCCTAAATTTATTTTTTAAAGAGAATACAAACAAAAATTATTAGTGTAGAGTTAGTAAAAAAGTGATCAATGTCTAGAATTAGAAATCAATCAAGAACCTCTTCTCAGCATCACATATGTAATCTCGGGTGAGATTTGTCCTATAGTTCCTTAGGACCCTCCCACAGTGTTGCATCACACATTTACGATACATCTTTTCATCCAGATCAAATATACTCTACAAAATAGAATTGCTATTAACTAGTATCCTAAAGATTAGTAATCTACAAAAATAGAATTGCAAATAATAATAACTCACACATAGTTCCTTTCATACTAAGTCTTTCTTCCCCTTAGGAACTTTTTGCCAAGATTCAAAAATAGGACTACAATGGCTACGAGTAAGAACGCCAAGACATGAAATAAATGAGTTGCGGTTCAATCCAACTGGATTTCCTACATGATCAAAATCCACAACCAGCTTGGGTCCATTACCCCTTTACTGTAGTAACTTGTTCATCATTGTGATACCCCTCACTTTCTATTTTTTTTTTACTACTCATCAAGTGCCCCAAGTTCTTCAGGGGGTACATCATCAACCTAAAATTTGACAAAATAAACACACTTATAGGATATACCTATAAATGAACATATAGATAGAAATATAGGATATATTTTTAAATCTTACATTGAGGCGGCACATTGATATCCTCACCCTCATGGTAATCATCATCACGGTCATCATGCTCATGCTCAGCCATCTGAAAGTGTCATTAAAAAATCAAACATTTAGCATTTGACATAACTAGAAGATAATAAAACAATGTAAAGTTCACATTCAAAAAAATAAAACAAATAAAAAATATAAACATGCATGCCTCTAATATTGCGATCTTTTATCAATTAACAATCCTTCATTGTGATCTCCATGCACATACAAGTCATCATTAGCTTCAATATTTGGTGGTGTTGGCAACCCAACTGAGAATGGACTGGAGTCATCATACTTATCATAGTACTCTTCTTCATCTATAAGATCTTCAATGAACTGTCTTTTACCATGAAGAACAACCGACCATTTATCATTTGCAGGATCATCGATATAAAACACTTGTTTCACCTCTGATGCCAATATGAATGGTTTACCTTTCTCGCCAATCTTTTCAAAGTTCACTAATGTGAGACCCAATTCATCCACTATAACTCTTTTGGTGTTATCAACCCAATTACATTTAAAGAGCAGAATTTTGAAATCTACGTAGTCAAACTCCCATATGTCTTCAATGACACCGTAATATGATATTTTAGCTTCACGTGGACTCTTATCCTTTGCACTTGCAAACAACAATGAAGACACTTGAAGGGTGACCCCACTATTTTGGACGACACTCTTATCATGTTGATGCTTTGTGTAATATGAGAATCCATTTATGTCAAACCCTTCATAAGACATAACATTCAATTTTGATTTAAAGGCGAGGCATTTGATAGTTTCAGTAAGATTATCTGGTGTTTGAGATAGTTGATGTAAAACTTTATCTTCAAACCACTTAATAAATGTCTTGTTATGCTCTCCAGACAAATTCCCATATGTTGGAAAGTCATTAACAGTGCAAAACAACATAGTGTGCAAACAAAATGTCTCTCTTCATGAAACATCATAGGTCATCACACCTTCACCCAAGAGTTTCTTTAAGTTATCAATCAGAGGTTCAAGATAAACGTCGATATCATTTCCAGGTTGTTTAGGGCCCGATATCAACAATGAAAACATAATGTACTTATTTTTCATACACAAACAAGGAGGAAGATTGTATATAACAAGCATAACTGGCCAAGTGCTATGTTGGCTGCTCAATGTCCCGTACATATTCATCCTATATGTACAAAGCCCAAGTCTTAGATTCCTGACTTCTTCACCAAATTTAGGGTACAACAAATCAATCTTCTTCCATTGTGGGGAATCAGACACATGTCGTAGGATCCCATCATTTAGGGCTGTCAATGGGGAGGGTATGGAGAGGGTAAGGTCTTACCCTTACCCTTACCCTCTTTAGGTAGTGGGTAAGGGTAAGGGTAATTATCTTTCTCAGCAATCCCCTTACCCTTACCCTCTTCTCCACAGGGTAAATGGGGAGGGTAAAGGGTAAGCGGGTAATTTTGACAAATTTTTTTATACACATTGTGTGTTGATTTTTAATAATTTTATAACTAATTTATTGATAACAACATATAAAACATTATATCCAATTCAAAATCATATGTTTCCTTGTGTAAAGTTAAGTCAATTCACACAATAACAATTTTGTATGCATAAATCATTTTTTTCCTTTGCATAAGTATGAATAACAAATAAGTGTTTCAGCAAAACCTCATTTTCTACAAGATATATATGTTTTTCCCTCAACAAGAAAGTATTACAAGCACAACAACAAGTCATTTTCCAATGATAGAATAAAGTAACTCTCAAGTTCAAATACTATTACAAAAGAGGCTACCAGTTTCATAGATTATAAAAATTTACTAGAACATATTACATGAGAATCATTACATAATATAAAATCTCAATAAGAGTAATGAGCTTCTTGTCACTAGTATAGCCTCCACTGAAAGGCACTGAAGTGGAGAGATACAAGATTGTGGCCCATGACCGGGGGGTGAATTTCCGATGAGGAGCTGCTACCGGTGGTCGGTGGGTGAACGTCCTGTAGGACAGCGACATGGAGTTGGTGTGGCTGAGGGCAACATGGAGTTGGCGTGGATAAGAAATATGTGAAGTTGTTGCTTGCTTGGTGTGCGATGGACAACGAATGAGGGAAGTCATTGCGCTGAGCAAGTGAGCGGGGTGCCGCAACCGTGCGATGGAAGCAGAAGACCGCAGAAGGCCCGCAGTGGGGAACGGCCGAACGGGGCGGGGGGGGGGGAGCGGGCCGAACAGTTGAGGGCCAGAAGGCAGAAGCATGTCCGTTGTGTAACTCCTGTGACTCTCCACGGTCTGCGGCTGCCACTGCTTTGCATGTTGTTTGTGAGCGGTGAGTCCCCAGTTGCCAGTTTTCTACTTTACATATTGTAATGGTAACCAAGCAGAAAGCAGACTGTCGTTCCCTAAGAGGCATCCAACTTTGTTCTTTTATAACTAGTCTAATAGTATTAGGGTTAAACATTTACATACAAGCCCCTTTAGAATATATTTTTGTGTAACCTTTATATCATGTGCGGGTAAAAGGGTATGGATAATGTCTATACCTTACCCTCTCCTTATAGTATAGAGGGGAAATAGGGAATGGGTAAATGAGTAAAGGGTAATAAAAATCTCTACCCTTACCCTTACCCTCCAGGGTATGGGTAAGGGTAAACGGATAATACACTCCCCGTTGATAGCCCTACCATCATTATTTTTCTTAACATCTGCATGCCACCTAAAATTCTTCGCATCTATCGAATTGGCAAATAAGCGTTGAAACCATGATATTATAGGTAGATACCACATCACCTTGGCAGGAGAACCAGTTTTGGACTCCCCCAAAGTTGTCAATTTATACCTTGATGCACCACATTTTAGACAATCTTTCAAATCCACAATCCTTTTGAAATAATACACAATCATTCAGGCATGCGTGTATCTTCTTGGCGTTCATTCCCATTGGGCACAACAATTTCTTTATATGGTATGTTGAGATTGGCAGCTCGTTTCCTTCAGGAAGAATTTCTTTCAACAAAGACAACAATGACGTGAAGCTTTTGTTGCTCCATCTATTGTTAGCTTTCAGCTTATACAATCTCAACATAACGCTAAGCTTTGTAAACTTAGTACAACCTATGTATAATGGAATCTCAACATCATGCACAATATTTCTAAACATGGGAGGTGGATCAGTGTGCTTTACCCCACAACTATCCAGCATCGCATCAACGATGACTACTGGAACTGGTTCGTTCACATCTACATCATCAACGATGTCTACTGGAACTAGTTCTTCCACACAAGCACTGCTATCGACATCAACTGATTTCAGGTTTAAAATCTCTCCATGCCTACAATCCCATTGCACATGACACAACTTTTGATTTTGTCACCATTGTTGACTTTCAAGTTGTTACCGCAATGCCTACATGGACAGTAGAACCTATCTCCAGGTTGTTTCCTATGCTCCTCGGTAAATCTAATAAACTGATCAAGACTAGAAATAAACTCTGGGGTGCAGTGATTTGGAATGGACATCCATGATCTATCCATTCTATGATCAAAGAGAAAACAAGTATATATTAGGGTTTAGGGTTAAAAGATTAGGGTCTAGAGTTAACAGTTTAGGGTTTATGGTTAAAAAATTAGGGTGTAAGGTCTTATATATAATAAATGTGTATCACCTATCCCATTCTTGAACACCTAATCTCACTAGTAAGTGTATAATGTGTATTGGGTTTTTAAGAAAATTTTGGCAGCATTTCCCCACTGTTCTCCAAGTACATATGTACTTAGAGAATAAATGGGGAAATGCTACCGAAATTTTCTTGAAAACCCAATACACATTATACACTTATATAGTAAGTGAGATTAAGTGTTCAAGAACATTCCCAAACCAGGGACTATCTAAGATTTACTCCTAATGAGTAAATCTTGGATGGGTTTTTAGGCCAACATAATATAACACCAGTCCCTTGTTCACAACCCCATTCAACACACAATTTTATTATAAAACCACTTGTGGATAGCCATAACAACATATCAATGCTTCTAAATTAATCAATGTATTATTTTATAACACAAATCATGGTGGGTATAACATAGCAAAAAACTCAACATGTCACAACCGAAACATGTCCTTAACATTATTTTAGACGATTCTTTATTTAGCGTCTTGATCATTACATGATCATATCATTAAACTAATAAGAATCAATTTAAGAATAGGAATTGACTAATACAACAAACAACATGAAATAGTATAATCAATGACATCATCATTATCTTGATTTCATTCATTAACTTGAAATTTAAAACATAGTCTTAAATCATACATAACAAGAAATTCATCCAAAGTAAATATGCATAGTGGTATGGCATGCTTACCTAGAGCAAAGAAAATCCTAACTTAGCTCTTTTGACCTCACCTATTCCTAAAATTAACACAATTTACATTTATTATCATCTTAAGTACCTTTTTAAACCCTAATTTGGGTGTTTTAGGAAAAGATGGCAAGATATGATGGAATTAGAGTTTGAAAGCCAGAAAACCAGGTTCCTGTTTTAAAATCCTTTCCAATAACTATTTATATGTATTTTTCTAACATTATATGAATAATCTATGAATATTATAAGATCAAACAAGCCCAATCTTGAGATAGGCAAACCAGAGATGGAATACAGATTCATCACCTTCGCATGTTCCTTCCAGACCAAACAAGCCCAATCTTAAGTTGACTCATGATCATGAAGACCACACAACTTGCTCACCATGGAATGCAAAGATAGGATGAAGAAGAGGAGGAAGAAGGGTACCTGTCGAGCGGCGGTAGGCGTGGCAGCGGCGGTGCGGCAGGCAAGCAAGAAGGCACACGGTAGGCGAGCAGGCAGCTGGAGTAGTAGCGGTGGAGCACTAGGCGAGCAGCAGAATCGCCAGACCTACTTAATCGGGAATGAAATAGTGAAAGGGGAAGAGTCTGGTTCGCGCGGGTGCTATTAAGTTAACAATAGACATTGGTTATTAAATAAACTGACACGTAAATTAGCATTCGTCGGTTGCCATAAAAAATTGACACCAAAGGGGGGTAAAAATTTTCACGGGGACAGCGTGTGAAAACACATCGACGTCAGTTGTCGCAAGAAAACCGATGACAATAATGGGCCCGATTTCTATCTCTCAAAAAACCTTTAGTCGTCAGTTGTTTGGTAAACAACCGACGCCATATGTGAAATTTTGGAGGTAATTTTTTTTCACTGAAAAAATTAGATTTGGCAGGCGATTTTAGGCGTCAATTTCTTACTATGCAACCAACACTCAATAAAAAGTGATACCCGTTTCTGGCCAGTCTTCACATATAGATGTTGGTTTGTGCTTTCAGCCGACGTTGTAGGGTTTAGGCGTCAGTTTTTAGGATACAACCAATGCATCTAAATGTGACATCAGAAGCCATTTCTGTAGTAGTGGAGGGTGGATGTAGCTTATAAAGGACTATGATGTTACCATTAATTACCACCTTAGGAAGGCCAATGTCATGGCAAATGATCTGAGTAGGAAATACACATCACTCATGGATATGTTTTCTATGACATGTTAAAGGAGACATATGTTGGTCAAAATGAGAGAGATAATTTTAGATATGAAAGTGTTAGGACAAGGTGGGATGATTGTACATATGCAGGTTATACCTATGTTATATGATTAGGTTTAAGGAACTTCAACAACATGATAATGATATACAACAAATTATGTAGGTGATGATAATAGGTAAGAGAATAAAATTTAGATATTCAAATAATGGGATGTGGTATCAACATGAAAAATTGTGTGTTCTAGATGACACCGAATCAAAGAAGAAGATTCTTGAGGAAGCTCACTCTTATATATATGCAATGCATCAAGTAGTTCTAAGATGTACAAAAACCTCAAAGAAGTATATTGGTGATAATGTATGAAGAATGATGTGGTTGAGTATGTAGCCAAGCATGGTGTATGTCAGCAAGTCAAGGCTGAACTTCAAAACCCAACAACTATATTTCAACCACTCCCTATTCCTCTATGGAAGTGGGAACATATAAATATGGACTTTGTAGTTGGGTTATGTAAGATCCTCAAATTGTTGTAAATTTATATACTGTAATTATGAATTCAATAATAATGTCTTGAGATTCATTCTATGACAATTGGAGTAACAAAATTAAGCTCCAGACTTAAAGTAAGTTTCCAATTTAAGTAAATAATGAAATATTGAAAACATATATCAAAATGAAGATTCAATGGACAAGAAGTGCCTTAATTTCATAATTAGAAATATTATCAATCTTATGGACCCTTTGGAAGACCAAGAACTGGGCCATGGGCGGCAGAGTTCAATTCTAACCCAATTAGACTAATTGAGGTTTACATATGGGTTCTTGATACACAGAAGGGAGATTTTGGTACTGTATGTTCATGATAAAACCCAAGATAATTTCGGTTGATAGATAATTGAGATATTAGATAGTAGAAGAAATTCTAGAAAAAACCTAGTTCTATTGTAACATTGATAATTAATAAAGTAATTATCTTAGTTTTGCTAGAAGCCAAGTTTTAGATGATGAATATGCATTTTAATGGATTATCTTCCTTTCAATGGGAGATAATGGTAAATGGAGGATTATCCTAAATTTGGTTATTAAAAAGAAAAGTGTCATGGTCTATGTAATTACTTCAAGAATGCAATGTTTATAAAAAAATATTTATTTTGAAGAACATAGTCTCACCACAGTGGGTTAGAAAATCTAGGATGATCCACAGACAAGGGAAGTCATCCCCTCCACCTGGGCACTGCTTATTTTGTTGGAACATGCTCTTTCAGTCACTGATCTCCCTCTTCCTCATTTCACTCTAGCACCCAACAAACTCCCTTAAACTTCTAGCCATCTCCCCACATCCAACCAACCTAATCCTAGTGAACAAGGCCTACCTTATCGGGTTTCTCCATTAGATGATAAAGTTATTGTCTTAGTCTAAAACCCGGATACAGACACAAGGGTTGTCCATCCAAAAGACTATATAAGGCAAGGAGAGTCTCCACAAAATCAACATTTAAAGCCTAAATTCCTAGCACTGGAAAGCCTCCCAACTTAGCCTCCATCACTCCTTAATAAGGCCAAATATCTGACTCTCAACTTCATGATTGTCATTAGTAAAATGAGCAACACATCATAGTGGAGGACCATCCAAGGACTTGGAAAGGATCTTGAGAGCTTCCTAGGAGATCCATAATTCTTTGCCAACACCACTGAGGCATCTAGGTAGAAGAAGATACTTCACGATCATGTCTTCTCAAACCCCTACCACCACCAACCTTGATAAGCATCAAACTAGGTCCGGTGAGGTTGTGTGGGATTTCCTTGACCTTCGCTTGGCTTTTAGATACTAGGAATAGGAAGTCAACCTGTGGCATGTGGTTGACTTACTCAAGTGTAGGGTCAGGTTGCCTCGCAAGGAAGAAGATGACTCAGGGTCAAATAACCTGGGAGTCCCTAGGGTGTATACATTAACCTCAAGGACACATGTATCTTTTCCCTGATCTGAGCAAACTCAGTACATAAGATATAAAGCATCTATTTTCTGACATATCAACACCCTATTGGTAATGATAGAGTTAATTTGTAATAAATGTAGTACATGAATGGTAGATATATCAGTGTTATATATGAAATTTATTAGAAAAATGCAAAATTACATCAAAAATATATTTAGGGTTTCATTCTGATAGTAGTTCAAAAAGTGATTATTAATGCATGAATATAAGGTCATTACTACATGTACACCTTGTGGGACTCCACATAAGGATAAACAAGTAAAATAAGGTTTATACTTTGTCATTATGATCTTAAGTTGCATAATCAAATATTTACCTAATAACTAGGGTTTCATCTAATGTTAGGTTAGGGTTTGTATCCCTCATGACACATGATAAGGTAATGTTAGGGTTTCAAGCCTGACCCTAATATGCAACACTAAGAAACCCTAGAACATGATGTAAGTCATGTTACATCTAATTAGAATGACTTGAATTCATGGTGACATTATATGGTTTAAATATATGGAAATTGAATGTGGGTTGATTGCTTGAATTTATCTTTGCTTGTTTCGATCTACATATACTTGAAGTATAACTGCATGGTTCTTCAATAAGGTAAGTGGTTATTTAGGAGTACCCATGTTATCGAATCTCGAAGTGTGCCAGATCATTTCTAAGTCATTGATTTAGTGAATAAACTATTAGATGTTTATTTAATTCATTTATTATAATGCCACTATGAGTATCACACAAAGTAGAATATTGTGAACCTTGAGTTACACCCATCAAGGGGTAATACACACGATTCCATGATCTATGTTGATTAAACCTAAGAGGGAATACCAAGTGTGGGTTAGAATATGAAATGAAATTACCCGTTTCACACGTTCAAGTATTTGATTGTAACAATTTATGTCATTATAATACTTGCACACATTTTGGTTGAACCATGTACACAATATAGAAATTTTCAGGCCATGTTTTGTTTGCTAGTGTTTTAGGTAGTTGACAAACATGATGCAAGGACAAGAAGATACATATGAAAACTATTGAATATATTAATGCATGACAAGTAGGATTAGTTAGATAGTATATGTCTTCTTGTCATCTATGTACAAGATAGTTCTTCAAAAATTCATGTAACACCTTTGAGGAGTATAATAGAATATATGTATTCATTTTAAGTCAATTAATGGATATTATTTACTATTGTTTGTTAGTTATTAAACCTGATCCTAGATAATTTAGGTATCAATCCTTATACTCTAGATCTCTCTTAGTTGGGGGATACTCATAATGGGGGGTCGTTATAGGTTACCTAGAACACCACATGGATTTGATTCTATATGGGTAATAGTGGATAAATTAACTAAGCCTTATCACTTTCTACCACTTAAGACAACATGGGAAAAGCCAAATCTAGACAAAGTCTATATTAATGAGACAGTCAAATTACATGGAATACCAATTTCTAGAATATCAGACAGAGACCCAATGCTTATGTCATGACCGTATCCGAGCTTAATTGGTAAACTAGGGTTTACCTGGATGATTATATGCTTAATTGGATTGATCATTTATTAAGTCTAATTAATGATGATAATTCAATTATTATGTTTTAAACCTAATAAGAACG
Organism: Alisma plantago-aquatica; assembly: GCA_963693085.1. Lineage (NCBI taxonomy): Eukaryota > Viridiplantae > Streptophyta > Magnoliopsida > Alismatales > Alismataceae > Alisma > Alisma plantago-aquatica. The sequence goes on from OY856415.1 coordinate 601,890,765, forward strand.
TTAAGTGTTCTATTGTTTGAGAAATTAGGGTTTGAGAAATATAAACTCTAGTTGGCTGAAATTAGGGTTTTGATGGTACATGAGTATGGAATTTGATCAAGATAGTAGTACGGTAAATAATTTATCACATTTTCTATGTAATTTGGATTTAATTGAAATTTAAATATAATATGTATAACTAAATCTTGCATTTAAGTGAAAAATTTCAGAATTTTGGGATGTTCTTTAAAAGTCATTCTCGATCGAGATATATTTCAATCGGCCATGCTGACAAAATGTTGTTTAGTAGTATATTGTTTGATTTTTAGTTATTCATTGGTACATACAAATGATGTGAAATTTTAACTTCAGATCTTAAAATCAATCATAAACAACATGTATAATTTTCATAATTTTTGGATAAGTTTAGACCTTATCAGTAGACAAATTACAGTAACTGACATTTCTGTAGAATTCTAGATAGCAGTGCACTATTCGATTTTTAATTATTTAATAGAAGTTTTAATGATCTAAAATTTTACTCAGAGATTTATAACTCAATTATACACAACATTATAAATTCTCATAATTTTTGGAGGAGGTTTGATCTCTTAAATACACGAATTTACATAAACCTTTTTATTATTTTTTTGCTGAAATAAGAAAAAGTATAGTAAGGGGTCAAAGTGTAATTGTCCCAAGCAGATAAATTGATCTATATGTTCAACCTAACATACAAGGATCTCTCATAATTAGTGATTCAATCTAGAGAAAAAAAATCCTAGAGAGAGAGAGAGAGTTAGGGTTTGAGAGGAGAAATTGATGGAGATGCTGACCTAGGGTTTTGCGGTATGAGGAATGATGAAATCATGTAAGTTTAACTTCTTTGGATATAATTTCATGATGAATCTTCTCTCACATGTCAAAATTATGTACCTTCTCTAATTTGATCCAAAATGGTATCAACAATTCCCCTTTTCTCACTCTTTCTTCAGAATCCCTCATTTTTAAGGTTTTCGAGTTGGAAGGAAGAAGAATTGGGTGAATTGCTAGGGATTTGATATGGATTCGAGATTTTCAGATATGGGATAAGTTTTTAAGGTGTTTTCACACCTTAGGGTCAGTTTAAACTTCCTTTAAACAATATATTGCACAAAAATTGGTTAATTCATCCATAATCTTTAATTGCTAGTATGCGACTACAAACCCTGAATTGTCTATTTGTTCTAAGTTGTTGCAAAACGATATGAAATGGATTCTTCCTCTATTTGGATGAAGTTTGGATGATAAAATCATATTATAAATGTATACAATACATCCTAATTAGAATTCCTAAGTATTCGCAGAGGTTATAAGAGTAAACTAAAATATAGGGAATTTGTCTATGACTGAAATTTGCTGTATAAGTAAATAGAGAAAATTGCTTATCTAGATCCCCTTGGTTATGAATGATTGTTTATCTAAATTCATAGTAAATATATTTTAGATACTATCTTGGATTTTGTTCAAAGTGAATAGTGTTTGTTTGATATCTCAGTAAAGAGGGTGAAACCCTAGATGTGAGGAAAGTTGGATATTTGCGAATAGATATCGTGAAATCCATTTGAAGGGATTTTCTTGACATGATAGACTTTATTTATTCAATGTTATTATTGATGCATGATATCCTAGTGATTGGCATTGAAATCCAAATTCAACTCAGTTCCAAGGTTTCATACATATATTGATTTTATATGATTTGTTGATAGTAGTCTTTATTCAATGAATGCTTATGTCGCATGAAATCTTTACGAGAGCCATGTGAATAGGTTGTTCCCTAGTGAGAGGTGACAAGATGTGTGATGGACTTGTGAGCCATGAGAATACTTGTACAACTAGTGAAATGAATACCTTGGTCTAAGGACCTAGAGGTAATGGTTACCTGTTACATAGGTAACAATGCTATGTGATTGTCTAAGGGTTTGTATACCCAAATCCAGTAATCATGATAATGATGTGAAGGGATGAGAATTCCCAGTAATGTGATAAGGGATTGAGATCCAAGGTATCATGTGTTTTAAAGATTTGAAAAGTAGGCGATAGATGTATTACACCTTTCTTTGTAGCATTTGTGGCGGTTAAATGAAACCCTAAGGGTAGGGTGTTCAATGAATCAAGTATTGTGATATTAATGTTCTCAGTTATTATTAATAATTCTTGTCATGATAAGTAATTAACTCTTAATTGAGTTATGAAATGCAAAACTCAAGATTTGGGTTGATATGCACGATTCTAGTTTGTATGTGCCAAGTGGACATGAAATCTATTTATTTAAGAATTTTAGTCTGCCTGAATGTATAGTATGTTGATTACTCAGTATATTACACTGTTTTGAATATACTGCTCTGCCAAGTTTAGAATGATATACATGTTGTATTATAACTTCAAATAAGTAGATGCGACATCATAGAGATACTAGAGTCAAGTATAAGTAAGAGAAGGGTACAATGTAGAAAGATCTTTCTAGGAATAATAAAATAATAGACTTAGGAGCCCTGAACACCGTAGAACCCCTATGTGAGGTCTGCGCCTTAGGGGTGAAATGACCTAACCCTAGAAGCATCCAGTATATGGGGGTCGGAATGTGCTATCAGGTGGAACGGGGGACGAATCCCTAGTGGAAGTCTACTTAAATTATAGTTTGCAGTGTCCAACATCAACCGGAAGTCCTGGTGGCACTAGAGTATAGAAAATCTAAGAGGTGGCTTGACTCTCTTCCTGTATGCTCAGGTTAGAGGAGGAGTATAGTTTAGGCCAGAGAGCCATTTCCCTATTGTAGACTAGGAGAGTAGTCAGACTTAGCATTTCCCGAGTGTGTCCGCTAAGTCTTGTACGGTGTGATCGTAGTGCACTATGAGTCTTCATATGTAAAGTACACTGCATATGATTAGGGCATAATAAAATGAATGAGAGGTCAAACAAGTGTGTACAGTTATTCAATTATTCTTTGTATGTTTCTGAATTATTAGTTCTCTTTATGATCAATCAAGCATTTCATATATTGATTCACTCTTATAGATATTTAGAGAATCCTGCCATATTTATGATTGTCAAATATTAGACTCTCTAAAGCTTTCTGCTGTTATAATTGATATCAATTGCTCAAAAGTATATATGTAATTATGTCAGTGCTTTAGACTGTTTCTTTGAAGTACTCATTCACTGAGCGAGTAGGCTCACCCCTCTACTCAAAATTTTTAGGGAAATCACATGGATTTGAAGAAGGTCATTGCATCAGAGTAGATCTGCCATAAGAGTTAAGTCTGAGTATAGTTAAGTTCAGTCAGCCCTTGTCACTCTAGGTCCTTGTAAAGAAACAAGAGAGAGTTGTAAATGATGATGTATAACATTATTCCTCTTTTAGCAATATGTGCGAATCAACAAGTCTTATGTGCTTAAAAGTATGAGGAACATAATGAATGTTCATACATGCATTTTTACTATTGAAATTAGATTAGAGAAATCAATGTTTAGATTCCCTTGTAAAGTTAGTTTATGTGGTTCAATGCAAGAAAAAAAAGAGTTTTGAAAGAGAAGAAAAAGTTAAGGGTGATCTTTGTATTACGTTAAATCCTCAATTTATGCCCTAATCTCAATTGTTAGATTGGGGTGTAACAACTTGGTATCAGAGATTAGGTTGAGTTGTCAGCGACCATTAAGTTAGTAAGTTAGAGTCATAAGTGTGGCAGATAGGAGATGTTATGATGTTAGCTCTGGGGATTTGAGTATTTGGATATCCTGGCCTAGTATTTGAGTACTTGGATCAACCAATATCAAGCTACTCTATTTATTCTTTCATGTATACCCTGGCCAGGTATACAGTGGAAGGATGGTCTAGAGAGGAACCCTAGAAATATTAGGGTTAGAAACAAGATAAGTAACATGAATTAAGAGCATAAATATAAAATGAGATAGAACTTTCATTTCATATTGTTGTTTTATTGGAGATGAATAGAAAGGCTCTTATATGTTTGAATTCAGATATTTAGTATTTTGAAATATATATGGATCTTTAAGATTTGTTGTACACTATGTAGTTGTAGAATTTATTGATTACATTCTTTGTATCAAGTAGACTAGAAATGATCTTTGAATGAGCTTTCCTAAGTGGATAAGTTTTCTTCCACACATTTGCGATGAATAGGAGTTGAGTAATCCTAAGTAGCTCTTGGCTTCAGGACTGCAGGTTCGGCTTGGTCCGGCTGGCAGGATGCATTAATAGGATCTAATGACTCCTATTAGTAACATAACAAGAGTAAATTCTGGATAAATTAGATCCAAATTCTAGTATGAATGTATATACTCTAAGATTTTGAAGTATAAGGGAAAGACTTGGATAACTAAGAATCAGTTGGAACTGATATCTGAGATCAAACTTTGGGGCCTCATATGAGAAACCCTTCATTGGGAATAAAGGAACACGACATAAGGTTCAGATTAAGTTTAATTATTAGTATTATATGAACTCTAAATATGAAATATGGAAAAGATATGAGAAAAGTATGTAAGGGCCAAGATAGTAAGAATCAACCATGAGGAATGGATTATATAACTGTGTACAATGTTTTTATGTACTCCAAAGCAAAGGGAAAATAGAAGAATAGAGTTAAGTATATGATAAGTATATAGAAGTGAAGAGTCTTCAAAAGAGTTAAAGTGAAGAGAACTAGATGAGCATGTAAATCATAAAACTAGGATAAGAAACTTAGTTGAAATAAAGAGAAATGTTGGAAATAATGAGCTTGATTAAGGAATGAGGGTTTTGATATAATTGAGAGCATGGAATGTATACCTTTATTATGAAGTCTAATACATTCATCCTTACTACCTTTGGATTCTATGTCTCTATAGAACAACAAACTAATTTCTAAAAGAAGAACAAAAGTGTAGCTTAACCAATGAATAAATCATACAAAGGTAGACTATATTCAAGAGGTAAAAACTTAATTAAAAGAGATACTATGTTTGACCCATGCATGAGCCGTTTGATTTAAAATGAAGGATATGTAATGTATTAAACATGCGTTGAAACTAGTAAAGAGATTATGGATTTAGAATTTCAACTTTACATTAGCAGAAGAATAAAAAGAAATATGTGCAACATGGTATATATGATCATACACCTAAAAGAAGCAACATGATCATAAGAGAAAACTAGAAGTTAAAGATGATATGTGGAATAGCAGTATATGGTAAGGGGATTATGGAAAGTAATGAAAAGGTTTGAAACATGGTGGAGTAATATAGATTATAAAAGAAAGAGGTTGCGAGATTCAAGAAAGTTCTAATTAGTCAAGTATCCTTGTTGATAATTAATTAAACCTACATATGAGAAATGTATTAATGAATGTTTGAAGATAAGAATTCTAAGTCTCAAAACCATCTTCTCTTTCATATCTTCCTCTATGAGAGAAATGTGGGAATGAAGTGATAAGAAAATGAATCATATATGATGCATAACCACCGTGGTAGAGACATCTACTGAATGTAATAATGACACACAATATGATGATGAAACCCTAGCAGGGTAATTGAGAATGTAATCTATATGAATAGGTCAAGTAAGATAAAGAAAATTCAATTGATAAGATAAGGAAGACTTCAGTAAAAACTTGTGAGATCCAAAGTTTGAATTTCAAATTAAGGGAGCAAAGTCACACCACAATAACATCATGCTACTGATAAAGGCCAAACCCTAGAATGTTTAGAGTTGTAGTAGTTCAAGGGTTGTCACTAGTGATTTGACCTTGAATACTAGCATCTCTATAAAACAAGATCATGAAATTTGCACTATGATAAATAAACTAGCACTGATAGTAATCCTAGCTAATTTGAAAGGTAGATAAACAATATGGAAATGATTTAGAGAAAAGGATAAGAAAAATATTTGAAATATAAGAGGTGTGTTTTGAAAAAAAGGAGAAATACAATATGAGTGAAGTGTGATATGAAATAAATTCTTGCAGTAATAGCAAGAATGATGAATAATCTATTCATACCGATAATCCATCTTAGTATTGTACAATTGTGGTATGATGGTATGGGTTGAATTATGATGGAACAAATGGAGGGTTACCCTGAATACGGTAGTCTTACCTATTCACTCATATGAATAGAAGGGATGATAACCATATTGTATTGATATGTAACCCTAATGAGGTGTTGCTTGTTATACCTAGCTTTAATATAACTAAGTGATGGTAATTGGGTATGAATAGTCCTTGAATGACTAATACAATTATGGAGTGCTATGTTACTGTTGTTGAAACCCTAGTATTCTATAACCCGATGGTTACACCTTGAATTATGTGTGGGCTCATACTTGAGAATAGTATGGAATGTAATGGTAATGCTTCACCTTATGCATCCATGATCCAATGGGGATGCCGTGAGTAGTATTGTACAATTGTTGTTGAATCTAGTCTTCCAACTCAACACAATTTTGCTATTTGAGTAGCATAATAGTAAAAATTCAAAATAACATGGTGAACTTTCTTTTGTGATTTAGAGGTAATACATAACAATAGTACATATTGAGCCATATGAATTGAGATAGTTGGACCAGATTATCAATGTTGAGGTAACACCTCAAGAGTATAAAAATATTGAAATGGTTGTTTCTTTCTCTCTCTCTGCTATGATTGATTGTGGCATAGAGAATTTGTTTGTTATCATTGAGAACTATTTTAACATGTTGTGATTAGAAAAGAAATAAAGGACTTAACGTTGAAAACTACATTCAAGTATGAAATACAAGAATATAATGACATGTAAGATTTCAGAAGCTTAAAATAAACCTTGAAAGTACTTTTATTGCACGTTTATGTTTTGGGGACGAAACTTTTTAGGGGGGGGGGGAGAATTGTTATGACCGTATCCGAGCTTAATTGGTAAACTAGGGTTTACCTGGATGATTATATGCTTAATTGGATTGATCATTTCTTAAATCTAATTAATGATGATAATTCAATTATGATGTTTTAAACCTAATAAGAACGTTAAGTGTTCTATTGTTTGAGAAATTAGGGTTTGAGAAATATAAACCCTAGTTGGCTGCAATTAAGGTTTTGATGGTACATGTGTATGGAATTTGATCAAGATAGCAGTACGATAAATAATTTATCATATTTTCTATGTAATTTTGATTTAATTGAAATTTGGATATAATATGTATAACTCAATCATGCATTTCAGTGAAAAATTTCAAAATTTTTGGATGTTCTTTAAAAGTCATTATGGGTCGAGATATATTTCAATCGAACATGCTGACAAAATGTTATTCAGTAATATATTGTTTTATTTTTAGTTATTTATTGGTAAATCCAAATGATATGAAATTTTAACTAGAGATCTAAAACTCAATAATAAACAATATATAAATTTTCATAATTTTTGGATGCGTTTAGACCTTATCAGTAGATGAATTACAGTAAGTGACATTTCTGTAGAATTCTGGATAACAGTGCACTATTCGATTTTTAATTATTTAATGGATAACTAGAGATCTGAAACTCAATCATAAACAACATGTAAAATTTTCATAAATTTTGGATGCGTTTAGACCTTATCAGTAGACGAATTACAATAACTGACATTTCTGTAGAATTCTGGATAGTAGTGCACAATTTGATTTTCATTTATTTAATGGAAGCTTGGAATGATCTCAAATTCTAACCAAAGCTTTGTAACTCAATTATAAACAACATGCTAAATTCTCATAATTTTTGGAGGAGGTTGGATCTCTGAAATACACGAATTTATAGAAACTTTTTTATGACATAATTGTTTTTGCGGAAATAAGAAAAAGTATAGTAAGGGGTGAAAGTGCAATTGACCCAAGCAGCTCAATTGCTCTATATGGTCAACCTAATACACAAGGAGCTCTCATAATTCGTGATTCAATCTAGAGAAATGAAATCCTAGAGAGAAGGAGAGTTAGGGTTTGAGAGGAGAAATTGATGGAGATGCTGACCTAGGGTTTTGCGGTCTGAGGAATGATGAAATCATGTAAGTTTAACTTCTTTGGATATAGTTTCATGGTGAATCTTCTCTCATATGTCAAAATTACATCCCTCCTCTGATTTTATCCAAAATGGTATAAAAACTTCCCCTTTTCTCACTCTTTCTTCATAATCCCTCATTTTTAGGGTTTCCAAGTTGAAAGGAAGAAGAATTGGGTGAATTCCTAGGGATTTGATATGGATTCGAGATTTTCAGATGTGGGATACGTTTTTAAGGTGTTTTCACACCTTAGGGTGAGTGGGAACTTCCTTTAAATAGTATATTGTACGAAAATTGGTTAATTCATCCATAATCTTTAATTGCTAGTATACGACTACAAACCCTGAATTGTCTATTTGTTCTAAGTTGTTGCAAAATGATATGAAATGGATTATTCCTCTGTTTGGATGAAGTTTAGATGATAAAATAATATTATAAATGTATACTATACATCATAATGAGAATTCTCTAAGTATTTGCAGAGGTTATAAGAGTAAGATGAAATATAGGGAATTTGTCTATGACTAAATTTGCTGTATAAGTAAATAGAGAAAATTGCTTATCTAGATCCCCTTGGTTATGAATGATTGTTTATCTAAATTCATAGTACATATATGTCAGATACTATCTTGGATTTCATTCAAAGTGAATAGTGTTTGTTTGATATCTCAGTAAAGAGGGTGAAACCCTAGATGTGAGGAAAGTTGGATATTTGCGAATAGATATCGTGAAATCCATTTGAAGGGATTTTCTTGACATGATAGACTTTATTTATTCAATGTTATTATTGATGCATGATATCCTAGTGAATGGCATGGAAAACCAAATTCAACTCAGTTCCAAGGTCTCATACATATATTGATTTTATATGATTTGTTGATAGTAGTCTTTATTCAATGAATGCTTATGCCACATGAAATATTTATGGGAGCCATGTGAATAAGTTGTTTCCTATTGAGAGGTGACAAGATGTGTGATGGCCTTGTGAGCCATGAGAATACTTGTACAACTAGTGAAATGAATACCTTGGTCTAAGGACCTAGAGGTAATGGTTACCTAATGCAGAGGTAACAATGCTATGTGATGATCTAAGGGTTTGAATACCCAGATCCAGTAATCATGATAATGATGTGAAGGGATGAAAATTCCCAATAATGTGATAAGGGGTTGAGATCCCAAGTATCATGTGTTTTAAAGATTTAAATAGTACGCGATAGATGTATTACACATTTCTTTGTAGCATTTGTGGTGGTTAAATGAAACCCTAAGGGTAGGGTGTTCAATGAATCAAGTATTGTGATATCAATATTCTCAGTTATTATTAATAATTCTTGTCATGATAAGTAATTAACTCTTAATTGATTTATGAAATGCACAACTCAAGATTTGGGTTGATATGCACGATTCTAGTGTGTATGTGCCAAGTGGACATGAAATCTATTTATTTAAGAATTTTAGTCTGCATGCATGTATAGTATGTTGATTACTCAGTATATTACATGTTTTGAATATACTGCTCTGCCAAGTTTAGAATGATATACATGTTGTATTATAACTTCAAATAAGTAGATGCGACACCATAGAGATACCAGAGTCAAGTATAAGTAAGAGAAGGGTACAATGTAGAAAGAGCTTTCTAGGAATAATAAAATAATAGACTTAGGAGCCCTGAACACTGTAGAACCCCTATGTGAGGTCTGCGTCTTAGGGGTGAAATGACCTAACCCTGGAAACATCCAGTATAGGGGATTTAGAATGTGCTATCAGGTGGCACGGGGGACGAAGCCCTAGTGGAAGTCTCCTTAAATTATAGTTTGCAGTGTCCAACATTAATTAGAAGTCCTGGTGGCACTAGAGTATAGAAAAGCCAAGAGGTGGCTTGACTCTCCGCCTATGTACTCAAGTTAGAGGAGGAGTCCAGTTTAGGCCAAAGAGCCATTTCCCTATTGCAGACTAGGAGAGTAGTCAGACTTAGCATTTCCCGGGTGTGTCCGCTAAGTCTTGTACTATGTGATTGTAGTGCACTACAAGTCTTCATATGGAGAGTACACTGCATATGATCATGGCATAATAAAATGAAGGAGAGGTCAAACAAGTGTGTATAGTTATTGAATTATTCTTTGTATGCTTTTGAATTATTAGTTCTCTTTATGATCAATCAAGCATTTCATATATTGATTCACTCTTATAGATATTTAGAGTATCCTACCATATTTATGATTGTCAATTATTAGACTCACTAAAGCTTTCTACTGTTATAATTGATATCAATTGCTCAAAAGTATATCTATAATTATATTAGTGCTTTACACTATTTCTTTGAAATACTCATTCACTGAGCGAGTAGGCTCACCCCTCTACTCAACATTTTTAGGGAAATCACATGGACTTAAAGAAGGTCATTGCATCAGAGTAGATCTGCCACAAGAGTTAAGTCTGAGTATAGTTAAGTTCATTCGGTCCTTGTCACTCTAGGTCCTTGTAAAGAAATAAGAGAGAGTTGTAAATGATGATATATAATATTATTCCTCTTTTAGCAATATGTGCAAATCTACAAGTCTTATGTGCTTAAAAGTATGAGGAACATAATGAATGTTCATACATGCATTTTTACTGTTGAAATCAGATTAGAGAAATCAATGTTTAAATTCCATTATAAAGTTGGTTTATGTGGTTCAATGCGAGAAAACAAAGAGTTTTGAAAGATAAGAAAAAGTTAAGGGTGATCTTTGTATTACGTTAAATCCTCAATTTATGCCCTAATCTCATGATTAGTAGAAATTATGAGATTGGGTGTAACAACTTACATCTAAATTTTGGAATCAGTTGCACTATTCATTGGGAACAATATTGAAGTTTAGCACAATGTTTCACCCTAAAACAATTGGATAGTCAAAAAGGACAATTCAAACCGTAGAAGACATACTGAGAGCATGCATTTTGTAGTTTAATAGAAGTTGGAATGATCATCTTAGTCTTATGGAATTTTCTCATAAAAGTTGTCGTTCCAATTTAGGTATGGACTTTTATGAAGAATTGCATGTGAGAAAGTGTAGATTACCAAACTACTGATGTGAAGTTGGAGAAATACAAGTTCTAGGTCCAGAGCTGGTGGAGGAGACAACATAAAATATATATGTGATTAGACAATAGTTAAAAGTTGCACGGCTAGACAAAAAAACTATGCGAAGAAACATCGTATACCACTTCATTTTGAGGTCGAGAATGAGGTATACTTGAAAGTTTTCTCCATGTAAAGGTTCAACAAGGTTTGGAAAGCCATTTAGGTTAACACCTAGATACATGGGTCCCTATCCAATCATTTAGAGAATTGGACCAATAACATACAAACTTGAGTTGCCTTCTGAGCTAGCTAACTTACATGATGTGTTTCATTTATCCATGTTGAAGAAGTTTCATACAAGTAAAGAGAAGATCACAGACCTAGAACCAATACAACCAAGAGAAGCTATCTACTATGTTGAAGGTCCTATACAAATTCTGGATTGTAGAATTCAGAAGCTTAAAAGGAGGGAGATACTGTTAGAGAATGTCCTTTGAAGGAATCATGGTGTAGAAAAATATACATGATAGTTAGAGTCAGAGATGTGAAACAAGAATCTTTTCCTCTTTCAAGAATTTTGAGACAAAATTTTTATTAGAGGGGGAGATTTTTACAATCCATATCCCACTTTACTAATAATTTGTGTATTTAAATTAATTCTGGTATTGATTACATCTTTATTACCACTTTGCATTATTAACTGGTTGATTTATGTTTTAGTTCACCTTAAAGTTGTTCTTAATATATAAATAAAATCTGTGTTGTAAATACATCAAAGTTTGAATCCTGGTTGATATAATAATAGCCCACACATGTATATGGAAGGACATAATAGACATATAAGGAACTTATTAACAAAGAATAAGAACCCGGCCAGCGTAGCCCGGGCGGTCAAGCCAGTGCGCCCCTCATGAAGGGTCGCTGGTTCGAATCCACTCGGGTCAGCTGTATTTACCAACCTCTTGGGTCATCCGGGCTCTGGCACCTGTTTGGAGAGGGGGTGGGCTTTGGCCCATGCAAATCCAAAAAAAAAAGAAATTATTAATTAATAATTTATCAAAATTTTATTATAGAATGGTAGAAAATTAAATTATGAATCCAATGAAAAAATAATGAACTTAGTTGTAGTTAAAATGAGAGAGCCGCTGTACTTTTAGTTTTCACACAAATATACCTTTGAACTCACAAATCAAAGGCTCAACAGATACATAAACTGAAAGCTTGACAGACTCACAAACTGAAGGCTCTATAAACTCACAAATCAAAGGCTTGATAAAATCACAAATTAAAGGCACGACAAGCTCAAAAATTGAAGGCTGGATAGATCTATGGTTCAACAATCAAAGGCTTGACTGACTCAAAAATCGATGGTCTTGAGCTGCACCACAACACAACACAAAAAACCACAAAAATGGCCATAACTTTTGTTATATATATATATATATATATCAAAATCTGATTAAATTTTTTATATTGGATTTGTCTTTTGATTATGTAATAACTGATTCCCTAAACAACATAAAAGACAAACTAGAAAGCAACTTCTAGGGTGATCTTTGTAGAAGAACGTGAAGAACGAGATGAAATAAAGGTTTTCACTTAGTCCACCTTGGTATGTAGTTTGTAATTGTAGACCCCTTCTTCTTTTCACGCTCCCTTGCTCCGAACTCCCTGATCGAACAACCAAAGGCTTTCGTTAACCTTCTACCTTCGAATCCTACCTCGAAAAGGCTTCGTTTAGGTATGTGATACTAGCTTGAGGATGATCAAAGCTATCTCTTGAAGCTTAGAACTCAAATACAAGCTTAATGGAGTTGAATATGACCTATCAAAGTTCAAGTATGAGATCAGTGATCTTGAATCACGTACATGTGAGTGGAAAATTACATTCTAACCTTGATTGACAATATACAAGTATGAAATAATGGTGTATTTTGTGTTGATTCTTACTCAGTTTTTATTGTTGCAGAATTTTTGTGTATGCATAGTAGTTTTCAGTAGAGAAATATATAATTTAGTATATCATGTGCTAGGATGTTGATACATTTATCTATTTCACGAGATGCATTGCAATAGTGTAATTGGAATGGTATACTTAGAGGTGCCAAAATTGTGGGTTTGCCCTAATTCTAGATCTAAAGAACTAAATTGTGATTTGAGAGACTTTTGATAGTCGCTATTTTCTGGATAATTATAGTGTTTAGTGTCAAATGTTCAATTGTCAAAATAGGGTAATATTAGTAATAATAAGGATGTCATATGGACAAATTAAATTTCATTAGATGATAGCCCTAAACACTGTAGAATCCATCATAAGAGGTTTACACTGTAGGAGGAAACATGCTTTCTAACAGGAGGATATGTCCAGATCAAGATAGCTAAATTATACCGGATAAGGGTGTGTGGGTCTAGGCTAGTGAGGACATACTCCTTATCATAGTGTGGTACCCAATATTAACAAGAGATGCTGGTGGTACCAATGATATTATTCAGATGGTTAGCCCTAGTGGAACCACTAACGTAGAGATGACCAAAGTGCTTTGACTCCTCGTTTGAGTACCCAAGTTTATAGGAGGAGTTCAAACATCTACTGCTCCCATTAGCTACCAAAGCTAGACGTGGTGAGTACCATTGTAGACAGGGTAGCTAGAGATATCAGACTTAGAATCTTGGGAATTCTTCTAAGTAATGTACAATGAGATTGTAGATTGATACTATGCTTTTCACATGTTGTGGTACACCTCATGTGGGTCTAGGGCATTAAATAAACTAAAAAAAAACTTAACCGATAATTAGTGATTTACTCTAATTAGCTGTTGTCAATACTCATGCTATGTTTGATAGATTTTATTGTTTTCAATTATATTGTATAACCTAGTTGCATCCTAAATGGTAAATACCTCTCTACTAATTTATCATGGTTATTATTAATTTTCTATGAACTGAGCTACTATCTCATCAACCTACTAAAAAATTTTTAGGTAAAAGATGATCTCCATTGGAAGAGACATGAGCAAACTTTTATCAAGAGTAGAGCAGAGGCTTTATGAACAAGTAGTTAAATTAGTTAGTCAATCTCTTATCCTTCCTCTAGATCTTGAGAAAAAGAGAAAGCAAGTTGAGAGAAGTTCTATAGTATGTGATACCTAGTGTATATTATGACATACCTCTTTAGGTGACTTGAATGTCGAACCCTATTGATTTATTTATTTTTTTGGCTCTAACATGCTAGTGTTCTGCAAGTTTCTTTACAATTAAAGAAAATAAAAAAATAAAATAATTTACAACAAGTTTTAAAATTTGGTTAGTTTTAATCCCTCCTTGGCAGGCCTAAATGTTGGATTTGTGGATTCGGGTTGTGTCATTTATTATCTCTTGAAATTTCACCATCTTAATTGGAAATGATGAAATATTGTTGATAATAATTTTGGCACTACATTTGATCTCCTGGAATTGACTTCCTGTGAACTTTGGTCCCTCGAGCTTTGACCCTATAGAACTTTATTTCACTTGAGTGAGCCAAGTAACCCACAACCCTATGCAGTGGATAGGGATTAGTTGTGCCCTAATTTACTTGAATAGATAATAAGGCACTAGTACCGTTCTCTCTTAGAGTGTGAGAATACTCGGTACTTAGCCCTAGAAAATACATAATAGGAAGGTGCCAAAACTTGTTAAATTGAATAAATTGAAACCAATCTACTTTGTGAATAGCCTGGACAAATTTGCATATTTGAGATATGAAATTGTCCTAGTTGACGATCTTGTAAAAGAATTGCCATCTTGAACTTGATATTAGAATTCCTACGTGTTAGCTATTAATCCATAAAATAGTCCCTTCCTACTTTTATCATGTATCTAAATCCTATTTTGTCCATAGTTCAATAATTGGATTAAGTACCAACTTTGCTGGCCCATCTTCCCTTCTTGGGGTCCATGTGTGGTTTTATTGCCTCTAGGAATTCATATGGATAGGTGATACAAAGCAGACTTAGGAGAGACATGCAATACCTATCTTATGTTGAAGAGTATATAGGACATATGTACATTTTAAATACTAGTCATTATGTATAGGCTTTTGTGACTCTAATTGTAAATCATGAATGTACACCAGGTTTTTTTATATATTTTGATATATTTTTGTAAATACTTGATCGTAAAGATTAGATCTTTACAACATGGTACATATATATAATTGACACTCATCCACACCTCATGAAAATTAGGGTTAATTATCTAGTACACTATGAACTTAGGCAAATAGTTTAAAACTTACCCTAGTCTTTCTAGCCATATCTACCTAAATAGAAATAGAATCTTAAATAGTCATGTACGTGTCTTACCCTAAGATTACATAGAATATATTCCTCTCATCTAGTAGCTTTTAGACTCTCTCTCAATTCATGGATTTATTTGAGTTATGCTTGATGGAGGGATGATTGACATATATGGCTACACTTTTGCAATAGGACTAGCATAATACCATGATCACATTAGGTACATCACATGGGTATAGTACCCTAGAGTTTCTCTTTAGTTTGGGATAACCACAAATCATTGCAATAAATATATTAAAAAAAATAGAATAAATAAATAGCATAAACCCTAGGATGGTAAGTTTCATGTATATATAGTCACATTTGAAGACATCAATTTGGAACCTTAAAATGTATTTGATACTGATGTAACTAAAATGGAAACAATTTCTTCAAACTTGTTAATGTATCAATTAATTAAGAATAACCAATCATCATGTGAGTGGAATGAGATGAGGCACCTAAGGAGGGATGTTTAGTGAAGGTTTTGGCATAATTAATTCCAATCTACTTAGGTGGTGGTGGGGATTACTCACTTTACATACCAATTTGGAAAAGGAAATTTCCATAACTTGGAAAAACCTAATCTTGAATTAAGTCACCAGTATAATTTTGAAAAAAAATATGTGCATGGATAATCACCTTAAATACATAAAAAATAAATTATAACATGATAGAACATAGACGAAAATTCTTACTCAATAAAAAAACTTGTCCAAAAAAAATGATAAGTGTGCCAAGACAAGAAAAGCAATTCAACATATACAGTTGCCCAAAAAAATCTAATAATTGTAAGGCCACTTATAGATCACATATGTACCTAAGGAAAACTACCTCACAATAGGTTTGGAATACAAACCTCCAGAATAATCAATTGGGAGGTTTAAAAAAATATGTTCACCATGAACATACATTATTAACACTTCTGTAAAATCTAATAGTTAAAAAAATTAATTGTCATAAATCTAACATTAATATCACGTGGATTTTATAACCAAATAAACATAAGAGGACTAGATTTCCATTCTCTATGTGATACATCCCATATAAAAATGAGGTCATTCCCATAAAAAGTCTCATTTTTGGAAGAAATAACATTCGAAGGACATGTGTAGGAGCTTGATCAAATGCATAAATTTGTGACAAACTAATGCTAACCAATGTTTCTGTCATGCTCTTCACGTAATATCATTCATGGTGAACCCTAATAAGATGGTGTGAGAGGGATGGAAACCCCTCAAAGGCTAAAACCCATCTACCATGAAGGCCCTAAAAGATATGTTTGAATAAGAAACCACCATAAAGTAAATGTGCAAGGGAGTTTGTGAAACTCTGGAAGAGTTAATGGAGGAAAAATAAAAGGAATTACAGTTGAAAAGTTATAATTACACCTTGAACTCAAAGAACACCGAGAAAAGAGTACATTTAAGGAAAACTAAATCATGCTAAATAGTGTTGCGTGGAGCTTCATGGGAGCACTCTAAGATGATAAGGAGACTTGGATAAGCATATAAAGTTTCTTGGTGCACGCTAAACCCAAGGTCCCTCGATCAAAGAGGTGAGGTTGTTAGTATATGATCAGAAAGATTCATGTGATAAATATGGCTTGGGTTTTGTTGTAGGAGGAGTCAGGGAGGTTATGGCGTTATTTTTATGGATTAGAGGGTGTAGAAGAGTTAGGAATCTTAGTTGAGATGAGAACAATGAAGAAGAGGCATTTGGGGATGGGTAAATCAATACACACCACAAAACCCTTCAAAATTGGGATTATTAGGTACATATAAACACAAGGAAGATCAAGGGATCTATTGAGGGGACAAGAATAAAAGGGGATGTAGAGATAAGATGAGGTATATATTTGAATCTTGTTGAGCTCATTAAAAGAAGTCATTGGTTTGGGCAATAGATCACTAAAGTTTTGGGTGCTCTTCAGTTTGTGAGGCTTGCCCAGGGTGAACTCCCACTCAAAGAGGAGCCACAGTGTAAGGAGTGAGACCTAGGAGGGTATCCAATCCTTATACAATTGAATAGAAGGATCAATCTTAATGGCAAACACCGACATAATTTTGTTTTATAAGGGAATATGATCTAATACATTCAACCACTATCTTCAAATAAGAAAATAGAGCAGAAGATAATAATTCTGGTTATTACACTTTTATAAGACTACAAAGTTGACACCCATATGGTTGAATACATGAGACAAAAGATATAAACTATTCATGTCATAGAGGGTAATCAAATTGCTTCAATTCTCACTCTGAAGGAGCATCAACTACTCAATTTCATGTCCTACTCAACCTAATCATCCTTCCAAAGTCCTCTTCACTAAGGGGTTGGAATAAAACCCCACAAAGAATAAAAGGTTTAAATTTATCAAAAAACATGTGCATGCACATATAATTGGGAAATGGTAGGTACCAAGTAAAATAACACCAATTAATATATCAAGGCCGCTAATAAAAGAGATACATGAAACCATCCAAAAGAATGACAAATGCAAATATCACCAGAAAGTAACTAATCAAAAGATGAGCCATCATTAGGAGTTTATAATGAAACTTTCCAATTACTTTCATAACAACCATGAGCTAAGCATCCATGTGTTTACATGTGACAATATTAGAACAATATAAAATCTGTAGGTAGGAAATAACACATCTACCATGAATACGAGGTGACCAGGAAAAGATACACATATGCTCTACAATATGGGGCGAGTAGTAAAAATACACATCCGATCTATAATATGAAATGAACAGGAAATAATGCAAATATGCTCTAAGAAAGATAAGATACACATCTACTCTAAAATATTCATTTTTAGGAATTACCACCTCTGTAAAACTATAAGGTATGGGAGTTCTAAGGAGTTGGATACGAGAGGGGATCCACTTTTTACTAAATCAAATAAGAGCCATCATCCAAATAAAAAACACACCGAATTTTTGTAATGGATGGGTAGGTTTTTTTTTCTATTTTCATAAATGAATATCATAAAGACCAAAGCATAGCTAAGGAATAAAATATAATGACTAATACATAATAATATCCCACTTGGTACATGAAGGTAACAACTTTAACAACAAAGCAGAGGGAAGTTATAACTACTTAAAGTCTATCTCCCAAAAGTTAGATCCATTAAGCTAATGCCGTTGTCGCCAAGTCAAGTCTTCCATGTCCTTCACCTAAAGGGTTGGAAGCATACCCCCACAAAAGAAGACAAAGTGGAAGTTGTCAGCATAAAAATGCTGGTATGTGCATGTAAATAGGAATTGAGCAATATTAGGGGAAAATAGCAACAATATACTTATCAATGCTTCCCAAATCAAGAGAAATATGTCAAAGCATCCAAGTGGATGATCAAAATAAAGGCTGTAAAAGGTATGTCACTTAAAGGGAATAATCAATAACAAATATTCTTGTCTTAATCAATGTCACCTCAATGATATCAAAAAACATAAACAATGCACAATGAGTATAAAATAGATTATCTTATACTAAAAAGTAGGGTAGGAACCCATATATTCCATACCAAGGGCCAGGAGGACTAAAACCTCAGTGCTAAAAAGGTATAATATTTGTAGGAGGACTAAAAGCTCAATGCATGGAAGGAGGAGTAAAACCTTCATGCTCAAAATATAATATATTGTATGTGGACTAAACCCTCAATACATGGTAGGAGGACTTAAACCTCAGTCCCTAAAAACATGGTGTCACTACTTGTAGTTATGACTAGTCAAAGCACACTGGCAATAGTGTAGGAAAGATAAAGTATAATCAAAGTCAAATAAGGGATGGGAACATCCAACTATCGTCAAATGGGGTAGGAGGAGCCATAAAAAACTATTCAACTATGTACACAAATAAGATTCATTATAAAACCATGGAAACCATCACTTGGAAATTAGGGTTCCTTTTAGTTCAAATCCACAAATTAGGGTACAAATTGCAAAAAATGATCAATATATAAAATTTGTGTCCATCAAACATATCCAACAATGTTAGAAGATTAGAAGATCAAATTTCATAACAACATCACTCACATGATTCAACATATTAGAGGAGAGAGGTGCATAGGGTAATATGTCAAGGACCAAAAGAGAAAATATTTCCCAATATAGAATTAAGGGGATGTCACATGCCTCATATCAAGTATAGATATGTCCAAAGTCAACCCTAGTTCAACATCATAGCTTCAACCAACCTATTACACACATATACGAAATTAGGATTTAGTTAACATTAATTACATGAATCCTGAAAACTATCCTTCTATTATTAATGAATTAGGTTATCAAAGCATTACAATTGTGTAGACAATGTTATCTTTATTACAAAACATATTTTAGTTTATCTTTATGACTTATAGACTATTAGATATGAATTTTATATAATCTGACCAAATAGAAGAACCCTAAGAAAATTACCTATTTATATTATATAATCAAGAGATGAAAATCATACCATCATCTAGAGAAAAATCTCAAAACTCCGAACATATTCTATTTCATTTTTTAGAGTCACTATTAGTTGGTTACAAATTTTATAAGATAAACCATTTTATTGAAATTAATTAGAAAACAAAACCAAAAGACCGATTTGCCCCGCCTTGATTAGTTATGCCTTAAACATGACATGGATCATTAGGACAATATTGTATCAATGATCCCTGAGGATGGAGCAAGATCGAAAACAGATGAAAAGAAAATATGCCTTGACACACATTAAAACTTTGATGCGTGACATGCCAAAATTAGAAAATCAATGGGTAACATATCAAATGAACAAAGTTAGAATCAAAACCAAACTAGTAATTGTGAAGAACAACAAATGAACATATCCAAGATCATCCTCACTCCTAGCGATCCTTTCCCAAAAGGAACAATTGCATTGGCTTTGCCAGAGTTTCCCAACCTCGATACACTAAGTCACAAGATGCAAGGTGGTCAGAGGCTCTACAACTACACTCCTCCATGGATGGAATAAAGATAAAGTTTAGATCTTCACAAAAGCCAAAACTCACCAAAAACATGGGATCAACTAGGTTCACCAACCCCAACCAAGCCCCTCTGCACAAAAAAGTAGATAAAATAATGGACCTAATCTTGAGATTTGATCTATGCATCATAAGTAGGAGAAAAAAAGGGAAAAATTGGGTGCCCACCTTTGGACCAAATTGACAAGTCGACAAGCTTCAATGGCATTCAAGAAAATGATTCAAATGGTTTCCGAGTGGTGCGGTAGTAGGGATCGCCATGTCAAGGCATAGATGACCACCTTCAATAGATAGAGTTTGAAAGAAACTCTATAGGGTGATGAAGGGGGTTCATGAAGGTTTGATCATGTTTAAGAGAGTTTATGGTCGGTTTCTAGAGCTCTCCCATAGACACAAATCTCATAAGAAATGAGGGGTTTCTCCGAAAGGGAAAACCTGGGAGGCAAAATAGAGATGATTGGCTAGAGTTTTATAGGCCACGAGAATATAAAAAGTATGGATTAGGAGATGTGGATAGGAAAGAGGAAATTGTATTAAAAGGAGTCTCTAATAAAGATCCATCACAGAGAGAAAATTAGAAAGGAAATCCTCCATAATTATGCACTCTATGTTAAAAAGGATAAAGGGTGAGTGGAGTTTAAAGATGGGCTAGAGGCCATTCGATCGATATCAAAGGATCTCCAAAATCCCACACTCTAAAAAACCAAAGAACAAATTAAACTAAAGAGTGACAACTATTAAATGAGCAAAACTTTAGGAAATTGAGTAAATTATTTGAATATTTGAGATATTGTGTATTGAAAATATGTTTTCCTATGCTATTTTATCAAGGGGATAAAACATCTTCCAAATAATACCAAATTTGACACCTACGATTGGTAAGACATGCATACTCCATAATTTTAATTAGTCTCCACATTGGGGTCATCCTTTATATTATTTAATATTTTATATTGTCTTATAATGTCTTTTTTCAATGACATTAAGGAAACAAGATTAATCATTATATGTGAAACTTGACCCATAATCCAATTAAGACACCAATATTTCAAATATGTATTAAGTTCTTATGTGAAGGCCATTTATTAAGTTTTCTAGTGGATTAGGGCTAAAGGGTGTTATTTCCATATTTGTTCAACACATTATTTATAGATAATATCTTGATATTAGATTCTTTTAGGATTATATTTACATGACTAACCTTCCTTACCCTTAAAAGTAATCCACTTCCAATATTAAATTCAAATTTCCTTTGAAAAAAAATTTAAGTGTTATTAATTTTCCAATAAAAAATCCTATTCTCTAATATTATATATATCCTTTTGTTACCATGAGTGGTTTATTTCTCATATTTTTCTAATTAGGCTTAGGCCCATTGTATATGTAATTCTTATTGATATGCAAGTACACTTAAGTAAGGATCTATCTATCCACTTAAGTGTACACATTCATCACTGGCTCCTATATATAGGAAACCCTGAACATCTTTACAGATTATGAAGTATATGGTTATTTTTTTCTACATGGTATTAGATTTATGGTCCTAAACATAATCACTCCCACCCTTCCTCTTATTTCCCCCCTTATTCTCCTCAATGACCATCAACCTTGGAAGACAATCACGTGTCGTCACCCATGTGAATCCCACAAATCAATTGTCGGCTGGAACTCACCCTCCCACAACAGCCTCTACACACAACTTGTGCTAGTGGAAGCAATACTACTGAGCCTGTAACAAAATGTTTGTTCTAGGTTGTGGCAACTAGTAGCAGGCAAATGATGAGTGTATATTCACCCTAGTTTTCATTGCATTATTAGACCATGCCTTCATCTTCATCATTTTAGCCTTGAACTAGATTGCATTTAGGTTTCCTTGATTTTATGATAATTTATAGGATTTTGATCCAAATTTCTTATTTTTGTGGCATGCTTGAGATTCATTGTATGGTAGGAGTGTAGGAGGTGATGGTCCCACTAACCAACTAGCAGTCCTAGAAAGTTTTAATGAAATTAACCGTATTTTTGATGACCCATTCCTCATCGGATGATGAAGCCATCAGTTTCAACTACACCTTCTAGGCCATCGATTTCCATTAATCTTCCCTTCCATCGATTTCCATTCCTTTGGTTGATGCTCCATCAACACAAGTCATTGACCTCAAGACAATACCCCCAGGGGTGGGGGTGGGTTTACATTATTCTATCCAACCGTCAGTTGACAATCAATGGTTGTCCAACATTGCCTTCTGATGGCTGATCAGACTCAGTCTTCCAATGGTTCTACAACCTATTTTCTGATGGTTGATCTAGCATCCTCTTTCGATGTCTGATCTGACCCCGCCTACCGATGGATCCCTAGTAAGTGTGCCTTCCAATGAAGGCACTACTTCCACCCTTTGAAGGAACTCCTTCTTAGTCTTCTGATGGTCACCCAACTTGCATCTACTGATGGTTCTTCTACCCCTTCGTCTACCGATGGAAGTGCATAACATTGATAGACCTTTTGTCTACCTCTTGCCACTATCTCTTCACATCCATAACTACTAAGACTTCATTACAAATAGGATGGAAAGTTCAAAACCCTACTATCCACCTATAAATACATGCCTCCAACTTCTGATTGGATGCATCTCTTCTCTGGCCACCATGCTGCTGCATTTACAAATCTACCATCAAAAGGCAAACCCCACCGGTGTTTTCCATTGGCTGACACCTGAAGGCCACCTCTCCATCAAGGCTCAGACTCTGACCTTGAAGGAGGAAGGTTGACGATGCCTCTGCACCACCCATTCACCTACTGGTTTCTCATTTATAGATCTACTTCAAGAAAGGAAAATAATGAAGACAAAAGATTACCCGATGACAATCATGGGTGGATGTTTCTGCTACATCTCTTCTACCCACTAAGATGCTGGCGATCTTCTTTCTTTTCCTCATTGTTTGTTCTAACCTCACTATGATTTGTGAGTAGTTCCTTATGCTAGATTGTGGGGAGTAGCTCCACTATTTTCTTCCTTTCTTTTACCACATCCATATATGTATGAACCTTAATACATGTTGAATCAATTGTTTTATGCCTGTATGCTTGTTCAACCAACAAGTTTACATATTTGTAATGATATTGGGTGTAGAGAACTTCGAACTCAAAATCTAGGACATTAGTTTATTTTTATTAAATCCTTAATGAGAACTCGAATAGGTGTCTTATAGGGCAATGGATACAAGATCTCTAGATAATGCGACAATGAGCCTTGAGTGATATTTGTCAAGGTCTAATCCTAACACTAAAAGGGGTATTTACCTAAACTTCACGATATTATTTATGTGTATATGTGAAGTAGTGAGAGAATAAATGTAGGTAGTAGTGGTGAAACCCACTCATCCTAGTATACCCATCCAACTGATAACTTTAGATTTTATTCAGCCTCTATCTCTTATGCATTAGTTGTAATCAACCAAATTATTTTTTGCGATAGATACTCTTCCTACCATGCCTATTCCGATAGAACTTCATTTTGGTACTGTGCCACTTAGATTTGTTCCCATCACCACTTTGGTTCATTGGAGTGGTCAATTACCAACAAGGGTGTATTAGAAAATATTTCCTTAGTGGGTTTTGGTGTTGTTCATAAGTTGCATGCTATCCACCTAGATCCTAAAGTCACCACTACTCTAGTGTTATGTTGTGACATCACTAGCAACACAATTCGGTTCCCATGTTTTGAGATGTCCATCTTACTTCAGGACATGATAATTCTTATAGGTTATAGGGTAGATGGGTTTTCGCTCATTGCTACATATCCCATAGACCCAAATTTGGGATAATTTCAGTCATGTGCTCACCTCTATGATTACTACTTGGGGAGCCATCCATATGGGATGTCCACATGCCACATTAGTCTGAGATGGTCGTGTAAGACATTTTTAGGTATGGACTTTACCCAAGGGACTCCAAGGCATCATGCAATGTTGAAGGTTTAGTATATTAGAGCCCGACTCCTTTATTTCTTGGGCAGCTGCCTTATTCCAAATAGTATTAGATACTAGATTCATATATGATACCTTCCCCTTGTGGTTGACTTATAGAGCTATAGCACCTTGTATTGGATGCTACAAGTCTAGCATACTTGTATAGGGAGTTGTATAAGGCAACAACTTGATCAAAGTTAAAAGCTTATTTGTGTGGTTGTCAATGTCTACTTTAGATGTTGTGCTGGGAGAGGATAGAAATTGGACATCCCAAAGGAGTGGTCACATGTTGTCCCATTAGGGTAAAGGTGAAAAACTCACTCAACATAGTTGTTTTACAAATTTCATACAATATCGATTTATACGAATTTGTTGTTCTTACCAATAGGGGGTCAAAGTTTGTTCAAAGATATGAGACTATACAAGCACCAATCTAATTTTTTAATTCTAAATTGACTAGAAAGGTTATATTTATTTTAATTACTTTCATTCACTTTATTTCTGTTGGTTCATCTTATGGTATATGACATTTGTGAATTAAAAGTAATAGATATAGTTGAGTCCTTACCTGGATGAGATACTACTGAGGCTTCCATAACAACGTCGAGAGGTTTGGGAGATTTTGTTGGCCCAAGTGCCTCTTCTTTTCTACATGATAGTAGACTGACACCTCCTAGATAAAGTGATTGGACAATTTACATATGTTCAACAACAACCTACTATTTCATTGCCACTTCTCAATAGGATAGATGGAATGGATCATGCTACTAAAGATTTGATGCATCATTAAATGTAGGAGGTGTAGCTTTGGACAACATACGTGAGCATATAGTTTCTTAGCCATCACTAGAGACATTCTTCACTCCACAAGTTTGCTATAGCTATATCATCTAGTCTAATTAGTGAGACTACCACCTCAGCCACTGATGATGTATTATCCAACCACTTATTAAAAACATGACTTTGTGAGAATAACTATTATTTTTTTGCATCTATCTACCTAATACATTCTAGTTTTCCTTTTATTATTCATATGTATATATAATCTTGTTAGCAGACCCATGCGCAAGTGTGCATCTGAGCGGCTGTGGAGTATGCACCTATACATAAGGGGTGAGGTATACAACATCCATTGGCCTTACTTTGCTCCTACTCCTATATGTGCTCATGCTTTCTTTCCTACTTTTACTCCTGCTCGTGTTCCAACTCTTACTTTTACTCATGCTCATAATTCAACTCCTTCTGCCACTCCTACTCCTAGGGGCATAGTTGGGGGGTGATAATGCGCCAAAGTGCACTACAATAACTAAGATTTTTAATCCTAGAGTTTCACCTTTTTTTTACTATCCAATTAAGGCTAGTATAGAAGGGTCGATCCCACATGACAACATCTTTAAGAAAGTAGTCTATAAACCCAATTGTTTTGTTGAAATTTTATTTCTTTTTGGTATTTTTATATTTTTAGAACAGGAAGTAAAAATTGGATTGGGGGTTTGGTTATTATTGCTAGAATAAGAAGGAAAAGCAAGAATTAAAATTATGTTAACAAGAAGTAAAATTGCCTTGTTACAAGGAAGAGAGATGATTGTTAGCACAATAAAAGATATTATGAATAAAAGACTAGAATGTAAATAGAGTAAATCAAATGGTGATTGAATCAAATGATGGAATATCGAGGCTTTTTAGGGGTTTTCACCACCTTAGCGTAGCTGAGAAATAACTAAATCCTTTAAATGACAAATCCGATGAAGGCATGTGAATTAACTAAAATCCACAAAACATGAACTCCACATGAGCCCATTGGTCCTGGTGCTCATATTTATTAGTTCATCATCCCAAAAAAGAAAGATCCATGGTCATTTCAAAACCTCTATGCGAATGGTTTTAGTGTTCTAAATCTGGGCTTCCATGGTCATTTCCACCCGGATTAACATATGACCAAATTGATTAATTACTCTGATAGATTATTAGTTCTTAAAACCAAAAGCCATCTGAAAGAAGTAATTCTTAAGGATTAATTCGATTCAAACCATGGCTAAGGGGCTATTCCCCTTGCCTCGATAGGAAAACTACTTGCTCATGCTTGTAGAGAAAAGGGAGATGGAGGAAGAAAGTGTTCTAGCCATAGTATAGACTTATCAAAGGATTAATTTCTTAGGCTAGAGATTATCAAATGGCTGACTCTTAATTCCTTTCTCTGGTCTATAGAAGAAGAAGAAGACCAGATCTAAAAACAAGCAAAGTAAAAGAATAATAATTAAGGGGGGCACTTAGCTTGCAAATAATTAATCTTTATTGATGAACAGAACACAAGAACATAATAATGATTGCTCTGAAATCCTTTGTACAAAAGATGATCCTAGTGAGGAGGAAGTGCCCCTCCTTTTATAGGAGAAGGAAGGGGCTTTTACAACTAGGGTTGTGGGAAAATGGGGCTGGCGGCTACATTTTTGAACTAGCCGCACACTGCCAACCGATTGGTTGGGAGGCGAGACAATCGGTTGGGAGTCTGGTAAGTTTGGGAGTTGGGGCAGCAGTCAACAACCCTAAGTCCCGAGTGGAGGCACTCTTTGACCCACTCGGGTGGGTGAAAAAACTCTCGCTTTGAGGTCTGAAGCGTTCATTTGACATTCAATTGGCACACCATCTAGACTGAGTGTTTGAATGAGGCTCGGTGGCTGAGGGATGGCGTCAACCAATTGTCTGGAGTAGGTGAGCCAATTGTCTGGAACAAGTGAGTGGATTGGATGGAACAGGTGAGCCGATTGGCTGGAACAGGTGAGCCGATCATTTGGTTTTCTGAGTATGCAAGAAATGCATAGATTTTGGTGATATTCATGTTCAATTGTGATAAAAGGAAGCAAATAGTAATTTGTTTCTTTTCAATGGATAAAAATAAGAATTTCCATGTGACAAAACTTAAAAGGCTGTGAAAAAGGGTTCTAGATTAACACACATCAAATTACAGTGGACTTAAGCCTTTGCTTGTCCTCAAGCAATTAAAATATCAAAATAATTCAATTTTTTTTTGGAAACAACATCTTCATCCTCCCTTAATTAGCACTATATTCTATCCTTTTCATGGCCAAGCAACCCATCTTCTAGGATCACAAAATAAAAGTTCTATAATTCTTACAAAAACATTTTTCATAACTTCCTCTTTCAAACTTATACTTTGCAAAAATAGTCTTAATCCTACTTGCGCTTCAACACTCAAAAATTTATTCCTTTTTTTTTCTGGCACAGGGATGAGAAAAAGTGAGGTGTGGAAGAAGGATCCCTTCTCTATTCGACTCGGGATTTAATTTCATGGACTTGTGGTTACATTAATCACAAAATTTTTTTGCATGTGCCCCTATTACATTTACGAGGGGTGTGGAAAAATGATCCCTCATCTATTCAACTCAGGATATTGACCACAATTTTTTTGTGTGCTCTTTTTTTGGCATATTTTGGCGGTATGCTTCTATTACATTTATGAGGGGTATGGAAGAAGGGAGATAGGAGGAGCATGCCACCCCAAACTTAGGATTTTATGTGTAGATTATTTTATCATGCAATATTTTTTTCTTTGAGTGTTGTTGCATCAGCAAGAAAAGTGTGTAAATACATTATATGAGAAATATTGATAAGTTAATCTAATGCTAAAGATAAGAAAGTTTGTATTTGATTCTATTTGATACTCTAAGTCTTGCCATCTTTCCCAAGAATATTGATAATTTAGGTATGGAGAACTTGGTATTT
Organism: Alisma plantago-aquatica; assembly: GCA_963693085.1. Taxonomy (NCBI): domain Eukaryota; kingdom Viridiplantae; phylum Streptophyta; class Magnoliopsida; order Alismatales; family Alismataceae; genus Alisma; species Alisma plantago-aquatica. Next base: position 601,918,876 of record OY856415.1, read on the forward strand.
AAAAAAAAGAAATGAAAATTTTGATCAATTTGTGAAATAAAGATTTATATAATTTTTGAAAAAGAAGATACATCAATTGGATGACTAGGTAAAGGCCAAAGTTTGAAAAAGGAAAATGCACTCAATTTTGAAATACAAAAGTAAAATTCTAAAAGGGAAGATAAAGGGGTGGAACACATACCACCCACCCCCACCTCAGACTTAGAGTTTTGCTCGTCCCGAGCAAACCCTTAGACCGAGATGAAGGGAAGAAGATCACTGTGGTGGTGGATGCTGCTGGTGGGAGGAGTAGTAGTTTCCCCAGTAAGGGGAGTGGGGATCTGGGTAGGCCTATTGGGCCCCATACTCCTCGTAGGATGGGCGGCTAGGGGCATAGTGGCCGCAGTCCATATGCGAAGACTCCTGTGAATGCCACATAAGATACATGTGGTTAAGCGGTGGCCCTGACACTGTTGCTTGTATTGAATCTCATCCAGCTACTACTGGACCTCATAGAACCCGTAGGCACCTACATCATCATCTGGTCACTGCCTGGTGCGATGGCGGGGCAGTGGCAGTGGACCAGAGGCATCATCATGAGCCTCTAAAGAAATGCTCCTCCCGTGGGCCTGTGGCTCGGGGATGTCATCTAGGTCTGGGTGCTCCAGACTATACCTCTGGATGTGTCCTGGTAGATCGGTGAGCTCATAGATAAGGTTCACTACTATAAAACTTGCATGCAAGGGAAGATGTGGAACCTCCTATGAATCCTTGAAGAGAAGGTAGTAGACAACATTGGTACCCAAACGAATGAACTTTCTTCCCTTCAGGTAGTAACTTTTGATAAGGTAGTTTTTGAGTGGGAGTTTTGTGAAAGGAATGTGGGTGTAGACAAGAAAGATGGCGAGCTAGGTGACGAAATGGCCAATGCGGAAGGATGATGAGGTGTTACGACTGACTTGGGTGCTGAAATGTTCCAGGAAAACATTGCCCCCGTTGAAGGGTACTTCATTTAAGAGGCACCAGAGGGTGTAGAGTTAAACATAAGTAATGGCTTCTGAGTACCTTCTCTACTAAAAATAGTGCAAGCAAGGATGCGACGGAGGTAGCAGACCACCGGGTTGTGAATGCTGGAGGCCTTGGGACCACTAGGAAGGTGGGACATGAGGTTGATGATCTCAACCCAGAACTTGTCTCTGTCATACTGGTCGGGGTAGGAATTATGGGATTGCTCCATGCAACGATCTAACCAGTAATTGTCACCACTGTCAAGGATGAAAGAAGTGAACTATCAGACAGAGATTTCTAGATTTTCCCCAAAGATTCAGATCTTACAACTGGAATTGTCCTGAGAGTAGTGATAGCGATGGAATGTGGTGATGAACTCAAGGGTGAGGTCGCTATAGATGGAGGTGACGTGATAAGGAAAAAGGATGATATGGTTTTTGTAGAGAATGTTGTCAGTGGCATCTCAGATTCCTAATGCATCAAGGGTAGTGTTGCAAGCCCATCAGAGAAGGGACCCACCCATTGAGAACATGTCCTCGAAACATTATAGGTGTTCAGTGTTGGTGAATTAGACATAACAACCTGGAATGGGGGTGATGCGGGGTGGACGAGGGTGGTGGAATTCGGGTCATTGCTTGCCTTCTGGTTGAGAGCCTCAGTTTCTTGGTTGTCATTAAGCATATCCTCGGTGAGATTGGGTGAGGATTCACCGGTGGGGGAAGGTGTGCAGAATTGAATCCTAGATTGGGATCTGGGATGGCGAGGTGGATCACGGGAGGATGAGGCAGTGGATTTCCCCTTGTTTTTGCAGAATCGATTGAACATGGCTGTGTATGGGTTGTAGACTGATCGACTAGTGAGGTGAGACAGTCATTTGTTGGAATGAAATGGGCGTTTCAACTATGACATGATCATTTGGAGGAAGGGAAACAGACGGATGAGACGATTGGTTTTTCTGGGAGGACATGAAAACAATGGTGGTGAACACGGTGGTAGATCGAGCAAAAAAAACCCAAGCTCCAGTAGGGGAACGAGTGATTTGCCTCCTCTGTCGCTCGACTATTGAAGGTGTAGGCCGATCGGCTGGCCTACGGGCAGCCCGGTGCGAAGAGGAGTGGAGGCATGCAACGGGTAGCTCAGTCGATTGAATGGGCACAAATCCACTCGGTGCACAGAGGAGGTGAGGCGAGCAGCCGGTGGTAGAGCGAGGCTCTCAGTTGGCCAAGAGGGCACTCGGCTGGCCTACAGGCCGTGCAATCTACTCGTGGTTGAGAGCTCAGCTAAGTTTGTGGCATCTAGGTTGGAAGAAGATGAGGGTGTGGTGAAGTGCTCAGCTCAGCTGGGTTATAAAGCCAATCAAGGGTGCCAAATCAATTATTTGGCTAAGTGAGCCGATTAGTTCACGCTATTTGGACAGTGCTGATGGGGGGTGGAATCCAATGTGTCAGATCGGCATGCGTTTAAGTAGGAGGTCGGCTCGATGCATGGGGAAGGGGGGGTAGGCAATTCGAGGGATGTGCGATTAAATTGAGCCAATCAATTGAGTTGCCAAATGGTCGTTTGGCCTATAGAAGGGGCTGCCATTTAGAAATATGAAATCGATCGTTTGGCTCAGTGAGCCGATCGATTGGCTTGTTAGAAAAATAGAAACATGACAACATAAAATAAAAAGGTAAAGAAAATGCAATAGAAGGAAGATAGGGTTGTGTTGCCTCCCAACAAGTGCCTTGTTTTACGTTGGAGGCTCGACGGATGAGAGACCAGTTTATTGAGATTCTGGGGGAGTATGAGGGGTCGATCAAGTTAAGATCTTCAAAGGATGAGCGTTTATTGGTATCTAAAGTGACAAGGTCTTCATTGGTTATGTATCTTTTGAGTTGATTCCCATTAACCTTAAATTCACCCAAAACTTTATCCCAAAGAAGAAAGACGACATGTGGATAGACACATTTGATGAGGTAGGGACCATACCATCTAGACTTAAGCTTTCCATGAAAAAGCCTTAGTCTAGAATTAAACACTAGAACCTAGTTACCTTCTCTAATGTCCTTGCACTTGATGTGACTATCATGCCGTAGTTTAGTTCGGTCCTTGTATAATCTCACATTTTCATAAGTGCTCATTCTAAGTTCGTCTAGTTCATTCATTTGGAGGAGATGTTTTTCTCCAGCTACAGAAAGGTCAAAATTCAAGCTTTTGATAGCTCAACTGACCTTGTGTTCTAATTCTATTAGGAGGTGACATGATTTTCCATAAATCAACCTAAAAAGTGTGGTGCCTACGGGTGTCTTGTAGGCAGTTCTGTATGCCCATAGAGCATCATTGATTTTCAATACCCAATCTTTCCTAGTGCGACCAACATTTTTCTCTAAAATGGATTTGATTTTCCTATTGGATACTTCAACCTACCCACTAGTATGAGGATGGTACGAAGTGGCGGCTTTGTGGTAGACCCCATATTTCTTCAATAAGGCCTCAAAACTTTTCTCTAAAGAATGGGATCTCCCATTAGAAATGACGGTGCGCGGGACTTCAAATCTAGGGAAAATAATGTCTTTAAACAATTTTTTTAACAAGTTTGGAATCACAAGTTTTAGTGGGTACATGTTCAACCCACTTTGACACATAATCTACGACAACTAATATGTATGCATACCCATAAGAAGAAGAAAATGGGCCCATGTAGTCAATTCCCCAGATGTCAAAGATTTAAAACTCCTGCCAAGAGGTTAGGGGCATTTGGTCACGCTTGGAAATGTCACCCGTCCTTTGACATTGGTCACATGACAGAACATAATCATAAGAGTCTTTGAAGATGGTGGGCTAATAGAACCCACACTGTAGGAATTTCCTGGATATTTTCTAGCAACTCATGTGTCCACCATAGGGGCCAAAATGACATTGTTCTAGAATGTCATAGCTTTCTTCTTGGGAAACACAATGATGATACAAACCATCAACACAAAGTCTAAACAGATAAGGTTCATCCCAATAATAGTTTTTAACATCATGTAAAAAATTAGCTTTGGAATGTCCCTTGTACTCAGGGTGCAATACACCACCAACTGAATAATTTACGAAATCGACAAACCAAGGAAATTGGGAGTCTACCTTAAGTAGTTGGTCATCAGGTAGAGATTCATTTATGGGGAATCATTGGGTTGGCTATAGCTAAGTCGACTTAGGTGGTCATCCATGACGTTTTCAGACCCCTTTTTGTTAAGGATCTCAAGATCAAACTCTTGCAATAGCAAAATCCATCTTATGAGTCTAGGTTTGGCATCCTTTTTGGTCATGAGGTAGAAAATGGCTGCATGATCGGTGTAAACAATGACTTTGGAGCCAACTAAGTATGAGCGGAATTTATCAAAAGCATAGACAATGGCTAACATTTCTTTTTCAGTCACAGTATAATTTTGCTAAGCTTCATCTAAGGTCTTGGATGCATAGTATATGACATGATGTTTCTTATCAACTTGTTGTCCTAAGATGGCACCTATAACAAAGTCACTAGCATCACACATGATTTCAAAGGGTAGGGCCCAGTCTGGTGCACGAATGATTGGAGTGGTTGTGAGAGCATTTTTCAAACATAGAAAGCTATCCATGCATGCTTTTCAAAATGGAAAGACACCTCTTTTTGAAGAAGGTTGGTGAGAGGTTTTGTGATTTTGGAAAAACCACAGATGAATCACCAATAGAAGCCAACATGTACTAAGAAGGCTCGGATGTCTTTGACTGAGGTTGGAGGTGGAAGCTTGGTTATAACTTCAATTTTTGCTTTGTCAACTTCTATGCCTTGGTTGCTTACTCTATGGCCTAGAACAATGCCCTCCTCACTACAAAAATTTGGCCTTTGTTGAAGAACATTTGTGAGGAACCAAAAATTGTGAATAATGATGTCTATTTGTGAGGGCTCATCCTTCAAACATGGGGCCAAATTCCTCAACTGTGTTTTTAACATCCTTAGACCTTTTATGTGAACACTAATCCCTCACAAATACATTACTCACTAATCACCCGTGAAAAATGTCATGCCAAATATTTCCCTCCATCTCATAACCCTTCCTTCCATTCTAAATCACAACATCTGTAAATCAAAATTAAAAAATAAAAGATAAACCCTCCCCTTGTTCTATGAGAACTGTTTCGCATTTCATAGCTGCGTTGTTTCCCCTCACGCCGTGTGCATCTCCCTCTCGTGCCGTGCGTGTCCGCTGGTTCTCCCCTCTCGGTGCTGGTCATTTTCTCTTCGCTCTCGGCACCGGTCATTTCCTCTCCACCCTCCGTTGCTCCGCATGCAAGTGCTTGTCTAGCAATCTGACACCCTCGCAAGCCCGACGCCCTCGGCTGGCACTCTGATGCAAGCCCTCGACCGGAACTCCAATATCCTCTCAAGCGAGCCTCGAGCAGGAATGCCACCGTGGTTGATCTCCGACAAATTGAAGGTACTGGCATAATCTCGGGTCTTTAAGCCTTCTTTATATGATTCAGTTTTTCACTGATTTTACTCAAGATGCTGGGTCGACAAAGGTCCCGTGTTTTCATCATAGATGTACCTATCCTGGTCTTCAGACAAAGGTCCCGTACTTTAGTCTTTTACCTCTAGCCCTTTTTTGGTCTTGAATTGCTTCTCGTGGTATCGTATTCACTTAGTTGTCTTCCTCCACAATTAGAAATTATATGTCTGCTATTTGCTACCTTCGTCTACAACATAGTACATCAGATAAACATAGTGGCTAGTGACATCTTACTCTATTTTCTGGGTGCACGGAGTGTGCAAAGTGTGATTTTGCAGGGTAGAAGCTCTTTGCAATTGCGAAACCACTCTTCACACTCCTACTAAAAATCAAACAATCCATGTATTTCGTTTTCCATTGTATAGCAGTCAGTGGGACATTTTGTTTTGTGATGGTTCCAAATTTCAAAGGAAACTAAATTTTGTGTTTTTGCCTGTATATAGGTACCCACAGTAGCATTGATATTCTTCTTGTCTGGCCGACTTGTAAATTTTTGTGATCAGTTTCACAAAGTATGCATGTTTAATGGGAGTTTTCATCGTGTTTTCACCATAGATGTACCTATGAAATAAACATGCATACTTTGTGAAAATGATCACAAAAATTTATAAGTCGGCCAGACAAGAAGAATATCAATGCTACTGTGGGCACCTATATACAGGCAAAATCACAAAATTTAGTTTCGTTTGAAATTTGGAACTAAACACAAAATTCTATTTTGAACATGTCCATGGTATACGAGAAAACAGATTCCAAACTCAAGTCTGTTCCTTATATCTTAACAAACTGACTCCTATGTTTGAAACTATTGATTATTTTCTCTTAGGGATGTCATCTCCATCTTGATTTTTGTATATGTGATAGGGTCGCCCATGATAGTAGCATTTCTGATCTTGTTTGGGACTAGAATATGCCAGTTCAATAGGAAGAGATTAGAAAAATACCAACCAAGTTTGAAGAGGTCCTCAAAGAAGGAGTTAAATGCCTACATGATCTGGGTTTTGTTGGTAGTGTGAATTACACTAATTAAGAGGTTGTGAATGTATTTTGTGTCGGTTACATATATAATGGAATAAGTAAGTATTTTATCCCTATATATTAAGTCTGTCTGATCATGGCACGTTGCTTACACCATAGTTATCAAGGCGCCGCCTAGGCAAGGTGCCTCAAACTAGGCGCCCAACCTAGTATGTGCATTATATGGGTTTCTAAGGCCTTTTAAGCCTAAATTAAGTCATTTAAAGGATAAATTAGCATGAATCAAGTCTGGATTTGGTCAAATTAGATTATCTTGAGTCAATTTATGGCTGAAATAGGTCTGATTTAGGCAAAATTAGGCCAAAATTTGGAAAATAGGGAAAACATGTTTGATTTGGGCCAAATTGGTAAGTCATCATAACTTGTTTGTTAAAAAAATTACTTCCTCATATGTTTGTTGTTCTTGCTTCTTTTTCTTTTCTTTTTTTTAATCCTTTCTCCTGCATTTTAGTCCTTAATCCTACTGCTGCTGTGTCTTTTTTAGTTATTCCTCCTATATCCCCTCCTACTCTGAGATCCTACTACTGCTGTGTTTTTTTTAATTCTGTTTTCTTCAAATCCTCTTTTACATCACCACCTATGCTTCGTAATGTTGATGATGTTGTACTTTCTACTTTCCTCTTTTACATCACCTATTCCTCGTGATGTTGCTACTGTTGTTTATATTTCTTTTCTTTTGTTTTCCATCCTCCATTTCCTTTTTCCCTACTTTCTTTTCTACTTCGCCTGCTCCAATTGTTGTTGCATGCTTGTTGATATTACTTCCCCTTTTTCTTCCTATTCCCATCTCCTGCTACTGCTGTCATAACCTCATTCAGCCCTCTTTTTATGTTTCCTATATGGTATTATATGTAGTATATATGTATAATAAGAATCAAATTAACATACTAAAAAAGATACAAAATATAAAAAATGCCCAGAACAGCCTAGGCGGGCTAGGCGCCCCTTGGGAAATGCTGACCACCTAGCCGCCTTGACAACCATGGCTTACACATCATATCATTAAGTAGTATGTCCCATTGTGCTCTCTGGGCAAGTAATTGTGATGAATTAGTATATTTACACGTGACTGTGTTTTTCTTTATATGTAAACATGTATGGATGGCTATGTATAAATATATATTTAGTTTTTAGGATAAATTGATGAAATCTAACATTTTTCATCATGAAATCACTATTTTGAGCTTAATATTTGTCAAAGATGTGACGAAGTTTGGTGTAAAAATCCTTGAAGTTTTCTTGATGTTTCCACAAACTTCCACTTCCACACTTGTCGAAGTCAACTCAAAGTCGAAGTCCTATTCTGAGATCATGTCTACCCAAAAGTGTTACTAAGCCGAGTCTAATACATGAAGTCACGAACAAACTCAATGATATCAAAGATGTGAAATAGTGAAGTAGCAACAATAGTACAATTGTAAAATACTACATATTTGAGGCTTAGAATGGTAAAATTAACAAAGTATTATAACAACTGCGATTTCTGAAAGAAGATAACAGAAAACTAGTATTTATAAATGGATCACTGAGAAAACTAGGAGAATATTTCCAAGAAGTCACACATGGATCTGTTATGATCCTTGTTGAGATGGTAGTGAAACTGGTGGGAAAGCTTCTATGGGATGAAACTTAAACCATATTTGGGGTATGTAGGTGGCCCATGCCCTTTATGTAGGAGCTTGTAGACCCAGACGATCGAGATGCCATAGTTGGAGCATGGTGGAGGTATTTTGGCAGTGAGGCAGAAACAGAGCAGAGGATAATAAATGTTCATTGATATAGGCTCAGTTTTCCACGAGAAAGGACCTGCACTATCAACCACTTGATGCGGTGCATGGTGTTCATGCGAGGGTAAACTGTCAATTGTAAGGAGGGAAAAATCTATTAGGTTTCTGATACGGGATAAGGCTATAAGGGGCAAGACACAAACAGAAGATGGCACAAATGGATCAGAGTTCCTTCCCGCCATGGGTATCAAGATGCTGGTGACTGGTAACAAAAAGTAAATCAAGACAATGACATAGATGAATGAAGCGAGTTCTAAAGCAAGAGTGAACATTAGGTTGTGTAGTTATTGACTTCTTACCGCAATCCGCAGCATACCTGTAGCCTTTAGGTGATAGAGAAGAGCTGGCTGCTGCTATTGATGGTTGTGATGGGTGAGCTCTCCCTATTCTTTTCTCTTGCAACAACCGGCTACATCTGGAGATAGTGATGTTGTATGAAAAGCATTGTGATGGGTGAGCTCTCCCTATTATTTTCTCATGCAACAACCAACTACATCTGGAGATAGTGATGTTGTATGCAAAGCAACACCAGGGAAATAACATGAGTAATCTTTCAAAGTCCTGTCAAAAGTATATGGTGCATGCTGAGAAGCATGGAACAAGACTTCCAACTTCGAGCCGACTTCGACAGGTGTGGACATGGAAGTTTGTGGAAATGTCGAGGATTTTTACAACCAAACTTCAATGCAACTTTGACAAAAATTAAGCTAAAAATAGTCATTTTGTGATGAAAATTGACAGATTTTATCAAATCTAGCTAAAAAACACAATATATGTTTACATATGGCCATCTGTATAGGTTTACATATGTAGATAAATACATGATTACATATAGTCATCTAGGAACTACAGAGTTCTACCATAGATAAAGTTTGTGACAATAAACAAACTACATAAAAATGGTGTAAATCTATGGTAGATTTAGCAGAAAGGGAATCAGTCTATTACTATTAGCTTAAAATAGTAAAAAATAACATCAAAATCATCTTACCTTAAGCTCCAACACTTCCTCCCCTCTCACACAACAAACTCCACAAAATACCACAAGAATGTCGCCAACTTCGACAGATGTCGAGGACATTGTGGAACTTTTGTATGGACTTGGGTCAACTTCGTCGACATATGGGGAATTGTCGAGAACTTCGACGAATTGTGGAATGAGGATGTTTACATGGATTCAACGTCACCGGCCTTCGACATCGACATTATCAGCTACATTTTGCCCCATGTCGATGACATTTAGTTCCATGCTGAGAAGTGATTGCTATCATATGGAGGAGAAAGACACTATATTGACACCCCTGAAGGAGCAATCCACAAGACTGAGGAGTTTGCCACTGGAGAGTGTCACTGCTTGAGGAATAAGTGGATGGTATAGTATAAATCCTTGTTTGTACTCTACAACAACTGCTTTCCTCTGTAATTGGAGTTGGAAGCAGCTGCTGAAGATGGAAGAAAAAGGAAAAGAAACTAATATGGTGAGATAAATGTCAATCGTCATCATCATTTTCTTCTAGGTTTACATCACAACCATGTTGGGGTTGGCAATCCGGATCCTTTGATTCCATTTTTCTCTGTTTGAATCATATTCTCAAGCTTAACGATAGAAGTGAGAAAAATAAATAAGATGAGAGTTTTTGGGCAATATGTAAGTTTCTGGCAGGCTGTCAGCAAAAGGGGTGGCAACTGCAAGTGTCAAGATTTTTCTGGTGATGTTCTGTTACAAGAGAAGTTTAAGTAGTGATGACATCATGTCACGTATTATAGGACTAGACTGAAATCTCACTTTTTATCGAGTCCATAAATCTCTGATATTATTGGTCAAATAAAGTAAAGAAATAAGCATTGTATTCTCTAAGAGAACCATAAATATATGGATAGGAGATATATGGATTCCATAACAAACATGCTACTAGTCTAGTCCTACAATACATGGTATAATATCATCACTATTTAACTGCTTCCGTAATAGATCACCATAAGCATACTGAGCTGGTGATGAAAACACCAAGCAGAATGCCTCAAATTGCTGGCTGATCTTCAATCCTTGGAGGCACATGTGCTTTGCTTGCACCTGGGTTCTATTTTCTGGTTTCCTACATTGCTTCAACTCTCAACAGTGCTTCATAAGCACAGTTAAATATTGTTGGGAGAGAGGCAGCTCCAGTTGTTTTCTTAAGCAAGCCTGCACCCAAATATAAGCTATAAAGCATATTGCAGGACTTCGACTTCATGTCGACTTCAACGGGTGTGGAAGTGGAAGTTTGTGGGAACTTCAAGGAAGTTTAGATGCAAACTTCAATAAACTTCCATCCCATTTTTTGAAGAAATGCTGTGAATTTGAAGGAAACTTTGATTTAGAACTTCTAATTATGTTATACCTTTATCTTATATATGTTAATTTAACACAAAACACAATTTATGACCCTCTAGCCCTAGGTAGGTTGATGATAAAGTGTGTTTTTTGCAAGGGTCAAATGTGCAATACAGATATACAAATACAATTCTCCATATGTATTCTATACAATATACGATCAATTAGTAGTTACAACACCCCCTCTAGGAAAGAGTGACAACAACAAACATAAGAGTTGATATTCTCCATTGTCTCTCATTGCGCTTGACTGATGAGTACTCAACAAATGCTCATGCCCGTAAACAATTGCCTCCCCCAGAATTGCTGCACGTTCTCTCACACAATTTATACTACCATTTCATTCTTGCAAGTGATAATATTCTTGCTGCCTCTGTGGTGGTTGCCTCAACTGTGAAATCTTTTTTGAAACCTGAAAAAATTGTGTTTCATGTAATCACTGACAAGAAAACCTATGCTGGTATGCATTCATGGTTTGCGTTGAACTCTCATTCTCCTTCTATAGTTGAAGTCAAAGGTGTCCACCAATTCGAGTGGTTGACTAGAGAAAATGTACTTGTTCTCGAGGCCATTGAGAGTCATCACGGTGTCAGAAACCATTACCACGGGAATCTTATTCTTGGGGTCAATGACACAGATAACCCTCGTATTCTCGCTTCAAGATTACAGGCTAGGAGTCCAAAGTATATTTCTATTCTCAACCATCTCCGTATATATCTGTCCGAGGTAAATTCATTCTGACACATTGCTGTATTTTTCATTTAGAAGTCTTTGTGGAATTTTAACGGCTTTGCCTCAGAAGTTGCAACTTTTCGTATGTTATGTTCTTAACTATGCTGTTTGGATAAGCTTTATCAAATACTATAGTTATGTCAGCATTACAATGCCAACAAAATGATTAGTTCTAGTTGGTAAAGTAATAATTCAAAGATTTTAGATGTGTGAAGTTCAGTCTACCTAAACAGTTGCAGTGATTGGGTAGTGTATGCAGCACATACAGAAACAGATTGAGAATCTAGCAATTAAATCTATAACTATGGTTATGCAATTTACTTAATATGCATATTCTTGAAAAAAGTGTCTTTTGGTTAGGCTGACAGTGCAATCTGTTATATGTTTTAATAATATCTGATCACACCCTCCATGAACTATAAAACTGCTTCTCACTTCCCTACCATCGTATTGAAGATACATGGGAAATACCATTAACAATTTTGTTTGAGTGAATAACTTCCACCTTCTGTATTAAATGATCTATATGCATGATAGTAACAACAAAATCCAAGCTAACATGAGTTGGAATTGCTCCACGAATTCTTCGTAGTTGGTGGTAGTTGAACAATTAAACTCCACAGCCAAACACACTGTTTGATAGTCGTGTGGTATAAAAAGAACTCCGTAGCAGTAACAACATGATTTCGTTGCAATTTCCTCCAAACTCGGATGAATCTGAATATGAAATAAAAAAACTTTCCACAGTACATTGAGATTTGACCTTTTTAACACAAGGGTTAGATTGAAAGTGGTAGTTTCGATTTGTTTGTTCCATTTCACAATAGTTTGTGATGCTCGTTATTCCCATGCTACTCGTTCGATTAGTTTCATCACAAGTATCATTAAACAACAATCCCAACAACCAACTTCCTGATGTTTTGGACTAAGTTTAGGTGGACAGTATATAACATTTTAGAGTCTCCTTATAGCTTTTAGAGCTGGCTTTGAGTCCTACGTCATATACAATTTTGCAGACTGCCAACCTCCATTCCATCCGAATTTAGAGATGTCAATGCTCAAGTATTATGCTCCGAGCAATAATTTGATCGATAGTATTTCTAGTTTTAGTTTCCATACCCCTGATTGACATTTCACATTTTCCTCTCTAGTTCCTATTTCAACTTTTAAAAAGCAACAACACCGTCACTATCACAACGAATCACACTAACAATGGGTTATAAACACGGTGTATAAAATCCAAGGGTGTCCTTTCATGTTTGACAGAACCAGACAAGAACTCACATGAGAGCAGTCACCTATGTATTATAAGAAAAGCCATGTTCAGAGCTCGATAAGTCAATTTTGTTGCTTTCCTGCAACTTGTAAACGCCCCTTCTGTATTCCCCTTTATCTTCACTTCCCATTCACTTCTTTAAATACATGCATGTTGTGATCACTGTCTGTTTCTTGGCTCTTATGTCATTCCTAGTCAATTTGCCTTTGTTTCAGATTGCTCATCATGCACTTTTGCGCATCCTCTTAGCGAAACACTTTTAATAATTTTCTCATGTAATGGCATCATTAAAGTAGTCTAGCAATAGTTTCTATGAAAGCAAATCGCAGCTCCTCGACCTGCTGGTCATACTAGTAAAACTATCATCTTCCATGACAACCCTATCCTCATATCATTTGTCCGTAGCCCTTATACTAGTAGTTGGAGATTGTCAAACTAAAATCTTTTTTTTTATTTTGCACAACCAAATGTAGGACTGCACTTGTACGTAGTATTCTAAGCCAATCCTACTCAGAATCCGGCAAACCAAACACAGCCTTAGTGTTCCCAAATAGGACAGGTAGAGGTAGCCCCATAAAATCTATCGTCCAAGGCTGCCGATAGAATCGAACTTGCCCCAGACAGGGTGCCGTTTATTTTATTTTTCCTCTATCCCTGTCTCTCTTCTACCTTCTGTATCTCCCTTTCTCTTCTCTGTATCTCCATCATAGGTCCTCCAGGAGGAAGTATTCAAAGGTCGACCTGTAAGGTACAACCTTCGTAGTAACAGACGCTCCTCCGAACAGTTTATTAGAAAGCGTATGGTAGTACCAAGCTAAATATCATAATTGCTGCAGTGGTGGTAGAGTGCCCATCTGCATCCCGGTGAATAGGATGACATACTACCTACCGAATATTATGTGACATCAGCAAAAAGATGCCTTGATCACAGCTAGAAACAAATGACCAGTAAAAGGCTGGAAAATCCAATAAGATATATATAACTTTTCATTGTTTAAGTATCACGTACAGAAGCTCGACTCTGTAATTGTCTACGTCAAATTTTATTGTCATTTTAATATGGTTGTTTATTGTTCAATACAGTTCACAATCCCATCTTTTTAGATTTTCTATACGTAACATGTTGTGGTTAGACCTTATAGCACATCTAGACACTCACATGTGAAGAGTTCATAGATCCATAATCTTAAGCTAAATGTTTAGACATTCTCAACATATCATGACTTTTCAACTGAGTTCAATCATAATTTTAGTTTACGGGTGCATGTTGCTGCTATGTTGGTTCACTTAAATTTATCTCGACTTCACACTCACTCTGATTCTTTTTTGTATTTATATTGATATGGTAGAATTGCTTTTAATGATGGATTTCGACCGACAATGCACCTTGGAGTACACCAGAACCAAAATATAAGGGTAAGTTGTTTTTTGTACTACGATTTATGTATAAACTTTAAATTTTATTAATATAATGATTTGTCATTTTTTAGGAGAAGAATACTCAAGTACCCAACCGTATGAGGCCTGGCATTGATGAAGAGAACCACACCATTTGAAGGAATATGGAGACATTATAGATCTTAAGAGTTTCTAGCATGATATGTTGATTGTCATCAATCTCAAATTTTAGAACCATATGTATTGTTTATTTATATCAGCATTGAGCACATAATGTATGGATAATGTTTTACTTCAATGACAGAAATTGGTTTGAGGTGATTTAACATTTTGATGTGTCATTTTGGTGTTGAATCTTCTTATGATGTCGTGTGAATGTTATAAAAATATTGCTTGAGGTTATATGTACAATGTTTTCATTTAAAATTATTAACATTCAACAAATCATTCAATAAATCAATAACCAAATCATTTACAGTTCTCCCTCAAAAATATATTAATGAAGGTCTTTAATCCCTCAAAAATGAGATCCAGATTGGCCATCACAATTGCATTGATGACGACCACATAGCCCCTCAAAAATAATATTAATGAAGGCATTAGCCCTTCAAAAATATATTCTCCAAGACCATCAAGTCCCTCAAAAATGTATTTATGAGAACTAAACATGCCCTCATAAATGTATTCATGAAGGCTAAATAGTCCCTCAGAAATGTATTTATGAAGGCTAAATAGTCCCTCAATATAACATTCTTGAGGATCAGTTGGTTCGTGACAATTGTATTCGTGAGGGCCACTGATATTTGTCACGTGAGTTCTCTTCACAGACCATTTGTGAGGGCCAGATTCACAATCGTCCCTATTTGTGAGGGCCTGTAGAGAGGGGTTTGTGACATGACTCACTCGTGAATAATGGCCTAATTTTTACTAGTGTTAACCATGAAATGACACTTTTTCCCAATTAAGGACTAAGTGTGACTCAACACATTTATCAAGAACAAGGGTGAGATTTCTAAGGCAAGATTTGAAGCTGTCTCCATAGATGGAGAAGTCATCCATGAACACCTCCATGACAGTTTCAGTCAATCCTGCAAAGATGGTAGACATACACAGTTGGAAGGTGGCTGATGCATTGCACAAGCTGAAGGCATTCATCTAAAAGCATAGGTGCCAAAGGGACATATGAAGGTTGATTTTTCTTGATCTTTAGGATGGATAGGAATATGATAAAATCCCGAATATCCATCTAGATAACAAAAGTATTGTTGATGGGCTAAGTGTTCAAGAACTTGGTCTAGGAAGGGGAGTGGGAAGTGGACTTTCCTAGTTGCTTCATTAAGCTTTCTATAGTCAATACACATTTTCCACCCTGTGACGGTACAGGTGGGAATGAGTTCATTCTTCTCATTTCTAATGATAGTGGTCCCTCTCTTTTTGGGAACAACTTAAACTGGGATGACCCATGGGGAATTGGAGATGGGGTAGATGATTCCTACAGTCAAAAGTTTGATCACCTCTAGACATACAACTTCCTTCATGTTTGGGTTGAGTTTTCATTGTGGATCTCGGGAAGGTTTGTTGTCTTCTATCATTGGGATTTCGTGAATGCTGATGGATTGATTTATTCTAACTAGATCTGTCATTTTGTACCCCAAGGCAATTCTTCTTTTCCTAAGTTCACCCATAAGTTTGTTTTCTTGTTCAAGGGTAAGGTCAGAATTTATGATGACAAGGCACAATTGGTGTTCATCAAGAAAGACATATTTCAAACCTATGGGAAGAGTCTTCATTTCTGGGGCCTTAGGTGGTTTAGGTTTTTCTTCCATGATGGAGATCACTTTAAGGTCCTCAATTTCAGCATTAGGGATCTCCTCAAAACTATCTAAGTGAGCCTTACATTGATCTAATTGTTCATTGTCAAAGTCACATTCAGGGGGTCTAGTGAGGGCTGTATGTAGGGGTCATCAACTAACTCCCATTCCTGCCTCAATTGAGATAATTTATCAATGCAGTCAAGGAGATAGATCTCTTCCTGGAAACTAGGCCCTTTCATGTTTTCAAACACCCTAAACTCTAGGGTTTGCTTCCCTAATCTTAACAGAATGGTCTCGACCTCAACATCAATCAAGGCTTGTGCTATGGCTAAGAAAGGATGACTGAAAATGAGAGGGTAACACAAATCTTCTTTTATGTCCATGATCACAAAGTCACACGGGACATAGACATCTTTCCCAACCTTAAATGGAATGTCTTCTATGATTCCCATGGGTTTGGTCATGGATGAGTCTGCCATTTGGATGGTCATGGCTGTGGATAGCATCTCATTGAATCCTAATCTTTTGCAAAGGCTGTAGGGCATGATGGATATACGGGCTCCTAAATCAGCTAGGCCCTTTCTACAAGCATTATCACCTAAGTAGTATCCTATTCCAAAAGAACCAGGGTCCTTCTATTTTTTAGGCATTTTACTTTGGATTATGTATGAAGTGGTCCTAGAAAGTTTGACAGTCTCATATTCTTATGTAGCATACTTCCTAGTCAAGAGGGATGATGCACACGTTTTGAGTCACTTTTACAAGCCTATTTTATACTTGTTTTGTTCATTTATTAGTCAATTAATTGATCATATTTGCATAAATCATTATTGTTGCCATGCACACTCTATTTGCATTAAATTATGCTTATTTTATTATATTTACATGATTTTATGTATTCCCCGACCTTATACACATTTTTATGCATTTTTCAGATACTTTGTGGCCAAGCGTTTGGACAAAACATCATTCACTAGGTGGAAGCGATCATTAGCAGCGGATTACTGAAAATCACTAAAAATTAAAACCATTTACAAAGAGATCCATTCACTGGAAAACTCTTTCAAAAAGAACCAAAGTAATTCAATTACATTCTGGTTCACAAGTACATATCTTGTACCATTCCTTCTCGAGGATTACAAGCATCAAATGCCCTATTTAAAAATATACACAGGCAACATTAAAACATTGAGACATCATGCCAAAATCTCATATCGATTCATTAAACTAACTACTGACTCTGAGGACCTGAGAGTACAGAGATGACATATAAGACTATATATATAAGACATGACAACCAATGTCTCCACCAGGGATATCACTGCTGTCCCTGCTGCTGCTGCTCTTCCCCTGTTGTAGGGTTTCTACCTCTTCCTCTGCGTCTACCTAAAAAGTTGGATCCCAATGGGGTGAGACAATTGAAATTGTCCTAGTGAGAGATATAACTCTCCACCAGAAACATTATTATTGTAGTTTAATAGTATAAAGCTGAGCAGAGGAATCATGTATTTTCAACCGCAGATAAATCAATGTCTAAATAGATTAGAGAAATATTCTTATTCAAAGCATTTTAGCTGTAACTTGATAAAGCATCTTACCACTTATCTTTAAGGATTATGAAGAACATGTATAACATTTATTCATTTAAGTCATGCTATGCAAGGTAACATCAACCAATGATTTTGGTATTTCAACATTAAGTACATACGTTACATGGCTGATTACATTTTACAATCATACTTAATGCCCTGAAGAGATGAAGTATACCATTCATGCTCCAACCGACCACGATTATGTAAAGCATCGGTACCACACAAGGTCAATGGAAGAGCCAGACTCTAAGACCTCAACCTTCTCGATCAGTATGAGATTATATGGTAGAGACATCATGTGTCAAACTGCAATTAGATTGCCAGGGTATATTGGCATCTTTGCTATAGAGTTATAGCCTGCAACATATACTCTCTTCAGGGTTATGACCCGTAGCCAATGCCTGGTATCATATCATGGAGTCATGGCCCGTAGCCATACTCATACTGGGGTATGGTCCATAACCAATCCCGCACATAGGATATAGCCCACAGCCATTCCTATGGGGCGTGAGGATATAATTGCCCAATTACCCCCACATATTCAAAAATATGCGTTCCGAGTTTAACTCATTTCACCATTCAGCAATTTCTGACGCTGATGGATCTGTGGTCAGGGAAACTACATTATATGATATCACTTGATTAATTAAGTGTATTACAATATTATTTTAGCATCAAACATGTTTCCAAACATCAATTATTTTAACAATTGCTACAAAGAATGTGTAATACTTTCATCAAGTACTGTTCAAATCTTTAATAAAGCATTGGGATCTCAATCCCTCATCTCATTAGGAGAATTTTATCCTTTCACAAACTCATCATCATGATTATAGAAAATGGGTATTCAACCCTCAATTTATCAAGGAGCACTTGTTACCACTTATCAGGTAACTAATACCTTCAGGTCATCTGACCAAGGTAAACATGATACTTGCTACACAAACATCTCACATGGCTCACATGGCCTATTTCATCTCTTGTTACCTCTCACTAGGCAACAAAGCATGTTATGGCTCACAAGGCCCATTAATAATTTTCAAATAAATGAAACATCATAGCTCATACTTGGCTATGCTCGTCATCTCATGATACCTACATGGTTAGTACACATGGTAACAATTATATCAATTTCATATCAGCACCCTGCCATATAAGGGTAACACCACTAATCCTTTATTATGGTTAGGGTTTCCCATTTCATGTCAATCGCAGTTAATCATCCCTTTACACAAATTAGGGCTAGGTTTTCAAATTAGGGTTTCATAATACATAACATCACCCTGGATTAGGGTTTCACATCACATTACCCTGTATTAGGGTTTCTCATCACATCATTACTTTGAATTAAGGTTTTCTTATAACATTTCCCCAAAATTAGGAATTCATATAACTTTACCCAAAATTAGGGTTTTCATGAAGCATCCTCTTAAATTAGGGTTTTTTGTTAAATTACCATGAATCAGGGTTTAGGGTTCATCATCATTCTCAATTAGGGTTTCATGATCTCATCATCATGGATCAAACCCTAATTCATACCCTACACCTATTAAAGGTGTCAATGTTGCACATTGCGTATTAATTATTCAAGTATGAGTTTCCCTCTCTCTCATCCTCTCTAGGATGTCGATTAATCCATACTTATTTTAGTTGGCTCAACCTTTCACTAAGATACCTACACCTATGATTATTATGGTGTATTAAATTCATCATATTCATAGGCATCAAATGACAATCACTCCAAGTGTACTCATTCACCTAAGTGCTTTAGAGGTACTTCCATTATAATCAATCTTGAGTTACTTTAATAGTACTCATTTAGTTCTAAGATCAATTGAACCTAAAAACCTTCAAATGGTTTGGATCCACACCTCCAAAAGGTTTGAGAACGTTTGGACCTTCAAACGGTCTTGACCAATTGTAAATCGAATCAACCCATTGATAACACCAATTTTTGTGATGTTTTAGACTGTTTTTCTGTTATCAAAACTGCCCTTTTCTGACATCTTCCTCTCTTTTATATGCATTTTTGCAATAATTAGCCAAGCAATGCTCTCAGTCCAATATTTCTATCTTTTGCAGAGTTTCCTCCCATTTTGGCCCATTTAGCACCAATAAGGCCGTTCCGGCCCGCAAATAAGTCCAAGTCTGTTTTGGCCCCCCCTGACGCCCGATACGCACGCTGCCCGGCAGGGCTGTGCGATACGACGAAGCGTGATGCAAGGATGCCGCGCGAGAAGGTACCGATGGACGACACGCCTCTTTACCTGACAGGGAGCCGAGCACGCCGCAACTACTCCATGTGCCACGCGATATCGACCACCCACCGGCAGGCGCCTCTCGCCACGACGCCCGACAGCCGACCTCCTTGTACCGGGCGTTACCCGCGTCAGCCGACCGCCAATTGAACGTCGGAAAGGAGGACGTGTGGCGCTTCGAGCACCATATCTTCTCACGACCAGCTGCCTATAAATAGCAGCTATAGGGAGCCGAAAAGACAGTTTAGACAGTTCGAACAAGCTTGGTCACTTCAGGTTTTGGATAGTTGAGTGATCTTCGGAGGAGACTGCGAGAGCAGGCGTATTGTGCTCCAGTGTTCATACCAGGTGACACTAGGTGAGCTCTTCCTCATCCCGAGAGGGAGGGGACTGGTTCACCTTTCAAAGGTGCGAGGAGAACAGCCTAGTTCTAAACTGGGAAAAATGCCATTTCATGGTGCGGGAGGGCATCGTCCTCAGGCATAAGATCTCGAAGCGTGGGATCGAAGTGGACGCAAGCAAGGTTGAAGCAATATCCAAGCTTCCTCCACCAAGATCCGTGACGAGGGTGCGAAGCTTCCTCAGGCACGTGGGATATTACCAAAGATTCATCAAGGACTTCTCAAAGATTTCCAAACCACTGTCCAATCTTCTGGTAAAGGACGTTGAATTTGTTTTCTCTGACGATTGTCTAAGTGCTTTTCAGGCCCTGAAAAATGCTTTAGTATCACCACCTATCCTTCAAGCGCCAGAATGGGGTTTACCTTTTGAGCTGATGTGCGACGCTAGCGACTACGCGGTTGGAGCAGTCCTGGGGCAAAAGAAAGACAAAAGGCACCATGTGATCTGCTACGCTAGTCGCACATTGGACGAAGCTCAGGTAAACTACACAACAACTGAAAAGGAGATGCTCGCTATCATCTTCGCGTTTGATAAGTTCAGGTCGTATCTCGTCGGAGCAAAGGTCAAAGTATACACAGATCATGGGGCAATAAAATACTTGATGCAAAAGAAAGATGCGAAGCCCAGGATGTTGAGGTGGGCCCTATTGCTCCAAGAGTTTGACCATGAAATTATCGACAAGAAGGGCGCAGAAAATGTGGTCGCCGACCATCTATCAAGAATCGTGACTGAGAGACAGGGAGGGCCACCTATCAATGTTGACTACGCCGACGAGGCCCTTAAGTTGGCCGAAGCTCAAGAAGAAAGTCTACCTTGGTTTGCGGATATCTGCAATTATCTTGCTTGTGGAGAACTGCCTCCTGACATCATGTACAACCAGAAAAAGAAGCTATTCACGGACGCCAAGAACTATTACTGGGATGACCCTCTCCTATTCAGAAGGTGTGCTGATAACTTGTACAGGAGATGCATCCCAGAAGAAGAAACCGCGGACATCCTGAAATAATGCCACGCCTCCCCCTATGGTGGTCACCTGGGTAGCGAAAGAACAACAGCGAAGGTGCTACAGTCAGGTTTCTACTGGCCCTCATTATTTAAAGATGCCGCACAATTTGTGAAGACTTGCAAGGAGTGCCAATTTATGGGGAACATAGGACGGAGGAATGAGATGCCAATGGCAAGCTGGATAGAAGTATAAATATTTGACGTATGGGGGATCGACTACATGGGACCGTTCCCTCCATCCTGGGGGTATCAGTACATACTCGTGGTAGTGGATTATGTATCGAAGTGGGTGGAAGAGGTAGCCACCCAAACCTGCGATGCCAAGTCGGTTATCAAGCTCTTCGAGAAGACCATCTTTCCTCATTTCGGTGTCCCGCGCACAGTTATAAGCGACGGAGGGTCACACTTCGGGTAAAAGTAGTTTGAAGCACTCCTGCGCAAGTACGGAGTAAAGCATAAGATCGCTACACCCTACCACCCACAGACGTCAGGGCAGGTAGAGGTTTCCAACAGACAAATCAAGCAGATCTTGGAGAAAACCGTCAGCCGAACAAGGAAAGACTGGTCCATGAAGCTTGACGATGCACTTTGGGCCTACCGAACTGCTTACAAGACGCCCATTGGAACCACCCCCTACCGGCTTATCTACGGAAAGTCCTGCCACCTGCCTTTGGAAATGGAACATAAGGCCCTTTGGGCAATCAAGTTCCTAAATATGGACCTCGACAAAGCAGGAGAAAAGAGGTTTTTGCAGCTTCAAGAGCTCGAAGAGCTGATATTGAACGCCTATGAAAATGCAAAAATCTACAAACAGAGAACAAAATTGTGGCATGATGCCCACCTCAGGAGAAAAGATGTAAGAGAGGGGGATAAAGTCTTGTTATACAAGTCCTCTATTCATCTCTTCCCTGGGAAGTTACAAACGAGATGGTCACGACCGTTTACCGTGTCAAAAATGTACCCATCTAGAATGATGGAGCTTTACGACAAGGATGATCCGACCAAAGTATTTCAAGTGAATGGGCACAGGGTGAAAAGATTCTATGAGGATGAGGCCTTTGTCAAGAGAGCAGAGATCGACCTGCAAGATATGGGCACAGTCAAGGGTTGAACAAGATGATCCCACACCGGTCGAGCTGGCGACGCAAACTTCAGCGCTCCTCGAGAGGCAGCCCGAGTTTTTCTTTCTTTCATAGAGTAGGATGCATTTTTCTTATTCTTTGCAAAAACAAACATTATAGCATGTAATAAGGTCCGAGTCGGTGCACGCGCCGAACGCACTGACTCTCCTGTTTTGTGGGCCACCGCTGTAGTATTTTCTGAGGTCAAAGGCTTAACCCTTGGCCGATGATGTTTTACCCTTTAATCGCTGTTTCTGCTCTTAGGTTTTAGTTTTTACGCCCGCCTATTTTAACCATATCAGGTAGCCGCTCAGCTGGCGCGCAGGACCGCCCGTACCGGGTCTTGGTCTCTCGGGCATCGCAACGGCCGTGACGGTTGGCATTCCCGGACGACATGCACCCTATCGTGTAGGGGAATAAATGCCCTTAATGAGACGGATATGACCATTGTCTCGGGAACCGCCTGACCCGTTGGCCGACGAACGCCTCAGAGATGTCCATTTTGCACCCGACCGAGCCGACTATAAATAAGAACAGAGGTTTTACCGTGTCGGGCTGTCACACTTTACTCATTTTAGCCACCTGTAACGCATGCAGTAGTCCCCCTTTTGCTCCCGTGTCGGCCAGCTGCCTTCACTGTGGTATCGGGCGATGGCTCCTATGAGCAAAGGTATAGCCCGATAGGCTTATCGCCCGACACATGTTTTTCCTATCGCGCGCTGACAATTTTGTATCGCCCGACGCAGTAAGCACGACATAACGGCCGATGGTGTCTACCCGACACATCATGTCGGGCGACACGTTTTCCTTTTGTGACGTCCCGTCGAGAAGTTGCTCTTTGGCGACCTTATCGGCCGATATACCCATATCGGGCGCAATGCTTTTCACGTCTTGCTATCGGGTTTTAGTTTCATGTGACCTTGTCGCCCGACATGCTTGTCGCCCGATACACCAGTGTCGCGCGGCAAGTTGTATCGCGCGACAACCTCGTATCGTCCGATTTCATATCGACTCAACTTTTTGTTTTGATGGACGATACCCGGAGATTGTAATAAG
Organism: Alisma plantago-aquatica; assembly: GCA_963693085.1. Classification (NCBI taxonomy): domain Eukaryota; kingdom Viridiplantae; phylum Streptophyta; class Magnoliopsida; order Alismatales; family Alismataceae; genus Alisma; species Alisma plantago-aquatica. The sequence continues at coordinate 601,942,236 of OY856415.1, forward strand.
TGTATCGAGTTTCTTTTTCCTATCTAACATTTTAAATGATTAATGAACTTGATAACAGGCAGAATGACGGCCGCAGCCGAAGCGGCAACTGTCGGACAGAAACGTCACAACGGGTCACCAACCACCAAAAAACGAGCAAGGGGAAATTTCCTTGATTAGGTAGCCTCGAAAGAGGTTCGTTTCCTTATCATAGCCTGACTTCTGTAGTAGCCTGGGGCCAACTACAGAGACAGTACGAGTACAGCCCCGGTGACTGCCAGGACAGCACAAGAGCTCTCTATCTATCGAGAGCCATTGCGCGTGTTCCGGCTGAGCTGGGAAATAAAGCGGAGGCTGAGCTTGGAAAGCGCTTTGCCGATGACCTCCAGAGGGAACATGGGCATCCCGGTTCCAGCTACTTAATAAAGAGGAAGCAGCCACAAGTGCCTGCACTTGTCGAAGCTGTTTCCAAATGAGAAAGAAGGAGGCGGCAACAAAGAAGCATATTGCAGCTTCTACAAGGCACAAGCGAACCCGCTAAATAACCTTCACTGGACTAACATGAACTCACCCTCTTATTCAATACTCTGGGACAGAGTATTGGATAAGTTTGGGGGGGTACCCATGTACCAGTGAAGGAGGTATAAACATTCTCTTGTGCCATTTTGCTTTTCCCCTATATCATGTATTTGCACCCTTGCTCATATAAAATTTTTGAAAATTTTGCTTATTTTGTTCCCATGCGTATGTACAAAGTCGCTATTTTAGTAAAAACCCAGATGCAACTGCTTGCCAAGTTTATTTTCTTTGTGCTAAATGTGACGCAAGTCCTGTTATATCTTTTTGATAGTGCTGCTTCAAATGAACAAAAGAATATGTTTTGCCATGTCAAAAATTTCAAAAAATACAATAATCTCGCAAACAGTTAAGAGACGAGTATGGAGAAGGAAAAAGCTGCCCAAACAGCAAGAATCTCTTTGTTTCCCCTTACCCGACAAAAATCCTAAGAAGAGAGAGAACCTTATGAGTGTGAATAAAAGCATGAGAGTTGTGCCCAATAAAAGAAAAAGAAAAAAAATATACACACACTTTTTTTCCAAAAGTACCCATCTTTAGGCATGGTAGATCTGGGGCAGTGGTACGGAGGATGTGAAATCACTGCTCTAAAGCCAACTGGCTTGGACTGCAGGGACCACTTGCCCGTTAACGAACCCTTACCTGGATGGACCGATGGGAAATAAGAAGAAAACCCAAAAAGCCTTAGCCTACCCTATACACAACTTTCTGCCCCGAAAATAAAGCTGTTTGGTGTGGAAGCTAACTTCGGAATCATACAACAATGTCTCGCCGAAGCTGTAGAGAATAATCTTACTTAAACAATAAGGTAGGAAAATGAAGTCTTTTGTTCGTAATGAGGCAGCATTATCTCTAAAGGCATTACGATACTTGTTTTACATCTTGGCCTGAGAAGCATACTACGCAAAAAGAAGCATCGCCAGATAAAGTTTAAATATTGATTGAGGACAATAAAAAAGCTAAGTTTGGGGGAGTTGATAACACCAAATTTTGTGATGTTTTAGACTGTTTTTCTGTTATCAAAACTGCCCTTTTCTGACATCTTCTTCTCTTTTATATGCATTTTTGCAATAATTAGCCAAGCAATGCTCTCAGTCCAATATTTCTATCTTTTGCAGAGTTTCCTCCCATTTTGGCCCATTTAGCACCAATAAGGCCGTTCCGGCCCGCAAATAAGTCCAAGTCTGTTTCGGCCCCCCCGACGCCCGATACGCACGCTGCCCGGCAGGGCTGTGCGATACGACGAAGCGCGACACAAGGATGTCACGCGAGAAGGTACCGATGGACGAAACACCTGTTTACCCGACAGGGAGCCGAGCACGCCTCAACTACTCCATGTGCCGCGCGATATCGGCCACCCACCGGTAGGCGCCTCTTGCCACGACGCCCGACAGCCGACCTCCTTGTACCAGGCGATACCCGCGTCAGCCGACCGCCAACTGAACGGCGGAAAGGAGGACGCGTGGCGCCTCGAGCACCATATCTTCTCACGACCAGCTGCCTATAAATAGCAGCTACAGGGAGCCGAAAAGACAGTTTAGACAGTTCGAACAGGCTTGGTCACTTCAGGTTTTGGATAGTCGAGTGATCTTCGGAGGAGACTGTGAGAGCAGGCGTATCATGCTCCAATGTTCGTACCGGGCGACACTAGGTGAGCTCTTCCTCATCCCGAGAGGGAGGGGACTGGTTCACCTAGGACTGTACTGGGCAAAACTGGGAGCCGATATCGGCCGATGTAGATACGCGACACGAGCGCCCGACACCAGTACCCGACAATAGGATACACAGCTCCATGCCCGACACGATAACGAACCCGATACGCTCTGCCCGTCAGGCGTGTCTCCCGAGAGGGTGTACTGCTCGACTTGAGCGACGTAGTCGCCCATCGCGGTGTGCCATTTGAGAGAGCGTGCCACCCGACACGGCTGTATCAGGCTAGGCCCCCTGTCCAATATCGGGCGGGATGGTTACTGTAGCCTGTCGTCCTTCTACATCAAGAAGGCGACACATACCTTTAATTCTGTCATTTAATTGTAATTAAGACCTTTAGTGTTTATAGAAATGGAAATGCTTAGTTACTTGCTGCTCTATGCTTGGTGCAATATGTTGGATGACTGCTATGTTTGATATCCAAACTCTAGCTTGCATGTTTTGGATCGCATTTCGCTTAGCTACCGAATCGTGTTTTCCCGTCGCAACAACTTCGAGAGTTGTGTTGTGGCTCTAGTGTTTGGTCCGATTCTGGAGTACGAGAGTGCCTGGAACGGAGTTGTTTCAGTAACATTCCATTCTAACTTTGAGCCCAGCAACCTCGAGAGGGGTGCCGAGGCTTGGTTAGAGGTGCCCGCTCTGAGAGGAGGGGTGCAGGGTGTTACTGGTGCCGCTTGTTTTGTAGTAGTTTTATCCTTCGTACCTTGATCTAGCTCTAGTGTTATCTTTCGGTTTCTATTGCATGAAAACCCCTAAAAACTGCTAAATGCTTAAAACCTTAAATCTTTCTAGTAACTCCACTTGGAGATAGTTTTCTTGTTTTGTTTGTGACATCTTTACGCTTCCCTTCTGGGGAATTTATAATCTCTTTTAACCTGCCGAAGTGTAGCGTGTCGATTCTGGGTTCTCAACACTACCCCCCTTGTCCCTGTGTTTGACCCCGTATATCTACTTCGACCCCATAAACAAAGTTGCGGGGGCCTAGAAGGATTCAAGTTTATAAATGTAAAAGCTCGACTACCTCAAATCTGCCTCCAAATTTAGGACGCGCGATTTAGGCCGATCACCCATTCAGTGTTGAAACCGAATCAATCTATTAGATCTTGAAACCGAATCTATCCATTCGGTCTTGAAACCGAATCCATCCATTCGGTCTTAAAACCGAATCATCCACCATTGATTTGAAACTGAATCAATCTATTAGGTCTAGGGTTTGCAATCAATGGACCCTCCAACATTGAACCTATTAGAATTAGATCAAGTTGAGACCATTGGATCATCAATTGATTATGAAACCGAATCAACCCATTCGGTCTTGAAACCGAATCAACCCATTTGGTCTTGAAACTGAATCAACCCATTCGGTCTTGAAACTGAATCAATCTATTCAATCTTGAAACTAAATCTATCCATTCGGTCTTGGGTTCAATTACCCATTCAGTTTTGTGTTTAATTACCCATTCAGTCTTGAAACCGAATCAACCCATTCAGTCTTGAAACCGAATCAACCCATTCAGTCTTGAAACCGAATCAACCCATTCAGTCTTGAAACTGAATCAATCTATTTGATCTTGAAACTGAATCTATCCATTCGGTCTTGGCTTCAATTACCCATTCAGTTTTGTGTTTAATTACCCATGAAGTCTTGGGTTCAATTGTCCATTCGGTTTTGAAAACCGTTTTCCCATTACTTTGTTGAGATGTGTTCTTAAGATGATGTCATCATCATCAAGCTTCGATCCTTCAAAATATACTGCCATTCTTATGGTAATTTTATCAATTTGATCAAAGGAATTTCAAGAAGAACAAAATGATCAACAAGTTATGAAGAATTGAATGTAATAATAACATTTAAGGGTTCAAGTTATATAACCCATCTTCAAAATTGAATCCAAGCTTCAAGCTTCACGTCCTTAATGGTGAATGAAGCTTCCTCAACTTCCAAAGGCTCGTCCTCAAGTCTTTGAGTGAAATGAATGGCTAAGGTTGAAGATTGAATGAAGAAAAGAAGAAATTAAGCATTGAATTTTGATTTCCACCATGAAATTAAGGTTGAAGATGACTATGGAGATTACCTACAGGTTGGGGCACGTCCTCCTATTACTCCTGAGCTCCTTTTTGCATGACCAAAGAAAGGAAAGAAAAAGGAATAAAAAAAGCCTTTCATGTGGGTTGAAAATGGGATGTATATAAGGGAATTTTGATGAGAGAGAAAGTGATAAATAATTACTTCAATTCCCAAAATTGGTGCCACATACTCCCCTCCATACCTTGCATATGAAGCCATCTTCCCCACCTTGTAATTCCTCTTCATTATCCAATAATTAAAAGAAAACAAAGCAAGCACCTTAACCATTATAATAATAATATCCAATATTAGTGGATATTACTTTTTAGTTAACTAATGTGAATGAACTCTCCACTCACTTTAGATATTTCGTGTCCTTTGCAAGGCACAAGGACGTCCACACTTATACAAATCCAACCATCTCATTTTTGGTTGAAGGGCACTTCCATTAATATATTTATTTTTGCATTAATTTGAATTAGGGTTTCAATTATGCTTAAATCTTGATTATTTTAATATCAAGATTCTCTATCCTCCAAAGTGATTCAAATGAGATGCCCCTCTCATTTTATTTTCTCTACATGATGCCAAGAAACATGAGGGACTCTCTAGAGGTGGTATTTTGCATATTGAACCCTATGTTTTGGGTAATCTGCACATTACACCAAAACTAGGTTTTAATGCACAACATTGCTCAACAAGCTCTTTCTTGGTGCTCAGGCTATCACAAGCCATACCTCTGCATCATTTTCATTCTTATGATGCTTCAACACTTGAGGAACATTTTATCATGTAACATTTGCAAGTTAACCCCTCAACTTGAGTAAATTGCACTTTAGTCCAAAACAGGCAAAACATTGTTTTCAACATTATTCAAAAAGGACTAAAATCGAAACATAAGTTCCTCTTGAACCTTAATTACTTTTCAAAAGATAAGAGCAAGAACATAATTAACTTTATTAAACAAAATGTCTAGGGTTAAAGCATAACCTAGGCCAGGGATGTTACAAAGTATCCACCCCTAACAGGGATTTCGTCCCCGAAATCATCAAGAGAAAAGAGGGTATTTCCTCCTCATTTCTTCCTATAGCTCCCACGTAGCTTCTTCAATGCCACGGTGATGCCAGAGAACTTCTACAAGGAATAAGTCTTTCTTTTTCAGCTTTTTAATTCTTTTATCAAGGATCATCACAGGTCCTTCAACATATGATATATCATCATTTAATTCTACCTCCACAAGTTGCAAAACTAACTCTGTGTCAGGATGACACTTTCTCAACATGGAGATATGGAACACTGGATGCAACTTATGTAGCTCAGTTGGCAACTCTAGCTTATAGGCTACCTTTCCAATCCATTCAATGATTGGATAAGGCCCCATAAATCTAGGAGCTAACTTTCCCTTCTTCCCAAATCTAAGGACACCTTTCCAAGGTGAGACCTTGAGATATATTCTGTCTCCAACTTGGAATTCTAAAGGTCTACGTCGTTTGTCGGCATACGACTTTTGTCTATCTTGTGCAGTCTTTAATTGTTGTTGTATTACTTTAATCTTCTTAGTTGTCTGTTGTACTAGCTCAGGACCTAAAAGTTGATATTCTCCAGTTTCATACCAACATAAAGGAGATCTACAACGTCTACCATATAATGCTTCATATGGTTCCATATCAATACTGTGCTGATAACTATTATTATAAGCAAATTCTATTAAGCTCAGGTGTTGATACCAACTTCCTACAATTTGAAGGACACGTGCCCTAAGCAAATCCTCCAAGGTTTGTATGGTCCTCTTAGATTGTCCATCTGTCTATGGGTGAAAGGCAGATATTATGTGTCCTAGAAAAGAAACTTCTGGTAACCAAAACTCACATTTGCTAAACTTATCATACAACTTATGTTCTCTTAGCAAAGTTAAAGCCTCACGGAGGTGCTTCTCATGCTGTTGAGCATCTCTACTGTATATCAATATGTCATCTATGAAGACTACTATGAATTGATCAAGAAAAGGTCGAAAGATTTTATTCATGAGTTCCATGAATGCAGCTGGTGCATTAGTTAGTCCAAACGACATAACTATGAACTCATAGTAACCATACCTTGTCCTAAAGGCAGACTTAGGTATATCACTCTCCTTGATACGCAACTGATGATATCCCGACCTCAGATCTATCTTAGAGAAGATAGTTGCACCACACAACTGATCAAACATGTCATCGATCCTTAGCGGAAGAAACTTGTTCTTTATGGTTACTTTATTTAACAATCTGTAATCAATGCATAACTGCATCGATCCGTCTTTCTTCTTAACAAAGAGAATCAGAGCACCCCATGGTGAAGTACTCGGTCAGATAAAACCTTTCTCAAGCAACTCCTGTAGCTGTTTCTTGAGCTCTGCCATCTCAGCAGGTGCCATTCTATATGGTGTTTGTTCTATTGGTTGCGTGCCCAGGATTAGATTGATCTCAAAATCAATCTCTCGGGGTGGAGGAACACCTGGAAGTTCCTCAGGGAACACATCTTCAAACTCCCTAACTATCAGAACTTTAGAAAGATTAAGGCTCTCCACTGTGGTGTCTACCACATGTGCCAAGAATGCAAAGCATCCTTGTCTCATCAGCTTCTCAGCTACCATGGATGACACAAGACAGGTTGGAAGAATCTTTCTATCTCCCTTAAAGATCAATGTGTCACCATCATCAGTGAACACAGCTTGCTTGGACTCACAATCCAAGACAACCTTATACTTTTCTAGGGTGTCCATCCCAAGAATTATATCAAACCCATGCATTTCAAGTGGTATAAGATCCACTTGAATGCGATGTTCAAGAAAGGAAAGAATGCAGGGAGAACATACCTCCTGCAACACTGCAGAACCCATCAGAGGGGTTTCTAATAACAAACTATCTGCTTTATGACTAACAGTCATATTGCAGTCATGAGTCACTTCTCGAGTGATAAAGGAATGCGTAGCACCCGGATCAATCAAAATAGATACGAAGTAGGATGAAGACATATCAGAATGAAATAGTTCCATCTGACCGGTCACAACTCGAGGGTTGACTACTGCTTCGGGTTGATTCATCGCATAGAATCTCACCGTTGCTTGCTGTTGACTCTGTGCTCGGTTGTTGGGGGCCAGAGAACTAGCTTGGGACGCTTGTCCACGTCCTCTAGTACCACTCGAAAACTGCCTCCTCTGAGAGCCTTGTTGACTCTGCCTCTGGGGTTGAGTCACCATTGTGTTCCCAACTTGACAATCCCTTGCCAGATGTCCCACTTGTCTACACTGATGACAGATCCTGGTATCAGGATAGGGTCTATGAGGTCTAGTCACCGATGTTGATGCTATGTTGGGGGCTCTATTTGGAACAAAACTACGACCCCTACCCCTAATAGAAATCCATTGCATCTGGGTATTGAATCTTGATGGTGATGCCAATGCAGAAAACCTTGGCTTCTTAAAGCCCTCAGACCTTTGTCCTTGAAACTAAGTGTACACCTTCTTACCACCGGTCTATCGCTTCTCGATCACATACCTCTCTATCCATCTGACGGAATCTACAAATGTGGCAAACCTTTCCCTATTCTCTAAAGCAGACACAAGAGTGGTTAATTCAGCGTTCAACCCCTTCTCGAAATGCCGAATTCTTTCTTCATCAGTGGCTGCCATACATGGATAGAACCGCAAAAGCTCCATGAACTTAGCCTCATACTCGCTAATGTTCATCTTTCCTTATCTTATCTTCTCAAACTAAGATATCTTTTCGTCTAGGTAAGTCTTGAGGAAGTATCTAGTAACGAATTCTCATCAAAATTCTTCCCATCCGACCTTGACACTTGGCCTCTTGCCCTCTTCTATTGTCCACCAGTGACCAACACTCCCTTTTAAAAGGTACACTGCATGTCTCACCTTTTTGGCTTTTGGGATATTGAGGATTATGAAAGCCTTCTCCAGCTCAGTCAACCATAAATCAACATCTGATGGGTCAGCTGTACCAACATATTCTGTGTCTCCTACCTGGCGAAGCCTCTCAAAAGTCTTGCTATCTCCCTGTCCCTCATTATGGGATGGTTCCCTAGGTGTAGGTGGTGGCATCCTGTCCTCCATATGCGTCATGGTTTCCATGAACTGCCCAAACAGAGAATGGAAAGCTGGGTTCTCTATCGTAGTTGGGTCAAATTGGGGATGTTCAGGTGTTGGTTCATCCCTAGCCTAGTCCCTTGCACCTCCTCCTGGTGCAGCAACACTACTCTCAGCAGCATATTCTTCATGTGATCCAGACATCTTCAAGTTCTTCTTCTCCTTCTATATGAGCAAATTCACTATCAGATAAACTGGAATACACTAAAACAGACTCAATAACCTTAATCCTATGTATCTATAGACTCAACGAACCTAGAGCTCTGATACCACTAAATTGTGGCAAAGCATTCAGACAAACCATCATTCACCAGGCGGAAGCGATCATTAGCAGCAAATTACTGAAAATCACTAAAAATTAAAACCATTTACAAAGAGATCCATTCACCGGAAAACTCTTTCAAAAAGAACCAAAGTAATTCAATTACATTCTGGTTCACAAGTACATATCTTGTACCATTCCTTCTCAAGGATTACAAGCATCAACTGCCCTGTTTAAAACTATACACACGCAACATTAAAACATTGAGGCATCAAGACAAAATCTCAGATCGATTCATTAAACTAACTACTGACTCCGAGGACCTGAGAGTACATAGATGACACATGACTATATATATAAGACATGACAACCAGTGTCTCCACCTGGGATATCACTGTTGTCACTACTACTGCTGCTCTTCCCCTACTGTAGGGTTTCTTCTTCTTTCTCTGCGTCTACCTAAAAAGTTGGATCCCACGGGGGTGAGACAATTGAAATTGTCCCAGCGAGAGATATAACTCTCTGCCAGAAACATTATTATTGTAGTTTAATAGTATAAAGCTGAGCAGAGGAATCATGTATTTTCAACCGTAGATAAATCAATGTCTAAACAGATTAGAGAAATATTCTTATTCAAAGCATTTCAGCTGTAACTTGATAAAGCAGCATACCACTTATCTTTAAGGAATATGAAGAACATGTATAACATTTATTCATTTAAGTCATGCTATGCAAGGTAACATCAACCAATGATTCTGGTATTTCAACCTTAAGCAAATACGCTACATGGATGATTACATTTTACAGTCATACTTAATAACCTGAAGAGATGAAGTATACCGTTCATGCTCCAACCGACCACGATTATGTAAAGCATCGATACCACACAAGGTCAATGGAAGAGCCAGACTCCAAGACCTCAACCTTCTTGGTCAGTATGAGATTAAATGGCAGAGACATCACGTGTCAAACTACAATTAGCTTGCCATGGTATATTGGCATCTTCACTATAGAGTTATAGCCTGCATCATATACTCTCTTTAGGGTTATGGCCCGTAGCCAATGCCTGATATCATATCATGGAGTCATGGCCCGTAGACATACTCATACTGGGGTATGGTCCGTAACCAATCCCGTACATAGGATATAGCCCGCAGCCATTCCTATGGGGCATGAGGATATAATTGCCCAATTACCCCCACATATTAAAAAATATGCGTTCTGAGTTTAACTCGTTTCACCATTCAACAATTTCTGACGCTGATGGATCTGTGGTCAGGGCAACTACATTATATGATATTTCTTGATTAATTAAGTGTATTACCATATTCTTTTAGCATCAAACAAGTTTCCAAACATCAATTATTTTAACAATTGCTACAAAGAATGTGTGATACTTTCATCAAGTATTGTTCAAATATTTAATAAAGCATTGGGATCTCAATCCCTCATTGATAACACCCATTTTTTTGGTATTTATGGCCCATATTTCGTTGTCAAAACTGCCATTTTAAACTGTTGTCCTCTCCATTTTGTCATGTTTTTGAATAAACAAGTCACACTATGCTCTTAAATCATTTCTATCATCTTTGTTTTCCTCATTTTCCCACTCAAAATCATCAAAACGGCCCGTCCCGACCCACTTACAAAGAATCAACTTTTTTTTCCAGCCACATGACACATCCACTACCCGTCACTGACGCTGGTCGATAGGGCTCAACCCGACACGGGCGTGTCACGCGGCGCGGTCACTGACGGGCGATATGCCATTTACCTGACAGAGAGCTCTGCCCGCCACAACTAAATCAGCCCGTTACGACATGTCGCGCGATATGAGCCACTCACCGTAAGCAGCCGCCCGTGGCGCCCGATACCTCCGTAACCTGGCACGCGATAGCCAAGATATGCCAGATGATACACACACGTCAATCATCTCCGAAGCCACGTATGCGGAGCCGATAAGGGGTACGTGGTGCCCGGAGATTCACGACTTCTTCCAACCGCTGCCTATAAATAGCAGCTACATGACCTTGATGGGATGGGTCGGAATCTCGTGAAGGCTAACCTTGGAAAGCACCTGGAGCTAGTGTGTCATGTCCCAGAGGCGTGCTGAGCGATACTAGGTGAGCACTTCCCCAACCCGAGAGGGGCGGGAGTGGTTCACTTAGAATCTATCCCGGTAGCCACAGCAGCCCGATATTGACCAAGGAGGCCACCTGATGTGCCGGGTTCCTAGACAGACCCTTGCCCGACACGGCTCGCCTCTACACCCGATACAAGGAACGCGATACCCTAAGTCACCTCTTGCTCGACATGATATCAATCCTGATACGGAATACCCGTCACGGTGTGTCGCCCGAGAGGGTGGTATCCTGACCACGGCCGTATCGGGAAGGGTACCTTGACCGATATGCTTGTCTGTCATGGCATACCACCCGACAGGGCTGGTCTCCTGACATGAGCATGTCGGCCAGAGCTCCCGCCCGATATCGGGCTAGAGGCACCTTAGGGGTCTGCTGCTGTATGTCGCCCTCCTAAATCAAGGAGGTGACACCTATCTTCCCTTTTTCAGTCATTTACTTTCTTTATTTATGCAATGTAACTAAACCTTTTATACAATGCTAATGCTAATGGAATTAGAGGAGTTTTAATGCCTAATTCTCTAAGTTTGGTCCCTTTTGTTGGATGATATCTTTGTAGCATCCGAACTCTAGTTTGTATGCTTGGATCATGTTTTGACTAGCTATCGAATTGTGTTTCCCGTTACAGCTCCCTCGAGAGAGGTGTTGTAACTCTAGACTTTGGTTCGATCAGGGAGTACGAAAGTGCTCAGGGTCGGAGTTGCTTTGGTTATCTTTCCACTCCAACTCAAGTCCACCACCTTTGAGAGAGGGTGTTGGTGCTTAGTCAGAGGTACTCTTTTTGAGAGAAGGGGTACTGGATGTTTTCTGCTGCTGCTTGTTATGCCTAAGCTTCCCTCCTTCATTCCTTATCGAGGTAGTAGTGTTATCTCCTCTGGTTCTGTTGCACAAAACCCTTAAAAATTGATAAATGCCAAAACCTTAATCTTCCTTGTAACTCTAGTTGGAGATAGTTTTCTTTTGTTTTATCGATCCTTATCTACCATTCCCTTGGGAACATTTTTCTTACCCTTCTTTTACCAGAGTGTAAAGTTTTAATTCCGCGTTCTTAGCATGACCACCCTTGTCCCTGTGGTTTGACCCCGATCGCTACTTCGGACCCCATCATCGTTGCGGGGGCCTAAGAGTCGGGTTATTTAAAAGTCTGACTACTTCAAATCCGCTCCTTTTAGACGCGCGATTTAGGCCGCTCAACTTTTTGGTGCCGTTGCCGAGGACAAGGCAAAACGGTACTGTTAACGAACCCAAATCCACTAACTACACTCCTGTGCCTCAAGCTTAGTAATAAGCTTGATAACATAGTTTCTTTTAGTCTTCTAACCTGAATGTGTATAGAATAGTTCGTTTCATTAACATAAGTTTTCTAACTTGATTATACGTTCTATTCAGGTACTCAGGGAAGAAGCACTCTGCTCGGTTGAACACCGTTCATCATGCCACCTCACATGGAACCACCTCTTTCCGAGGATGAGAAAAACACTAGAGTTGGACCACACTCACCTCCGCGTGGGAACAATGACCGTTACAATAACAATCATTTACATGAAGAGCTAGAAGAACCTGAATCCGAACAACTCAGGGATGATCATCATCATGAGAGATGTAATCATCACTGTAGGCACAGAAGGAATCATCATAATCAAGAGTAGAATCATAGGAACAACAACAGTGAAGATTTTGATGAAGAAGAAAAGACCCTCCGGGAGTTGGCTGCCACGAAGGCCAACAACTCAAGATGCCCAGTTGTGATCCCAAGGTTTGACACTGTAAACTTCGAGTTGAAGCAAGCCATGATCTCCATGATTCAAAATAAAAGCTTTAGGGGAAGTTCCAAGAATGACAACCCCTACCATAACCTTGATGCTTTCAAAAATATCTATGATACCATCAAAATGAGGGGAGTGCCACAAGAAGTGATCTACTACAAGGGTTTCATCTTCTCCTTGGAGGACAAGGCACTGTCATGGTACCTTGGACTGCCACTTCAATCTCTGAACGGATGGAATTCTTTAGCGGATGCCTTCGTAAACAAGTTCTACCCTATAGAGAAGACCATTAGGAACAAGCAAAAGATCAAATCTTTCACCCAGAAGCCAGGAGAAAACCTGCATGAAGCCCGGGAGAGATATCAAGAGTATCAGAGTGACTGCCCTCACCACAACTACAAGAAAGGTTTCCTGATAACAACATTCTGCAATGGTATGACCCCTGAAGAAAGAGTATCACTAAATGCAGCTGCAGGAAGCGACTTTCTTGGGAAGAAGCCCAGTAGATCTAAAAAGATCATAGAAAACATGGAAGAACTACAAGCCGATACTGATTACGACAGGACTGATAGAGGATATGATAAGAAAGTTGCTAATGAAGGACCATCGGTCGAATTCAAGGCTCTTGAAGCAATCACCACTCAAATCCAAAAGATAGCCACTGATGTCAGACAGTTAAAACAATCAGGAGGGAAAGGAAAGAAATAGATTGAGAAGGTGATGAAGTGTGTCACTTGCCGAGAAGGTGGACACGGTATTGATAACTACATTTACACCTGACCCAACGAGTCAAGTGAAAGCAAATCCGAAGCAGAGGAAGCTGAGAACGTTTCTTTTGTCAACTTCAAAAGACCAGACCACCCTGGTTTTAGTTATGTCAACAAGGATGCGGCGGAAAACTCGCATCAGTTGAATAATCCACCCAAGCAACCGCAAGGTTTCAAGAAAAGAGGTGGACAAGGTCAGTACACCAGAATAACCAATTTTCAATCAAACAAGGCAAACTTTCAAGGGCAAGGGAAGTACCAAAACCGCCAAGCTGCTAACCCTACCCAAGGCCAGTGACAAGCTAAGGAGCAGAGTCAGGAAAAGAACTTGGGTCAACTGGACTTAGTGGGCCAATTGTTCGACTTTGTCAAGAGACAAGATACTATAAACAATTAGCTGGTGCAAAGCACGCTGTCCAACTCGGGTGTTCTGAATATGATGCAGGTCCAAATGGCAGATATGCAAATGCATCAATGCCAGATAGACCAGCAGCTAGCCCAAATGTCTGAGTTAATGAAGAATCCTTCAGGAAAAATACCATCTAGCACAGAATCTGCCAAAATGGCAATACTCAGGTCAGGAAAGACAGTAGAACGCCTTGAATTAGCCAGGCCTGAAGAACATGAACCAGGGGTTGCGACAGAGAACCCAGCCAAAGGAGAGAATCAACTGGCTCATGTCAGGGAGCCAAAATCAGAACCTGTGGAGGACTTGTTCGGTAAAAGAAGTCCTTACTCTCCAAAGTTGCCTTTCCCATACAAACTCATAAAGGCACATCTTAAAAGGCGATACTAAAGGTTTATGGAGTCGGTGAAAAAGCTTCACCTCGAAGTGCCATTTCTGGATGCTTTGGAAGAAATGCCGACCTACGCCAAGTTTTTCAAGGATTTGATCACCAAGAAAAGAAGAGGAAGAAGGATTGAGACAGTACACCTAGCCAGTATGTCATATGCCTTTGTGAAGGTAGATTTACCTACCAAGAAGAAGGATGCATGAGCCTTTACTATTCCTTTTGCTGTTGGAGATAACGTCAAGTGAAAAGGTCTTGTTGATTTAGGGGCTAGTATAAGCCTTATTCCCTTAAGCCTCACACAATGATTTGGTTTAACTGATATGGTCAGGACCAACATGAGGATCAAGTTGGAAGACCATACCTTCAAAAGGCCTGTGGGAGTCGTTGAAGATGTTCTGATTCATGTAGGAAGATTCTTCATTCCTTGTGACATTGTAGTCATTGACACTGTTGAAGACCCGAAATGCCTTATCGTCTTTAGACGCCCTTTCTTGGCTACAAGAAGAGCACTGATTGATGTTGCTGAAGGAATCATCACTCTGAGGGTCAGAAATGATCACATAGATTTCAAGGTGAAAGACGCTATGAAAGGACCGTCCCTGCTAGAATATGCCTAATTTGTGGATAGCTAGAACCAATTTTGTGAAGAAGTAGAAGAAGATATCGCAATGGTAGACCCTCTTATGAGGGCGTTGAACAATCATGACTCTGATTCCAAAGATCCTAAGGTTGTCGAGATACTCAGTTACCTAAATCAAAATGATGAAGATCTAAGAGATGAGGAGGAAGTTATAGAGACAATCAAGTTTAATTCTCTGGAAATGACATCAGAAGAAGAAAAGGCACCTAAGACCAAGCCAGAGCTGAAACAGATGCCGAAAGGTTTAAACTATGAGTTTCTAGATCAAGAAAGGAGAAATCCAGTCATAGTTAATGCAGTCTGACGAAAGAACAATTGGAAAGACTTCTCAAGGAGTTGAGGCTCCATAAGCAAGCTATAGGCTATTCGATACATGATATCAAGGGACTTAGCTCTGCTCTATGCATGAACCGCATAAATTTGGAAGAATCTACTAAACCCCTGGTCCAACTCCAAAGAAAGCTGAACCAGATGTTAAAAGAGGTTGTGAAGAAGGAAGTGATCAAGTTGAGAGATGCAAGAATTATATACCCAATCAGCGATAGCAACTGGGTAAGTCCCATCCATGTGGTACCAAAGAAAGGAGGCATGAAAGTTGTGAAAGGTGACAAAGGTGATGAAGTAGCGGTCTGGACTGTCTCCGGATGGAGAATGTTCATAGATTATCAGAAGCTGAATCAATCCATGAAGAAAGATCATTACCCGCTTCCCTTCATTGACCAAGTTCTAGAGAGATTAGCACATCATGATTATTTTTGCTTTTTAGATGGTTATTCTGGGTTTTATCAGGTCCCTATTTTACCAGACGACCAGGAAAAAACCACTTTCACTTGTCTCTATGGTACTTATGCTTTCCGAAGAATGCCGTTTGGGTTGTGCAATGCTCTAGCAACATTCCAGCATTGCATGATCTCGATGTTTTTGGATTTTCTAGAAGGCATCGTAGAAGTTTTCATGGATGATTTTTCTATCTATGGGAAGGACTTTGATACTTGTCTAAAAAACCTATCTTTAGTCCTGCAACGCTATGAAGAAAAGAATTTGGTCCTCAATTGGGAGAAGTGCCACTTCATGGTACAAGAGGGCATAGTGCTAGGTCATAAAGTCTCAAAGAGAGGTATCGAGGTAGATGTGAGCAAGGTTGAAGCTATCTCTAGACTACCTCCACCTAAGTCTGTAACTGGAGTGTGAAGTTTTCTCAGGCATGCTGGTTATTATCGAAGATTCATAAAGGACTTTTCAAAGATCTCAAAACCTTTGTCAAATCTTGTAGTTAAGGATATTGAATTCGATTTCACTAACGATTTCCTAAATGCATTTCAGGCTTTGAAAGATGCACTTGTTTCTCCACCTATCCTTCAAGCTCCGGATTGGGAGCTACCTTTCAAGCTAATGTGTGATGCCAATGACTATGTCGTAGGGGCAGTCCTGGGACAAAAGAAAAACAAGAGGCACTATGCCAGTCGTACTCTTGACGAAGCACATGTAAATTATACAACAACAGAGAAGGAGATGCTTGCAATTATTTTCGCCTTCGACTAGTTCAAATCTTATCTGATTGGAGCAAAGGTAAAGGTCTACACCGACCATGGGGTGATACATTACCTTATGCAGAAAAAGGACACTAAGCCCAGACTACTAAGGTGGGCTTTACTACTCCAGGAGTTTGATCACGAGATCATTGATAAGAAAGGTGCGAAAAATGTAGTCGTCGACCACTTGTCAAGGATTACAGTCAAAGACAAGAAGGAACCACCTATCAATGATAACTATGCAGATGAGGCCTTACTAATGGTAGAAGCCAGAGATCAGAGTTTGCCTTGGTTTGTAGATATTTGTAATTACCTTTCTTGTGAGGAGTTACCTCCGGAAATAACATATAATCAAAAGAAGAAACTTTTTTCTGATATAAAGAATTACTATTGGGATGATCCCCTTCTCTTTAAAAGATGCGCAGATAATCTGTATAGAAGGTGTATTCCTGAGGAAGAAGTGCCAAACATTATGAGGAAATGCCATGCCTCACCCTATGGAGGGCATCTGGGGAGTGAAAGGACTATTGCTAAGGTGCTGCAATCATGATTTTACTGGCCTTCACTGTTCAAGGATGCTCCTGAGTATGTAAAAGTTTGTAAAGAATGTCAATCAACCAGAAATATTGGAAGAAGAAATGAGATGCCTATGGCCAACTGGGTTGAAGTCGAGATCTTTGACATCTGGGGAATAGACTACATGGGTCCATTTCCCCCATCAAAAGGATATCAATACATTTTATTCGCGGTGGACTATGTGTCTAAATGGGTAGAAGCTGTTGCCACCCAAACTTGCGACTCCAAGTCTATGATCAAGTTGTTTGAGAAAACTATCTTTCCTCACTTTGGAGTACCTCGTACTGTTATAAGTGATGGAAGATCACATTTCGGGGAGAAACAGTTTGAAGCACTTCTGAGGAAGTATGGGGTCAAACACAAAGTTGCTACACCCTATCACCCTCAAACCTCTGGGTAGGTTGAGGTTTCAAATAGATAGATTAAGAAGATTTTGGAAAAGACTGTCAGCCGCACGCGGAAAGACTGGTTGATGAAGCTCGAAGATGCTCTTTGGGCCTACAGAACTACATACAAGGCACCCATCGACACCACCCCTTACAAATTGAATTATGGGAAGTCCTATCATCTACACTTAGAGCTTGAACACAAGGCTCTTTGGGCGATTAAGTTCCTAAATATGGACCTGGAGAAGGTAGGGGAAAGAGATATCTACATCTATAGGAGCTTGAAGAGCTGAGAATACATGCATACAAAAATGCAAGGATTTACAAGTAGAGGACTAAGGTGTGGCATGATGCCCACCTGAAGAAAAAGGATGTGAGTGAAGGTGATAAATTTTTGTTATTTAAATCCTCTATCCATGTTTTTCCTGGTAAGTTGCAAATGAGGTGGTCTGGACCCTTCACTGTGGCAAAGATATATCCATCAAGAATGATGGAGCTATATGACAAAGACAATCCAACCAAGGTTTTTCCAGTGAACGGGCACAGAGTGAAAATGTACTATGAAGATGAAGCGTTCGTGAGAAGATCATAGATAAGTTTGCAGGATGCTGAAACAACCGAAGGCACAAAGTGAAGGATCTAAAGCTATCAAGCTGACGACGCTAACTACAACACTCCTCGGGAGGCAACCCCAGTTTTACTTTTCTTAGAATAGGATGTTATTTCCTTTCCTACAAGAAAAACATTATGAACATTATGATTGTAATAAGGCCCGAGTCAGTGCATGCACCACATGCTCAGAATCTCCCGTTTTATGGGCCACCGCTTGTTTTCATAAGCATTGATGAGTAATACTATATGAGGCTGTGAGTTTCACTTTAGGCCAATGATGTTTTACCCATCCATTGCTTTTCCCTTTGCTTTAGTTTTAATTTTTAATCTCTTACCTTGTTTTATTCTTATTTGAAGCTTGGTATCAGGCTGAGATACCTTGACAGATACCAAGCTCTCTCGCCCGATATCGGGCAAGGTCCCGGGTGTATCGCGTGACGTGCCCTTATCAAGCTTTGATATTGGGCATCAGACCTTAGCGGCAAGCCGTGTCACGCGATACATTGAGTTGTGCGCATCTGTATCTGGCAGCATAAGTAAATGACCCTTGATTAGATGGATGGGACTGATTTTACTGCTCGTCTTGGGAATGATTTGTCTAATCAGGTGACACGTGCCCCGGTTTTACCCATTTTACCCCCACCCTCGATTGCTATATATAGTAACTGTGGTTTAACCGTGTCGGGTACTGGCATTTACTTTCTCACCTACTCCCGTATCGCGCACTTTACTCTCACTTTTCGCTCGTGTCGGCCTACCTCGCTTCTGCTCCCGTGTCGCGCAACTTCTCTTTGAAGATAAAGGTATAACACAAAATGCGTATCACTTGGTTCACCTGACACACTCCTGTGTTGTACATCTTGTATCGGGCACAAGGCGTTAGTTCTTTTTGTATCGCCCGACACACGCTTGTGTAGGGTACCTGACCTTTTGACCGCATTGTGTGATGCACTTCTGTCGCGCGCCTGCCCGATACCGTATATCGGGCGATACCCGTGTCGCCCAATTTTGTTCTTAATAAGATATTATATTGTATCACCTCCTGTCTTGCTAGTATCAGGTGACACCCTCTTTCAGAGAAACCGTATTGGGCAGTATTGTTGTTCATGGTGACTCCTGGTGTTGCACGATAGCCTTGTGGCAATATCGGTCCGAACTTCATACCGCCCGACATAGGCATATCGGGAAAAACACCATTTCGTCCAGTTTTGTTGCCCGATACGATTGTATCAGGCAACTCTAATATCGGGCCAGCCTTTTGGCTTATCGCGCAAACAACCTTGCATTTTAGTTATTTGAGATCGTGTCGGGCTATCTCAATTTTGTTACCGATATTGACCTTAACACTATCGGGTTTTGTTAGTTTTCAAAATATATCACCGATCCGATATCAGGCGACACACCCCACTGCTCGATATCGAGCAAGGTGAATCATTCAATAAAATTAATGCTTACTAACTTTTGTTTTATGATAACAGAAATGACCCACACCAAATAAATCGTCGTCCAAGTAGACGAACAAGGCTGGAGGATCAACACTGAGGCCACATTAGAAACTACCACAGTCGGGAAGAAACACCCAAATCCCGATGCAGCTGGGCCATCCACGACCGAGAAGAGACCAAGGATGGAAGAAGCAACGACCCCTACAACTATTTCAACCACGGCTGCCAAACCTGAACCACTGGATCACTCACCAGGAAGGTTCATGACCAGAGATAAGGAGCATAGGTGGTGGTACACAGAACTGGCAGCCAAGGTCTACAGATCAAGGAGGTTCTACCATCAGTCATCCTTCTACCAAATAGGCATTTTTGACAGGCTGTAAAATGTCCTAGCAGCAACCGGGCTGAGGAAGATCTGCTTCAGCCACTCTGCCTCTTACACAGAAATCACAAGGGAGTTCATGTCGTCTCTCCACCAGGTACAGAATAAACCAAAGGAAATCAAAGAATTTGGCGGAGCAGACAGACTACAAGGATGACTGTATAATGCTGAGCATGACATATCAGAGAAGCTACTCAATGAAATCTTTTCTTCCAGCGAGGCTAAAAAGGAACTACTCAAAAACGGTGTAAGAATCACCGAAGGAGACGGGTTCAACCCGGTGGAGCTCTGGAGGAAGCTAACTGGTGAGTCATCATTCAAGTCGGAAAGTAAGGTGGCGGCAGTGCACTCCTGTTTCTGGAGGATAGTGCATGAAATCGTGGCATGCCTGCTCTTCATCAAGTACGAATCGAGCAATATTTACACTGAAGAGCTACACCTGATATGGCATATGATGGAAGGCCACACGATCAATCTGGGGTGGCTCCTCCTCAACTGCCTTCACCCAATAAAGGACGCCACCAAAGACTACAACATAGGTGGACTGGTGAACCTGATCGCGGTAGGGTTAGGATACCCAAGGGAACCACATAGCCTTTCAAGGACAAGGGGTGACGACAAGATCGACCTCAAGTTCTTAATGAGGGCCAACATCATCAAGAAGGAGGGGCGATGCTACTTCTACAAATTTGCAAGAACAAACACACTCCTTCTGCTCCCACGCTACACCAACTATGACACAGAAAATCTGGTCTTCACGACAACAGAGATTGAAGCTGTGGTAGTCGAAGCCGCCTATGCTGGCACCACAAGGATACAAGAGAGGGCAGCCAAAATAGGAAGACCTGTCCCTCTTAATGATCGACAGGACAAATCTTCCACAGTTCCTGCCGAGCCACCCACCGCTCTAGAGCAACTGACGACAACCATTGCCAGAGCTGTCGTCGCTCCTCCCATACCAGCTGTGGCCACAACAACAACATCTGTAGTGGCTGAAGAAGTGACGGTGATCGTGGAGGTCACCGAGAAAACCGGGGCTGAGACAAGGATAATAGCCCCGAAGGAAGCTGCCGCGGGAGAGACAGTCGTAACTCCCGAAACTTCTGTTGCGCCTTCAGTGGCAGAGGAAATGGTGCAGCCAGATGCCAACAATGGGGCATTCACTGAGATCCTCGAGATGGAGCTCAGGGCTGTACAACCCACGCCGATGCCTCCTCCGGTGTCTCCAGTGGTAGTTGTAGAGGAGGTCGCCGACAATAGAGAGGTGGAGCAACAACCACCCACACCGCGCCCTTCTCCACCACCACAAATAGGTGAGGCGGAGACAACCGCAAGGGCGATGACGCCTCAACCTGAAGCGACACCCTCGCGAATAATCCAAATAGAAACAACCCCGAGTGAGGCCGCACACTCGTTGGGTCGAACTTCACATGCGAGGAGTGTCGTGAGGATGAGAGGGATATCTGATGAAACCCCTCCGTCACTGGGACAGATGCTGGGTCAAGAATTTGACCACTTGTGGGAGGTAACAGGAAGCCACTCAGCTACTTTTACTTTACTTACCCGTAAGTTTTCTATTTTCCAATAGAGGCTAAACAACCAAGAGCAGAAACTGTTGACTCTAGTTGGCCTCCCCGGCCAACTAGAGGCACTCAACGAGACACTACAGCAGGCCCTCCAATGCCTTGACGTGATCGAGGAGAGGCTAAACAGGAGGGATAGCCATCCGCGTTCAAGGAAGCCAAGGAGGTCTCCATCACCTCCTGGCTTAGGATCCCAACCTTCCTCGTCAGCATCCTCGCTAAGGACGTCATCCGCTTCCTCCTCTAGCGGGCCATCCACAATGCCCGAGGAAGGGACGATGCACAAGACAGCCGACGAAGCTCCAACAGGATAAGCAAGCTCCCGTAGCATGGAAGAAGCTGCTCTCTCAGTCCCCCTGGATGAAGCTGAAGACAATGACAAATCAATCAGCCTGAAGACAATGACAAATCAATCAGCACCGGGGAGGACTCTTCTGACGAATCAGAGGGAGAGGGGGACATCTATTCTGCTAACGAAAGACACCCCCCAGAGGAAGAAGCTCGACGACAGATGCATTTTCTGCACCGTCAGAGATACCTTCCTTCGAGATGGCCGACTTAGATAGAAGGGACATCTTATACCTGACGATTAGGGACCAGAAACTGTTGAACAAGGTCCTGAGGTCGCAGGATAATGAAGAAGATGTCGTATGAAGCGACATCTACTTCTCCGTATGATGGGGAGCGCTGAGAAGCATGTTCCGCTCACCAGCCGTCGTCGGAAAAAAGCTATTCAGGGTCCTAGAGGGTGCCATAATTGAGAATATCAGCACCAGGACAGGTCGGCGAACAATATACAACACCACCCCGACCTTGGCGAGAAGGTTGATGATGGGAGCATCTGACTCCGTTGCGGCGGCCAACATGCTGTGACAGATAGAAGAAGACAACACGAACCTCGTGTTGGCCCCGTACAAGCACCACAATAACTGGTTCCTGTGCGTGGCAGACCTCCGGAACCATGACGTCCAGCTCTTCAGCTGTTGCAATGAGGAGGTCCCATGCTCAGGACATATCTTCACTAGCCCGGAGGACAAACGTCTCAAGCTTCTCCCGCTGCATCTCCTTCGAGTTATCAAGCAAGGAGTCTAACATCATATCGGCATGTGGAACTTCTTCTCTATCAGAGACTTCCCCATCTAAGTAGAATTAGGAAGTGGGAATAGCACCCTTGTCATCTTGCATGCCATGGAGCTGCTCAACATCTTTGGAAACATATGATATCCTCAGGGCCAAGACTTCTTCCATCTCAGGAGCACTTACTCTTTGCTGCTGATCAAAGACAAATGCTATTTCCAAGATGTAGGGGTACCAGAAAAGTTGCTGGATAGTGACCAAGAAGACGAATCCTCGCAACCCGACAACACTCCAGAAAAAGAAGTCGAGATGGACGCAGACATTTACAGGGCACGCAAGCAGTTAGAAATCCTGCGGGAAGTATGCGGAATTGAAGACCCCGCTTTGCCTGAAACCTTAGAGGAAATGATCAGCAACTTCGACCGTTTCTCGTGTTCTACACTCACACAGGAGCAGGTCAATGAAGTTCTTCTAAAGTTAGCTGACTCTACCCCCGCAAATGTCATCTACGAGACAGGAAGTGTCATAGTCCCAGTTAACGACTTAAGGGACATGGTAAAATAAGGAGGATGTTTGGCGATATCAGTGGTGGCCGCCAACATCCTGATACTACAAAGAAAGTTTGAACATGCATACATAGCCCATCTAATGTTGTTCAACGACATATGCCTTGCCGATGATTCAGGAGCGAAACAATCTTTTCTGGTAGAGTTACAGAGCAGGATTCCACACATCATCTTCCTACCTATCCTGCACTATAACCACTGGATGCTCCTGATGATGTACACTCGCCAACAAGCAGGAATCATCTATAATAGCTCAGATAGCAATAAAGATCATCCAGTACAGTGTACATCGACAACGTTGACACCCCTCGAGCGCTTAGTAAGAAAATACTATGATGAGGTGGCGACGCTGATCCAACCATTCCTAGAGACAGCAGCAAGAAAATGGCACGAGCTTCAGTTCTGCCACCACAGCCCACAACAAATTCCCCTATCCAACGATTGCAACATCTTCATGCTAGAATGGATATCTAACTAGGAAATGCCTAACCAGCTCCACCACATCGACTACCACAGCAAACGTGGAGAATATGTGTAGGAGCTTCTATCTGGCAAAGGTGCGCTCACCTACTAACCCTCACTGAGTTAACATTACCCTACCTTATCTATTTCACAACTCTGGGATAGAGTGTGGGGTAAGTTTGGGGGGAGGGTACTATGTATCAATGAGGGAGGTACTAAAATCCCTCTGAACTTCACCTTTTATTCTTTTTCCTATAACATAACCTGTGTACATATACATACACATGCTTGATACAAAAATTTTGCATATACAAAATTTTGCCTCTATACAATTGTACTAATACACTCTATAGTAAAAACCCGATACGACTTCTTTCCATCTTGTTTTCTCTGTGTCTAAGGTGGTGCAAATTTTTGTTATGCTCTTTCTGAAAATGCAGTCTCAAAACGACAAAAGACTATGACTTTCCATGCCAAAAATTTGAAAAATAATATCACAACAGCTAAGAGATGTGTATATAGAAGGAAAAAGCTACCCAAATAACAAAAATGTCTCTTATTTTCCCTTACCCAACAAAACCCCAAAAAGAGAGAAAAGCCTTACGAGAGTGAATAAAAGCATGAGAGTTGTGCCAATATATATATATATATATATATATATATATATATATATATATATATATATAGACACACACACACTTGTCTTTCCAAAAGTACCCATATTTAGGCATGGTAGATCTGGGGCAGTGGTACGTAGGATTTGAAATCACTGCTCTAAGGCCAACTGGCTTGGACTGTAGGGACCACTTGTCCGTTAACGGACCCGTACTTGGATGGACTAATGGGAAACAAGAAAAACCCAAAAAGCCTTAAGCCTACCCAAAAACACAACTTTCTGTTCCCAAAAGTTGTTTGGTGTGAAAGCTAACTTTGAAATCATGCACTCAAGTCTCGCCGAAGCTGAAGAGAAAATTTTGATTAAATAAGGCAGGAAAAAAATAAAGTCCGTTATTCGTGGTCGGGTAGTATTCTCTTCAAGACATCTCAATACTCTCTCAAACCCCTTGTCTGAAAACTATATCAGGTTGAGAAGAAGTATCACAAAACAAAGTTTTAAAATTGATTGAGGACAATCAAAATGCTCAGTTTGGGGGAGTTGATAACACCTATTTTTGTGGTATTTATGGCCCATATTTTGTTGTCAAAACTGCTCTTTTAAACTATTTTCCTCTCCATTTTGTCATGTTTTTGAATAAACAAGTAACACTATGCTCTTAACTCATTTCTATCATCTTTTACAGAGTTTTCCTCATTTTTCCACTCAAAATCAGCAAAACGGCCTGTCCCGGCCCACTTACAAAGAATCAACTTTTTTTTCCAGCCGCACGACACGTCCACTACCCGTCACGGATGCTGACCGATAGGGCTCAACCCGACATGGGCGTGTCGTGCGGCGCGGTCACTGACGGGCGATACGCCATTTACCCGACAGAGAGCTCTGCCCACCATGACTAAATCAGCCCATTACGACATGTCGCGTGATACGAGCCACTCACCGGAAGTAGTCGCCCGTCACGCCTGATACCTCCGTAACCCAGCACGCGATAGACAAGCTACGCCAGACGTCACACACACATCAATTATCTTCGAAGCAACGTATGCAGAGCCGATAAGGAGTACGTGGTGCCCGGAGATTCGCGACTTCTTCCAACCACTGCCTATAAATGGCAGCTACAGGGCCTCGATGGGACATGTCAGAATCTCACAAAGGCTAACCTTGGAAAGCACCTGGATCTAGTGTGTCGCGTCCCAGAGGCGTGCCGGGCGATACTAGGTGAGCACTTCCCCAACCTGAGAGGGGCGGGAGTGGTTCACTTAGAATCTGTCCCGGTAGCCGCAATAGCCTGATATCGACCAAGGAGGCCACCCGATGTGCCAGGTTCCTAGATGGACCCCTGCCTGACACGACTCACCTCTACACCCGATACAAGGAACCCGATACCCTAAGTCGCCTCTTGCCTGACACGATATCGATCCCGATACAGAATACCCATCACAGTGTGTCGCCTGAGAGGGTGGTATCCTGACCACGGCCGTATCGGGAA
The DNA here is from genome assembly GCA_963693085.1 of Alisma plantago-aquatica. Classification (NCBI taxonomy): domain Eukaryota; kingdom Viridiplantae; phylum Streptophyta; class Magnoliopsida; order Alismatales; family Alismataceae; genus Alisma; species Alisma plantago-aquatica. The sequence goes on from OY856415.1 coordinate 601,967,806, forward strand.
GGGTACCTTGACCGATATGCTTGTCCGTCATGGCATACTGCTCGACACGAGCATGTCGGCCAGAGCTCCCGCCTGATATCAGGCTAGAGGCACCTTAGGGGTCTGCTGCTGTATGTCGCCTTCCTAAATCAAGGAGGCGACACCTATCTTCCCTTTTTCAGTCATTTACTTTCTTTATTTACACAATGTAACTAAACCTTTTATACAATGCTTATGCTAATGGAATTAGAGGAGTTTTAATACATGTTGCTCTAAGTTTGGTCCCTTTTATTGGATGATTGCTTTCTAGCATCCGAACTCTAGCTTGTATGCTTGGATCATGTTTTGACTAGCTATCGAATTGTGTTTCCCGTTACAGCTCCCTCGAGAGAGGTGTTGTAACTCTAGAGTTTGGTGCGATCAGGGAGTACGAGAGTGCCCATGGGTCGGAGTTGCTTCGGTTATCTTTCCACTCCAACTCAAGTCCACCACCTTTGAGAGAGGGTGTTGGTGCTTAGTCGGAGGTACTCTTTTTGAGAGAAGGGGTACTGGATGTTTTCTAATGCTGCTTGTTATGCCTAAGCTTCCCTCCTTCATTCCTTATTGAGGTAGTAGTGTTATCTCCTCTGATTCTGTTGCGCAAAACCCCTAAAAATTGATAAATTCCAAAACCTTAATCTTCCTTGTAACTCCAGTTGGAGATAGTTTTCTTTTGTTTTACCGATCCTTATCTACTGTTCCCTTGGGAACATTTTTCTTACCCTTCTTTTACCGGAGTGTAGAGTGTTGATTCTGCATTCTTAGCATGACCACCCTTGTCCCTGTGGTTTGACCCCGATCGCTACTTCGGACCCCGTCATCATTGTGGGGGCCTAAGAGTCGAGTTATTTAAAAGTCCGACTACTTCAAATCTGCTCCTTTTGGACGCGTGATTTAGGCCGGTCAACTCATCTCATCAGGATCATTTTCATCCTTTCACAAATTCATCATCATGATTATAGAAAATGGGTATTCAACCCTCAGTTTATCAAGGAGCACTTGTTACCACTTATCACGTGACTAATACCTTCAGGTCATCTGACCAAGGTAAATATGATACTTACTACACAAGCATCTCACATGACTCACATGGCCTATTTCATCTCTTGTTACCTCTCACTAGGCAACAAAGCATGTTATGGCTCACAAGGCCCATTAATAATTTTCAAATAAACGAAACATCATAGCTCATACCTGGATATGCTCGTCATCTCATGATACCTGCATGGTTAGTACACATGGTAACACTTATGTAAATTTCATATCAGAACCCTGCCATATAAGGGTAACACCACTAATCCTTTATTATGGTTAGGGTTTCCCATTTCATGTCAATCGGAGTTAATCATCCCTTTACAAAAATTAGGGCTAGGTTTTCAAATTAGGGTTTCATAATACATAGCATGACCCTAGATTAGGGTTTCACATCACATTACCTTGTATTAGGGTTTCTCATCACATCATTACTTTGAATTAAGGTTTTCTTATAACATTTCTCCAAAATTAGGAATTCATGTAACTTTACCCAAAATTAGGGTTTTCATGAAGCATCCTCTTAAATTAGGGTTTTTCATTAAATTACCCTGAATTAGGGTTTAGGGTTCATCATCATTCTCAATTAGGGTTTCATGATCTCATCATCATGGATCAAACCCTAATTCATACCCTACACCTATTAAAGGTGTCAATGTTGCACATTGCATATTAATTATTCAAGTATGAGTTTCCCTCTCTCTCATCCTCTCTAGGATGTCCATTAATCCATACTTCTTTTAAATGGATCAACCTTTCACTAAGATACCTACACCTATGATTATTATGGTGTATTAAATTCATCATATTCATAGGCATCAAATGACAATCACTCCAAGTGTACTCATTCACCTAAGTGCTTTAGAGGTACTTCTATTATAATCAATCTTGAGTTACTTTAATAGTACTCATTTAGTTCTGAGATCAATTGAACCTAATAACCTTCAAATGGTTTGGATCCACACCTCCAAATAGTTTGAGAACATTTGGACCTTCAAACGGTCTGAGACCGTTTAGACCTCCAAACGGTCTTGATCAACCTTTCAAACGATCTTGACCAGTTGTAAATCGAATCAACCCATTCGGTCTTGAAACCGAATCAATCTATTTGATCTTGAAACTGAATCTATCCATTCGGTCTTGAAACCAAATCCATCCATTCGGTCTTAAAACTGAATCATCAACCATTGATTTGAAACTAAATCCATCTATTGGGTCTAGGGTTTGCAATCAATGGACCCTCCAACATTGAACCTATTGGAATTAGATCAAGTTAAGACCATTAGATCATCAATTGATTATGAAACCGAATCAACCCATTCGGTCTTGAAACTGAATCAACCCATTCGGTCTTGAACCCAAATCAACCCATTCGGTCTTGAAACCGAATCAATCTATTCGATCTTGAAACCGAATCTATCCATTCAGTCTTGGGTTCAATTACCCATTCGGTTTTGTGTTTAATTACCCATTCGGTCTTGAAACTGAATCAAACCATTCAGTCTTGAAACCAAATCAATCTATTCGATCTTGAAACCAAATCTATCCATTCGGTCTTGGGTTCAATTACCCATTCAGTTTTGTGTTTAATTACCCATTCGGTCTTGGGTTCAATTGTCCATTCAGTTTTGAAAACCGTTTCCCATTCCTTTGTTGAGATGTGTGCTTAAGATGATGTCATCATCATCAATCTTCGATCCTTCAAAATCTACTGCCATTCTTATGGTAATTTTATCAATTTGATCAAAGGAATTTCAAGAAGAACAAAATGATCAACAAGTAATGAAGAATTGAATGTAATAATAACATTTAAGGGTTCAAGTTATATAACCTACCTTATAAATTGAATCCAAGCTTCAAGATTCACGTCCTTAATGGTGAATGAAGATTCCTCAACTTCTAAAGGCTCGTCCTCAAGTCTTTGAGTGAAATGAATGGATAAGGTTGAAGACTGAATGAAGAAAAATAGAAATTAAGCATTGAATTTTGATTTCCACCATGAAATTAAGGTTGAAGATGACTATGGAGATGGCCTACAGGTTGGGGCACGTCCTCCTATTTCTCCTGAGCTCCTTTGTGAATGACCAAAGTAAGGAAATAAAAAGGAATAAAAAAAACCTTTCATGTGGGTTGAAAATGGGATGTATATAAGGGAATTTCGATGAGAGAGAAAGTGATAAATAATTACTTAAATTCCCAAAATTGGTGCCACATACTCCCCTCCATCCCTTGCATACGAAGACACATCCCCCACCTTGTAATTCCTCTTCATTATCCATGAATTGAAAGAAAACAAATTAAGCACCTTAACTATTATAATAATAATATCCAATATTAGTGGATATTACTTTTTAGTTAACTAATGTGAGGGGACTCTCCACTCACTTTAGATATTTCGTGGCCTTTGCAAGGAAAAAGGACGTCCAAACTTATAAAAATCCAACCATCTCATTTTTGGTTGAAGGGCACTTCCATTAATATATTTATTTTTGCATTAATTTGAATTAAGGTTTCAATTATGCTTAAATCTTGATTATTTTAATATCAAGATTCTCTCTCCTCAAAAGTGATTCAAATGAGACGCCCCTCTCATTTTATTTTCTCTACATGATGCCAAGAAACACAAGGGACTCTCTAGAGGTGGTATTTTGCATATTGAACCCTAGGTTTTGGGTAATCTGCACATTACACCAAAACTAGGTTTTAGTGCACAACATTGCTCAACAAGCTCTTTCTTGGTGCTCAGGCTATCACAAGCCATAACTCTACATCATTTTCATTCTTATGATGCTTCAACACTTGAGGAACATTTTATCATGTAACATTTTCAAGTTAACCCCTCAACTTGGATAATTTGCACTTTAGTCCAAAATAGGCAAAACATTGTTTTCAATATTATTCAAAAAGTACTAAAATTGAAACATAAGTTCCTCTTGAACCTTAATTACTTTTCAAAAGATAAGAGAAAGCACATAATTAACTTTATTAAACAAAACATCTAGGGTTAAAGCATAACCTAGGTCAGGGATGTTACATACTTCATGTACAATGCAGAGTCGGTGCCACTGACCCTTCAAAGTCGGTGCCACCGAGATCGCAATAGTAGCCGGGCAATAAGAGAATAGAAGACTCAGTGCCACCGACCCTCACTGTCAGTTCCATCGAGACTGGTTTAGAGAGGCAGATCAAATAGGTGCACCAACTCGAAGCCACTGACCATCACGCGTCGGTGGTACCGACTCAACAGGGAAAATGCCGCAACCCGAAGCTGTCGGTGCCACCAAATTCTTAGTCGATGCGACTAACTCTGCCAGAAATCATCAATCAAGTTAGATCACCTAGATTCGACGGTCCATGTTAGGTGGTATCGTAAGTTGACCTATGACCTAGAAAAGGACGGCCATACCTAAAGGGAATGGGATGTTGCGCTACACAAAACCCAGAGAAGAGAGAGAGGAGCACGAAGCTGAAGGATGATTATTGAGAGATCTGAGCACCTCCGATAGATGATTTTGCTACCAGAAGACTACATAATGTGCGTTTATCAAGGAGGATCATCCGAAACACCTACTCTCCAGGGGTTACATGAATTTCTTTCATGTTTCCCATGTTTTTCTCCTTTCTCTCCATCTATTTGCACTTGAAAACCACACGGGGCTAAACCCCTCCTTTCCTTAGGACCTGGGAGTATCCTGGGGAATTGTTGTATCGACTTTTGCATGAATTAATATAGATTTCTCATTATTCTTGGATATATACCTGTGAAATTGAATGATCTATCTACGCTTGATTACCATCAGTATAATTTTGGACTGATAATTGCTCTGGAAGGAAGATTAAAAGTCTGAAAATTACAAGTTATACACTTTCCTATAAATTCCTTGGGAAAGGTAACATACAGTTAGTGGAAATAAACCCAGAGTCTTCGATAAAGCACCTAGACTAAGATATAAATTGCTATAGATATGGAATTGGCTTAGATCTAGGTAGTGGTTTGCACCGTGGAAGTGGGCAATTCTGACTACTTGCTTCTGTCTAGGGTAGGAGTAAAAATTTATATTAATTTGGTAGAAATAAGATATAACGAGACCCTGTAGTGAAGTCGATAATCCTAAGGTATCCATCTCATTTGAATCAATCACTCTTTATTTTTTCTCAATGTTCTTTATTTTGCTTTGTTTAAACTCAAACTCAACCTTTTAATCGGCTTAGTTGATCACAACGTAGTTAGTAGTAGTCACTGAGACTACGTCTCCCTGAGTTCGACTGGGGCCTCACATAGGCCTATACTACTTGACGCGTGCACTTGCGTTTATACGCACAGTTTTAGCGTGTCAAGTGTTGGCGCCATTGCCGGGGAGGAGGCAAGGTTTCAACACTAAGAATGCTACAGGCGGCCACTCTAGGCTACCTTTTATTTCTTGCAACTTTATTTTAATCATTGAAAGTCATTGCATATATATAGAACAAATTTTTTTATTGAGTACCATGATTAACTGATTCCACATTTTCAGGTACTAGTGTATGGTGTAAACACAAACCATGGACTACGGAGAATCTACACTAGAGGTCCCAACCACTATTGAGGATCCAAAAGGGTTTATCGGAACCTTAACGCCATCTCTAGTACAAACAACTCCATCGAAAGACATACCGTTGACGCCCGGGCAACATGCAATGGGGGACGGTAATCCAGGGGCTGAGAGGACAATATGGGAGATGATTAAGGCATCTTCCTCAGCTACATAGACATGACCTATCAAGAAACATAATGTGAATGTAGCACAATACAAAATTGATCCAGGGCTGATTGCACTCATCAAGTCACATGCTTTTTATGGGCACACTCACGAAGACCCGATGGCACACATCAACAGCTTTGTGGAGTGCTGTGACATGGTGAAAGTGGATAGGTTTCCACAGATAGCTATTTATCTGAAGTTGTTTCCATCATCATTGGCAGATAAGACAAAAGAATGGTTGCACAACCTGCCAAATGAATCGATTAAGACATGGGATCAAATGATCGAGGCATTCTTTGAAAGGTACTTTCCTCTAGAAAAGACAAATGAGCTGGTGAGGAACATTCACAATTTCAAGCAACAGGTAGCTGAATCCTATTCCGAAGCTTGGGAGCATTTTCAGAACATGCTCAGGAATGCCCCTCACCACGGGATAGATCTGGAGAACCAATTCAAGATGTTCTACTTTGGGCTCCATAAAAGCGAATGTGTCACCTTAGATAGTGCAGGCATGGGGTTCTTTCTCAACAACTCACCCTCTAAGTGTCAGGAGATTTTGAAAAATATGGCAAAGAATCAGGCATGGGGTAATGAGCGAGATCATCCAGAGCAGATCAAAAGCATAGGGGAGTCTAAAGTTATCACCTCTTTGAATGAGAAGCTAGACTTGATAGGAAAGAAGCTGCTAGAGAAGGATAATAATTTATCAGATGAGAAAGGACAAGTGAAGTATATGCAGCAGCAAGGATAGATGAACATTGATTACTCATGGAGAAAGGATCCCAAGTTTTCTTAGAAAGATCCAAACAACTTCCTACAGGACTCGGATCAATAGAACCAACACAGGAACAATCAACAACAACGACCTACAACAGAGGAGAACACAACTGAAATTCTTAATAGGATAGTGAAGTAGGATGAGCAATTGATAAACAACTTCCAACATGATCTCCAAAATCAAGGGGCCCAAATGAGGAGTTTTGAGGCAACTTTGTCTCAGTTAGCAGTAGATGTGGTGGCCTTGAAGAAGCCTACACAACAGGGTTTTCCAGGAAACACTAACACTCCAACAAGCAGGTCAAGGCAATACTATTGCAGAATGGGAAGAAGACATTGACTCCAAGGACAGTGGCAACTGAGGTGACCAAGCCTACTGACAGCGGTGACCCAGTGGCAGAGCCGACACAAGTAAAAATTGAGGCAGATAATCCAGGGGAAGAACAAAATCAAGAATCTGAAGTGGAAAAGAGGACTTCATATGTGCCACCACATCAAAGAACACAGACGGTACTGGTTCCATATCCTAACAACTTGAAGGAAACAAAGATGGATCAACAATTCTAGAATATTCTACATAGCTTTAGGAAGCTTTCCGTTAACATACCGTTGATTGATGTGATTGAACAAATACCGTCATATGGTAAATTTCTGAAGGATATTATTAATAAGAAGAGAAGGATCCCAAATGCTGAGGTAGTAGTATGAAGAGAGCAAGTCAGTGCCTTCATTTTAGGTACACTACCACCAAAGAAATAGGATCCTGGTTGCCTCAACATCACATGTTACATCGAGAAGACAAAGTTTGGGGATGCACTCTGTGATTCAGCGGCAAGTATCAAATTGATGCCCTTGTCTACCTTCAGGAAGCTCAATCTCAAAATGTCTAGGAAGAGCAACATGAAAATCCAATTAGCAGACAACTCAATTGTGAAATCGTATGGTATTTGCGAAGATTTACTTGTCAAGGTGGACCGTTTTGTTTTCCCTACAAACTTCATGGTGATGGAGATGCAAGATGACCATGGCAATGAACTTTTATTAGGGAGACCATTCCAAGAAACAACTAATATGATCTTGGAGATGGGTAGAGGCCGTTTGACTATGGGAATTAAAGATGATAGGTTTGAGATCAATATGCCAGATAATTCAAAGTCACCCAATGATCAGGAGAAATGCAATATGATGAAGCACATGGATAGCAATATCTCTTTGTTTTTGGGAAAACCATTTTTGGACATGGCACATGTAATGAAAAAGGTGGACAAGGGTACACTAGCTGTGGACATCATGGAGAACACTAAGGTGGTCTCACTTGCCAAGACAGTAGGGTATCTGAACGACAAACATGAGGAATTAAGTTTATCCACTGTGGATGAGGATGGATAGGACTCTCTAGTACAAATACATCCACAACTCCCACTAGAGGCATGCCTAATGAACCTCATAGATGATTGCGTGTGGAGCCAGTCACTAGAAGAATGTGCAAGGCTACTGAAGGCTTTGTCGTGCCTCTACACAAGACACTTTGAGGATTTGGGACCACTGCTACCACCACTGACTTCTTCTCTCCTGAGCCCACCTGATTTGGAGCTCAAGCCACTGCCACCTCATTTGAAGTATGTGTTTCTAGCTGCAGAGGAGAAGTTTCCAGTTATCATATCTACATCATTGAGTGAATCAGAAGAAGAACAATTGATTACTGTGCTAAAGAGCCACCGAGGTGCATTCGGGTGGACTGTGGCTAACATCAAGGGGATATCTCCTACGTTGTGCCAACACAAGATTCATCTAGAAGAAGGAGCAAAGCCATTCATTCAACCTCAGTGTCTCTTAAATCCAATCATGATGGAGGTAGTCAAGAAGGAGGTAATCAAGCTACTGTCGGCAGGTATAATTTATGCTATTTCTGATTCCATGTGGGTTAGTCCGACATAGGTAGTACCAAATAAGGGGGGAATCACTGTCACTACTAATTCCTCTAATGAACAAATAACCACTAGATTAGTGACAAGATGTCAAGTTGCATTGATTATCACAGATTGAACACCACCATGCTTAAAGATCATTTTCCATTACCGTTCATTGACCAGATTTTGGAGCGACTCGCTGATCTCTCCCACTTTTGTTTTCTTGATGGTTATTCAGGATATAATTATATTTCAATTGAGCCTAAGGATCAGGAGAAGTCTACCTTCACCTGCCCTTATGGCACTTTTGCATACCGTCGCATGCCATTCGGGCTATGCAATGCACCCACTACTTTTCAGCGTTGCATGTTGGCGATCTTCTCAGATATGGTGGAACAATGACTCAAAGTTTTTATGGATGATTTTTTGGTCTATGGGGCATCTTTTGATGATTGTTTGAAAAATTTGGATAAGGTTTTGCAAAGGTGTGAAGACACACACTTAGTGCTTAATTGGAAAAAAAACCACATGATGGTTAGTGAGGGCATCATGCTGCGACACAAGGTGTCCAGCAAAGGATTGGAGGTGGATCCGGTTAAGATAGAGGTGATTTCAAAACTTCCTCCACCAATGTCGATGAAGGCAATTAGGAGTTTTCTAGGCGAAGCCGAGTTTTATCACCAATTTATAAAAGATTTTTCAAAAACCGCTAAACCATTATCTGACCTCTTGGAAAAGAATGTTGAATTCAATTTTGATGAGAAATGTTTAAAAGCTTTTGAAATCTTAAAAGAGAAACTCATATCCGCACCAGTTGTGTAGGATCTGGATTGGAGCCAACCTTTTGAACTAATGTATGATGCATCAAATTATGTTGTGGGGGTAGTGTTGGGGCAATGCTTAGACAAAGTTCCTACGGTCATATATTATGCATCTAAAACACTTAATGACACACAACTAAATTACACCATGACTGAAAAAGAATTATTGGCTGTTGTCTTTGCTTTTGAGAAATTTAGGCAATATCTTGTGGGAGCTAAGGTGGTGGTGTGGACTGATCATGCGGTAATTAAATACTTGCTGCAGAAGGATGCAAAGCCAAGATTTATTAGATGGATCCTTTTACTATAGGAGTTTGACATTGAGGTCAAAGATAAAGTAGGAATTGACAATGTGGTGGCTAACCACCTATCTAGACTGGAGAGGGTAGATGAAAAGGATGTTAATATACCCATTCTAGAAACTTTTCCTGATGAACAACTATTCACCCTTAAGCAAATGGGCCCATGGTTTGCTAACATTGTAAATTATTTAGCTTGCAAGGAATTACCCGATGATTGGGGATACCAAGAAAAGAATAGGTTCTTTCATTCATTGCACTATTATTTATGGGATGACCCTATTTTTTTGAGACAGTGAATGGATGGAATATTGAGGAGGTGTGTACCTAAATGCGAGTATGAGAGTGTGTTGAAATGCTGCCACACACTACCTACAGGTGGACACCATGCCAGTTCTAGGATAGCCACAAAAGTTTTTGAGAGCGGTTTATATTGGATGACCCTATTCAAGGATGCATATGATTTTGTACAGAGGTGTGACACATGTCAGCGGTCAGGTAACATATCAAAGAGGCAGGAGATTCCATTGAATGTGTTTCAGGAAGTAGAGGTATTTGATTTATGGGGTATTGGTTTCATGGGACCCTTTGTGTCCTCTAACTCTAACCTCTATATCTTAATGGCTATAGATTATGTGTCAAAATGGGTGGAAGTGATTCCAACCCACACCAATGATGCCAATGTCGTATGCAAATTTGTCAAGGATCACATTTTTTGGAGGTTTGGAGTGCCAAGGATGATTATAAGTGATGGAGGAACTCATTTCACTAATCAGAAATTTGGGGCACTCTTAATCAAATATGGAGTGACACACCGTGTGGGTACACCCTACCACCCACAAACTCAAGGGCAGGTGGAGATTTCAAATCGTGAGATTAAAAAGATTCTTGAGAAGATGGTGTCGTGTAGTAGAAAAGATTGGAGTGATTTATTGGTTGACGCGCTATGGCCCTATAGGAATGCCTATAAAACACCAATAGGGGCTACACCCTTTAGGTTAGTATCATAGATCCGTTCTTACCCTAATCCCAATCCCACTATCCAAAAGGGTAGTGTTAAAGGGATTAGAGCACCCGTCCCTGAGTGGCCCGAAAATCACACACAGATAATATGCAAAAATGAAATAACATTCTTCTTTATTAAAATGAACCAAAAGGTTTAGTACATAGGGCCCGTAGGCAACATGGAAAGAGAAAAAGATAAGAAACTAGACAACAACTACATCCCTTTTACAATTAGCTCCCATGTAGAGTCCATAATTGATGTAGCGGTCTTTATTGCAGTGGATAAATGAGTAGATGAATGTAAATCTCTAGTTCCTTGCATTACCTAAAATCGAGAAAATCAAGACACAATGTCAATGCAATTGCACGCTACACTATATAAAAACAAGTAAAGCAGTTTATAAGAAAACTAGTATGCTTGGCAGGACTTATGTTTTAAAAGCATATCGAACGATCTTCCAAACACCAAAATGTTGTTCATCAAGAATTTTATTACAAATTTCCCATTATGCTATAATCAAGAAGCAGGCTTATATTAGTTTATGTGACTCTATTACCCCAATGCGATGGGGAGGTCACCAAGCTCCTTCTCACCAAAGGAGATAGGAGGTCAATGTACAAAACCCCATCCTTCAATCAAGAGGGCTTTTGCTTATATTCAATATCAACATCATCAACTTTTCCAACATCATTATCAACATCAATATACAGGCAGTCATAATGGGTATTGTAATTTAGGGTTTCATGTTTCTCAAAATATAGTATAGAAGAAAAATAGAAGACTACTCATAGGGAACAATAGTTCATCCAAATAAATATCCAATCATAAGTCAAGAGATACCTAAAAGTATTATCATTACAATCAAGGAGGAGTTGTATAATAGCGTACCTTTTTGGATGTTAACCGAGTAAAGGTCCAAGAGTGAAAGGTCAAGGTCTCAAGTAGATCCTAGATAAATCAAGATATAGATTTGAGGGTCAAGATCATATTATGCCAGCACCACGTATCCAGTATGAAAGATTAGGGTTTTGCATTCCTATACAACCCTAGGGTAGATCATCCATTTATAATCAACATTATATCAATATTTCAACATTTAATCAAGCATCAAGCATATATCGAGAATGAATGATCTACTTTGGTGTTTCTAGGAATCATATTAGTTAACCCTATTTATATCATCAATATCTGAGTCATTAATCAAGTTTCTAGATCATAATGATAGGTTTGAGCTTAATCATCAGAGTAAGATTGCATGATGGATCAGGAACTAGATTAGGATCATGAACTTAAGAAAGTTGTCCATTTTATACTCAATAAGTTTATTCAAAGGTATTTGCATAAAAATAGAGAACATAGATATGAAATAGGTTCTAAAACCATTTTTATTAATTCTAGCTAATTTTTCTAATGAAAATGGACTATAATTTTGATATGTTTGGAGCTAGGAATCTCAAGATATCATTTTTGCAAGTTTGAGTCATTTTTTGGAATTTTTGGCAGAGAGGGAAAAAACTACCTAGATCAAGAAAAATGACCGTCATTGGATTCCTTGGTCTGATTTGATCGGTTTGGATCTAATGACTGCTACTGATTGAGGTGTGCGAAATGAAGGAGAAAGGGGGGGGGGCGCGAGGACCGTTGATCCCGACTGGATCAGTGTGGACTCTGATCTGATGGTCACTGCTGATCGTCCCAGCAGTAGAACCCGCCCGCGAGCAGGCTTGCTCTTTAGCAGTGTAGTGTCTGGAGAAAAAAGGGGGTGAGAGAGAGAGAGAGCATGACATGGAGAGGAGGTTCTGCTCGTGTCCGTGGGGGCGGGCTGAAGTCAGTAGGGGTCTTAAATAGTTGTTTGGGGGCTAGGGTTAGGGTTAAGGAGGGGGGCGACGCACCCTATGGAGGCATATTGATTCCTTGGCCTCCAAGCAGTGATTTCACACCACTGATTCATGCAGAAGCTTTGAGAGAGGGTGAGGGAACTTTTGGTCAAGTCATCAGGGCGCAACCGGTTGGGTTCGCTGGTTGGGTTAGGAGCCAGGGTGGTTGGTCCACTGTGGACTTGCCATACCAGGCGCAAGGTAGGGGATGACCCCAGTGCCATTGGATTGAGATCCAAGGATGCTGGGTCAATCCGTGAGGAAGTCTTGCCCAGCAGCACCCCAAAGCACAAGATGGGCCGAGCCCTATAAGGGAAAAGAAGAGAAAAGATGTAAAAAGGGCTAAAATGAGCTAGGAAAGGGCTAGATCTTAGGAAAATTGTATAAAATCATAGGAAGGACCAAATGGTCTCAAATTTGGACCATATCTTCAACATGAAGTGTAGAATAATGTATACAAGTTTGGATACCAAAAGATAAAGTTAACTAGTCAAACTCAAGTATTTTAACAAAGAGGTGTATTAAGCTAATTAAGGTGCCCAAGAGTGCATGAAATTCATAGAAAACAATAGAATTTGATTTTGGGTATCTACATTGATCAAAGAGTCAACTGAGATCATTAATGGCCATCATAAAGGTAAAAAAAGAATAAATTATATAATAGAGAAGAGGGAAAACTCACATTGTCACATCCTCCCCTCCTTATACGGAATTTTGTCCCCAAAATTCAGGCTTCCTTGAAAAGGTTAGGGAATCGTTCCTCCATGTCTGACTTCAACTCCCAAGTAGCATCATCACTCCCATGGTGCTTTGAAAACACCTTAACCATATCGATTTTCTTGTTTCTGAGCTCCTTGGTGCAAGTATCAAGTATCTTGACCAGAGCTTCTTGGTACACAAGGGTGTCCTTTAATTCAATTGGTTCATGATTGAGGACATGGATAGGGTCTTTAACATACCGCTTTAGGTTCAACACATGAAAGACGTTGTGCATCATGCTATATTGTGGAGGTAGAGCCAACCTGTAAGCACATTCCCCAATACGATCCAAAATTTCAAAAGGACCCACATATCTAGGGCTGAGTTTTCCTTTATTCTTTGCAATGGCCCAAATCCGTCGAATCTTTAGGAAAACATGATCACCTACTAATAACTGAGTGTTAGTCCTATGCACATCAACATAATACTTATGACAATCTTGTGCCCTTTTTAGCCTTTGCTTGATTAGGTCGACATTGTCAGAATAGAGTTGTAGTTCCTCAGATTTCAGAATTCATCTTTCGCCTACTTCATCCCAGTAAAGTGGAGATCTACACGGTCTTCCATACAGAGCTTCATAGGGAGGCATGCCTATACTGGTTTGGTAGCTATTTTTGTAGGAAAATCCAACAAGAGGAAGGTAATGGTCCCAAGAACCACCCCAATCAAGGACGCATGATCTCAGCAAGTCTTCTAGAACTTGGATTGTCCTCTCCGACTGTCTGTCAGTTTATGGGTGATAAGTAGTGCTAAAATTCAGTTGAGTTCCCAGTTCTTCCTATACTTGTTGCCACAAGTGAGAAGTGAACTTTGCATCACGATCTGATACTATAGATACATGAATTCCATGCAGCCTGACTATCTCCCGAACGTAAAGTTCTGCTAACTCAGGAACCTTGGTCGTTGTCTTGATTGGAATAAAATGGGCTGATTTAGTCAGACGATCAACTACAACCCAAATGGCGTCACTCCCTTTCCTGGTCCTGCGTAGTCCCACCATGAAATCCATGGTGATGTTTTCCCATTTCCACTCGGGGATAGGTAGGGGTTTTAGAAGACCTCCTGGATGTTGGTGTTCATCCTTGATCTGTTGGCAAGTCAGACACTTGGAGATGAAAGTAGCAATGTCAGTCTTCATATTCCTCCACCATAAGTGCCTTTGCAGATCCTTGTACATTTTCGTCGATCTAGGATGCATAGTATATTTTGACCCGTGAGCTTCTCGTAACACCATTTTTATCATGACAAAATCTTCTGGGACCCATATGTGTTGTTTGTATCGGATTCCACCATCCATACCGACTGTCATATGAGTTTGGGGCTTCTCTAATAGCTTAGTCATTTCATCAAGGCTCTTGTTATTCTTTTGGACTGACAGGATCTCAGACTGGAGGCCTGGTTTTACATGGACACTGGCCAATCTAAGAACGTTGCCCATACACCTCGGGGACCAAGGTGACATGACTTCCATGTTCCTCCATTCAGTAGTAAAGACAACATCACATTTATCCTGCTTCCTACTGAGTGCATCGGCCACCACATTTGCCTTACCGGGGTGGTAGGCAATGGTGAAGTCATAGTCTTTTAGGTACTCGAGCCAACACCTTTGTCTGAGATTGAGGTCCTTCTGTGTCAGGATATATTTTAGACTCTTGTGGTTGGTGAGGATGTCGAAAGTGGCACCATACAAGTAGTGTCGCCATATCTTCAAAGCATATATGATGGCGGCAAGCTCAGGTCATGGGTTGGGTAGTTGACCTCGTTTGGCTTCAATTGTCGAGAGGCATAAGAACCACCTTTCTCTCTTGCATGAGAACACAACCCAGACCGAATCTTGATGCGTTAGTGAAGATGACGAACCCATCATTTCCCGAGGGAAGAGTCAAGACATGTGCAGTTGTCAGCTTTGTCTTTAGCTCTTAAAAACTAGACTCACACTCCTTTAACTAGATAAACTGTTCTCCTTTCCTGGTGAGCTTAGTGAGAGGAAAGGCAGTCATGCTGAAGTTTTGAATGAAACGTCGATAATAGCCAGCAAGACCCAGAAAACTGCGAATCTCAGAAACATTCTTTGGGGCTTGCCACTCAAGAACAACTGAGACTTTGGTGGGGTCAAAAGAAATTTTCCCACCAGAAATTATGTGGCCCAAGAACATGACTTCAAAAATCCAAAATTCACATTTTGACAATTTTGCATAGAATTTCTGAGATTGGAGGATGTCAAGAACTTTGTGAAGGTGAATGCAGTGTGATTCAACATCAGTCGAATATATCAATATGTCATCAATGAAGACCACTACAAACTCGTCGAGGAAAGGTTGGAAGACACTATTCATCAAGTTCATAAACACACCAGGGGCATTAGTCAACTCAAAAGGCATGACAAGGAATTCATAATGGCCGTATCGGGTTCGAAAGGCTGTTTTAGGAATGTCTTTGTCCTTAACATTGAGTTGGTGGTAACCAGAACGGAGATCAATTTTTGAAAAGACATGGGCAGAACGGAGTTGATCGAAAAGGTCATCAATTCTGGGCAGCGGATACTTGTTTTGCACAGTAGCTTGATTGATCTGACGATAGTCAATACACATGCGAAGGGAACCATCCTTTTTCTTGACAAATAGAATGGGGGCTCCCCAAGGAGAGGTACTAGGGCAGACGAAACCCTTATCAAGCAATTGCTACAACTACTTTTTTAGCTCAGCCAGTTCTGCAGGAGCCATCCGATAGGGTGCCTGAGAAATGGGTGCGGTACCAGGTGCTAAATAAATAGAAAACTCGACATCATGATCTGGTGGTAGCCCAGGGAGCTCCTTAGGAAAGACACTCAAGTACTCCCGCACTACATCAATGTTTTCTAGGGCACTCGTATCGAGATTGACTATGGTTACAGTTTCTAGGTATGCTTTGCACCCTTTATCTATCAAGTTTTGGGCTTTAATTAGAGAAATAATAACATTTTTGATTTCGGTCTTTCCTTCTAGGAATTACAAGAATAGGAAGGTTGGGTTTGGAAATAATGACTTTCTTGGCACGACAATCGATCATAGCATGATTTTTATGGAGCCAATCCATCCATAAAATAAGGTCAAAGTCTTCCATGTCTAAGATTATGAAATCTGACTCAAAACTACGTCCAACATAAGATAGAGGGACTTTTTCGACAATATAGTAGGAGACTTTCATCTTCCCACTTGGGGTAGTTACATCAAGTACATACCCTAAGTCCCTCGTTTCAAGATTCAACATAAAGGCAAGATTCTTAGACATGAAGGTGTTTGTTGACCCGGAGTCAAAAAGAGTAACAACAAAATGGTCGAAGATTTGCATCATACCTACGTATACATATATTTTACGTAAGGATTTTGTACAAGATAATCATGATATAATCTTCTGGAATAATTTTGAATTTAAAAGGTACCTTCCATGAGTTTGTTTTCATTGGCCTTCGCCTCATCTGCATTCACAGCAAAGACACGGGCCTGTCGATGTTCACCTTGCCTAGCCCATGCTGGAGGAGGGTGGAGGCAACTGTCTCTGAAGTGACCCTCCTGTTTGTAGTAATGGCAGACCGGGGACGGATACCTGCACTGGCCAATGTGGAAGTTACCACAGTTGCGACAACGAGGAATATTGGCGTTCCGACCTTGACCCGTGTTTTGGCCATGATTCTAGTTTTGTGGAGGACCACAATTGTAGTTCTGGGAATGGGGATTTCTCTGGTTCTTCTGTTGGTTCTTGTTCTTATTGCCACCAATATGGGGTTTTCCCTTTTGTTCATGTTTTGTAGGTACAACTTTAGTCAGGCTTAGATAGGCAAGAGTAGGTAATGGTTTCTCGTGTCCCATCCCTAGGGTTCTTTCCATGGATAAGGCATGGTCATAGGCATCTTGAAAATTGGTGGGTTTGGATGAGGATACAAAATCTTTTAGGGTAAGGAAGAGCCCATCAATGTAACGGTCTAGTTTTTGTTCTTCAGTGAGGTTGGTGACATGCCTCTCCAGAAGGCAGAACTGTCAGCTATATTCATCCACTGTGTTAGTTCCTTGGGTAAGGGTGAGGAATTGTTTTTGTTTCTCCTTTCTCTCAGATGCGGGTTGGAAACGATTGGTGAAAATGGGTTTGAAGGCTTCCCAATTGATAGGGATGACTTGTTGTGACCGGATATAATTCTCCCACCACAACTTGGCCGCCCCCTTCAACTGGTAGGTAGAAAAACCAACCTTGTCTTGTTCAGGGCACCTCAAAACCCTAAAGGTGTTTTCCATGGACACTAACCAGGAATCAGCCTTGTCTTGGACATCATCTTTGTCTTCCCCATAGAAGGCTTCTGGGATGAGTTTTAGAAAAACCTGGATAGTGATGGGTTTTGGGTTATGGGTTGGCACAAGGGATGCTTTACAAATAGCTAGGTCATGGAGGGCATCCATAATGGCCTTCTGTTTCAACTCCCACTCCCCCATATTAGTGGTCTTATTGGCAGAACTGACATCTTCATCATCATTCATACGAGGCTTCTTCCCCTTGTCTTTAGTACCATAGGTCCCTTCACCATCCCTATTGTTCCTGGTTTTTGGGGCCATCTGCAAGAGTTCAACTGATATAAGTTTTCTTATTTATAACTTTCAAAGCAAAAATATGATAGATCATGGAAATATTGTAACAAGTTTTCTCAATTTATTTTCAGATTTTAGTTGTTCCCATCCTTAATTTACCCAAAATAGAGAGAGTACATAGATCAAGTCATGACACCTTAAAGAGAACGAGAAGATGAGGAGTCATCCTACTTCCTTCTAATAGGTGGCTTAGAAAATCCTTAAAGAAGAGATAAGATGCTAGAAGACTCTCTAGGGTTATAGGAAGTCCTTCCATCCATTTCTGGATCAACTAAGGCCAGGTGGAGTAGGAGGAACCTCAACCACTGTGAAGACGGATAGGAGGAATTAGGCCAGAACTCCCTTTGTGCTCTTTCTAGACACCTCAATTTTCACCATAGTGAATTTTAGGGCTTCCTTGGTTCAACGATTAAGAACATAATTTTAGTAATTCATATGAAGTGTGTTATGGCTCTGATACCAACTGTCACAGATCCGTTCTTACCCTAATCCCAATTCCACTATCCAAAAGGGCAGTGTTAAAGGGATTAGAGTGCCCATCCCTGAGTGGCCTGAAAATCACACACATATAATATGCAAAAATGAAATAACATTCTTCTTTATTAAAATGAACCAAAAGGTTTAGTACATAAGGCCCGTAGGCAACATGGAAAGAGAAAAAAAAAGAAACTAGCCAATATCTACATCCCTTTTACAATTAGCTCCCACATAGAGTCCATAATTGATGTAGCAGTCTTTATTGTAGTGGATAGATGAGTAGATGAATGTAAATCTCTAGTTCCTTGCATTACCTAAAATCAAGAAAATCAAGACACAATGTCAATGCAATTGCACGGTACGCTATATAAAAACAAGTAAAGTAGTTTATAAGAAAACTAGTATGCTTGGCAGGACTTATCTTTTGAAAGCATATCAAATGATCTTCCAAAAACCAAAATGTTGTTCAACAAGAATTTTATTACGAATTTCCCATTATGCTGTAATCAAGAAACATGCTTATATTAGTTTATGTGACTCTATTACCCCAACGCGATGGGGAGGTCACCAAGCTCCTTCTCACCAAAGAAGATAGGAGGTCAATGTACAAAACCCCACCCTTTAATCAAGGGGGTTTTGCTTATATTCAATATCAACATCATCAACTTTTCCAACATCATTATCAACATCAATATACATGTAGTCATAATGGGTATTGTAATTTAGGGTTTCATGTTTCTCAAAATATAGTATAGAAGAAAAATGAAAGACTACTCATAGGGAACAATAGTTCATCCAAATAAATAGCCAAGCATAAGTCAAGAGATACCTAAAAGTATTATCATTACAATCAAGGAGGAGTTGTATAATAGTGTACCTTTTTGGATGTTAACCGAGTAAAGGTCCAAGAGTGAAAGGTCAAGGTCTCAAGTAGATCCTAGATAAATCAAGATATAGATTTGAGGGTCAAGATCATATTATTCTAGCACCATGTATCCAGTATGCAAGATTAGGGTTTTGCATTACTATACAACCCTAGGGTAGATCATCCATTTATAATCGACATTATATCAATATTTCAACATTTAATCAAGCATCAAGGATATATCAATAATGAATGATCTACTTTGGTGTTTTTAGGAATCATATTAGTTAACCCTAGTTATATCATAAATATTCGAGTCATTAATCAAGTTTCTAGATCATAATGATAGGTTTGAGCTTAATCATCAGAGTAAGATTGCATGATGGATTAGGAACTAGATTAGGATAATGAACTTAAGAAACTTGTCCATTTTATACTCAAGAAGGTTATTCAAAGGTATTTGCATCAAAATAGAGAACATAGATATGAAACAGGTTCTAAAACCATTTTTATTAAATCGGGCTAATTTTTCTAATGAAAATGGACTATAATTTTGATATGTTTGGATTTAGGAATCTCAAGATATCATTTTTGCAAGTTTGAGTCATTTTCTGGAATTTCGGGCAGAGAGGGAAAAAATGACCTAGATCGAGAAAAATGACTGCCGTTGGATTCCTTGGTCCACTTTGATCGGATCGGATCTAACGACTTATACTAATCAAGGTGTGTGAAATGAAGGAGCAAGGGGGGGGAGGACCGTTGATCCTGACTGGATCAACATGGACTCTGATCCGATGGTCACTGCTGATCGTCCCAGCAGCAGAACCCGCCCACGAGTAGGCTTGCTCTGTGGTGGTGCAGTGGTCAGAGAAAAGGGGGTGAGAGAGAGAGAGCACGACGTGGAGAGGAGGTGCTGCTCGTGTCCGTGGGGGCGGGCCGAAGTCAGTAGGGGCCTTAAATAGTTGTTTGGGGGCTAGGGTTAGGGTTAAGGAGGGGGTGACACACCCTATGGAGGTAGCTTGATTCCTTGGCCTCCAAGTAGTGATTTCACACCACTGATTCATGTGGAAGCTTCTAGAGAGGTTGAGGGAACTTTTGGTCAAGTCATCGGGGCGCAACCGGTTGGGTTCGCTGGTTGGGTTAGGAGCCAGGGTGGTTGGTCCACCGTGGACTTGCCATAGCAGGTGCAAGGTAGGGGATGACCCCAGTGCCGTTGGATTGAGATCCAAGGCTGCTGGGTCAATCCGTGAGGCAGTCTTGCCCAGCGGCGCCCCAAAGCACAAGATGGGCCGAGCCCAGTAAGGGAAAAGAAGAGAAAACAAGTAGAAAGGGCTAAAATGAGCTAGGAAAGGGCTAGATCTTAGGAAAATTGTATAAAATCATAGGAAGGTCCAAATGGTCTCAAATTTGGACCATATCTTCAACATGAAGTGTAGAATAATGTTTATAAGTTTGGAGACCAAAAGATAAAGTTAACTAGTCAAACTCAAGTATTTGAACAAAGAGGTGTATTAAGCTAATTAAGGTGCCCAAGAGTGCATGAAATTCATAGAAAACAATAGAATTTGATTTTGGGTATCTACATTGATCAAAGAGTCAACTGAGATCATGAATGACCATCATAAAGGTAAAAAAAAGAAAAAAATAAATAATAGAGAAGAGGGAAAACTCACATTGTCACAGTTAGTCTATGGATGGGCATGTGATCTCCCTGTGGAGTTAGAACATAAAGCTCATTGGGCATTAAGGAGGCTCAATTTTGACCTTGATGAAGCAGGTAAGACCAGGATGCTAGAGTTGAATGAGCTTGATGAAATTAGGATGAATGGTTATGAGAATTCATGATTGTACAAAGAGAGAACTAAGCAAATACATGACTGCCATATAGCAAGGAGAGTCTTTTATCTAGGAGAGAATGTGTTGCTTTTTAATTCAAGGATGAAATTACACCCTGGGAAACTGAGATCTTAGTGGTGTGGACCATTTGTCATAGAGGAAGTGTTTCCACATGGGCCAGTTAGAATCAAAGAGGGATAGAGATCCTTCTTGGTTAATGGCCAAAGACTGAAGCACTACTTTGGAGAAGACTTCAATAGGAAGGAGCATGAGGTGAAACTCATTGCTCCTAATTGACCTCAAGAATGGACTTGTATAGCTTAGGACTTTAAACAAGGGCGCGTTTTGGGAGGCAACCCAACCATTAGGACTTTTATTTCATGTCATTGCATTATTTTGGTTTAGTAGTACTTAGTTTTTTTATAATTTTTTGTAAAAATGATACCTTGACCTATTTTTTATGTGTGCAGGACTACGCAGGGTCAGTGCCATCAACTCTCAAGTCAGTGGCACTGAGATCAGGTTAGTGAGAGGGAAAAAATTGATTCTAAAAGTCAGTACCACCGACAATCCAATCCGTGGCACCAAGATTTCTGAAGAAAGTGCAAAAAAATTCGGACGACTAACTGATAACTCGTTGGTACCACTGACTCCCAAGTCAGTGGCACCGATACATTCCACACTCCAGACTCAGTGAGTGCATCAATACACCAAAAAAAATGACCGAGTCCATACCACTGACTCATCACTCGGTGCCACCGACTGCTAACATCACCGATTCATGGGCGCCTTCATCAACGATCCATATACATCCAGAATCGATGATTGGTAGCATTGATCCGCTGCAAAGTTGGTACAACCGACTCGTCGACAATCTACCTATTCAAGATGGCGCATCGAAGACTGTCGATGCACTGAGGCCACGGATATGCCCCAGAGTCAGTGCCACAGACTCTTCAGTCAGTGTTACCGACTTCGCTACAGTAGGGCCGCACCAATGCTATAAAAGGGGAGGTGATGGATTGTTTCTCTCCACACCTTCAAGCACCACTCCTCCCCAAGTGTAAGTGACTACTCTGAGCATACAGAAGCTACATCGAGCTCTATTTTCTCAACCTTCTTCCCTGATCACTTCAACATCATGGCAAGGAGAGCAGCTTCCACCTTAGCTGCAAGATCCTCTGGCGGTCTGATGCCATGACCCATGATCAATCACCCTTCGTCGGAGGTGCGGAAGGTGTATGAGGATCTCGCTAAGAGGTCGTTTGCTCCAACAAGATATGGAGATCGAAGGCGAATGAAGGACATGGGATTCAACGACAACAACGACGGTCCTCGAAGGGCAAGAGTTCGATGGAGGATCCGTGAACCTTATCTTCAATGGGTGGCCCAAATACAAAGAGATCATGATCAAGTTCATGACGTCTTTGGAGATATGTGTGGCCCCTAACCCAACACGCCCGACACAAGCTGAGTGGAGAGAAGGGAAGGTGGACTTCCGCTTTTACAACACCAACTACTCCATTACCCTTCGTGCCTTCAACGAGATCTATGGATGGCCTCATGTGCCATGCTTCCTGCCTGAGAATGTCTACTTTGACGCGATATCGTGGGATCTCATGACAGTGCCAAAAGGCCACAAGTTAAGTAGGAACCGCAACTCACTGCCTGACATCGAGCACCCCTTTGCTCGGGTGCTGCACCACATGCTCACCAACACTCTCTTCGCCAAGTCTACGCATGGGCAGACGAAGGTCTAGCGGCCGGACTTATACTTCCTATACCAACTTTTAGAGGGGAGGCCAGTCAACTTCGGGGCATTCTTCCTTAACCATGTAATGGCAGTAAGGCGAAACATAATGCGGACCACTCCTATCCTTTTTGGGGGACTTATCACCCCCATTGCTCTCCACTTGGGTCTGGATCTCTCTACTCTAGAGCCTCTGCAGTCCAAGCTTCACATCGACTGCCTCCACTTCAAGCAGGCTAGTCTTATCGTTGTCCAAGACAACACCATCTTTGCAATTTGTTTGATCGGTGGCAGCTTCTACGAACATCAATTACCTGATCTTGTATTTAGCATCAGGCAAGTTGACCATTATAGATGGCCCGACATGGATGACAACGATGAAGAACAAAAAGGAAATGATGATGAGGAGGAGTATCTAGGCAATGAAGATGATGGCATGGAGGAGGTGGATCCCACCATTCCCATGATGCATCAAGTTCCTCCGCGAAAGCATCCACAACACTATGCAACCTCTACATCTTCTACCTCGCCACCCTCTCAAGAAGGAGAGGAAGCTTATTCTATGGAGGGCATGTATTCCATGCTGTAGGATATTCACACACATCAGCAGTAGCACACCACATCTCTGACAGGAATTCAAGATGTGTAGGGACAATTTTACACCAACCAATAGGCGATCTATGAGAACGAACGTCTTCTCTTGGCCAACCAAGAGAATATGCACCAGTGCCTGCAGAGGATGGAGAACTACCAGCAGCCATTCATTGACCACTACTGGAGCCAGGGATACTTTGGAGGATATTCGATGCCACCGAATATGCCTTCTTCTGATCCGACTTTCCAGGAGATGTTTCCTCCCCATGACCCTAGCTAGACACCACCATACTAGTCGGGTATCTCTATTCCACCTCTTAAGTTGGAATTTTTACTATGAGGTCATAGTCATATTCAAGCTTAGGGGGGTGCTGGAACAACTTTTATCTTAGTTTTTTTCTTTCATTTTAGCATTTTGTTTTTAGCTTGGTAAAAATTAGTTTTTTTAGTTTTTCTACTTATGTAAGATCCATAGTCTATCTAGTGTAATTTGTGGAGAAGTAAATGCATGGTTTCATTTGAGTTTATCAATCTCTAGGGTTGGGTGCACATGAAAAAAAAGAGCAAATTTCAAAATTTGTGTGAGTTTATCTTGTGAGTAATTGAGTTGCATAATTAAGGAAGTTCTTGGGTAAGTCAGCTCCAAGACATGAGACCATAAATGACCATCTTAATTGTCTAATAAAAGTGATTGACAAGGTTGTTGAGCCTACACTGACCAAACACTAACATGACCTTAACCTAAAATTTAAGAGAGAAACCCCTTGATTACCCTGTACATAGGTCATTAGAGAGGGACATATGATTTTATCTGAAGGTTCTATCTATTAGTTGTGTGATCTCATCCACCGCATACTTTCTCTTTACACTCCACCATAAGAAGATTGAGTACATGCTATCATTCTTTCTCTTGATTGCATTCACATTGCATAGTAGATCTTGCATAATAGTTGTTTGTTATTGCTTGCATTAGTGAAAAATGAAAAAAATATAGAAAAACATACATGCACAACAAAATTCTAGTGCTTGTCATGTAGTTTGCATATGCATTACATATCATCTTGCAAATATCGTGTATAGTTTCTTCTTCTCTAATATAAGAAGGTAGTGATTTTTCCCATACTCTTAAAAAGGAAGAGAAGCATTGATGTAAATCAAATGTGTAGTACAAGTGGAAACTCGAAGTAATTCTATCATGTTGAAAGGGGCTTGAAAAAAAAATAATCGAAAAAAAGAGATTGAGTATAGTGTCATAAAGTGAGGGAGAAAGGGCATAATCCTACCTGATCATAAAGAAGAATTAGTACATGATGTAGTTTGTTGATATTTCGTATTATTTTGAGATGAAATAATAGTTGCATGCATCATTCCACCTTAATGAGTAGGCAATAGGAGCATTCTATAAATTCTCATCATTGTAGGTTCATCATAATTTTGATTGCATGAATGATTTTATGTGCTCATGATTATTCCACAACCACTAATCCTGACCACCCGTTGCTCTTATTGGTAGGCCACTCATATGATCTTCTCCTCATTCATTATCTATCAGGAGAACTGCTTACATGGAGATGGTAGGTAGAGAAACGAGCAACGTAGATAGGAGATTACACGATGCACCAAGTTTGAACCAGACGAGTCTATCATATTAAGTGCTTTAACTGATAGTGTTTCATTGATTGGGGAACACACATCTTTTATAGAGGTTTCGGGTCGCCTAGATGGCAGTTAGTGTTTAGTGGTTAGTGAGGGCCGATATGAGGACCGAAGGTGAAGACTTTTTAGATGTACCTTATGCACTTATGTCCTTCAACAAACTTATCTCAATTAGATCCAAAGGTTTTGTTGCTCGAGGATGAGCAAGGTTTAAGCTTAGGGGAGTTTGATGTATGGGTTTTGAGTCACTTTTACAGGCCTATTTAATACTTGTTTTGTGCATTTATTAGTCAATTAATTGATCATATTTGCATAAATCATTATTGTTGTCCTGTACACTCTATTTGCATCAAATTATGCTTATTTTATTATATTTACATAATTTATGTATTCCCCGACCTTATACACATTTTTCTGCATTTTTTAGGTACTTCATGTACAATGCAGAGTCGGTGCCACTGACCCTTCAAAGTTGATGCCACTGAGATCGCAATAGTGGTTGGGCAATAAGAGAATAGAAGACTCAGTGCTACTGACCCTAACAGTCGGTGCCACCAAGACTGGTTCAGAGAGGCAGATCAAATAGGCGCACCAGCTCAGTGCCACCGACCATCATGCGTCGGTGGTACCAACTCAGCAGGGCAAAGGCCACAACCTAAAGCTGTCGGTGCCACTGACTTCCTAGTCGATGCCACTGACTCTGTCGGAAATCAGCAATCAAGTTAGATCGCCCAGATCTGACGGTCCACGTTAGGTGGTACTGTAAGTTGGCTTATGACCTAGAAAAGGACGGCCAGACCTAAAGGGTAAGGGACGTAGCGTCGCACACAACCCAGAGAAGAGAGAGAGAGAGAACAGAGCTGAAGGATGATTATCGAGAGATCTGAGCACCTCTGACGGATGATTTTACTATCGGAAGACTGTAGAACATGCATTTCTCATGGAGGATCATCCGAAACACCTTTTTTCCAGAGGTTACACAAATTTCTTTCATGTTTCCCATGTTTTTTTCCTTTCTCTCCACATATTCACACTTGAAAACCATGTGGGGTAAACCCCTCCTTTCCTTAGGACCTGGGAGTAGCCCGGGGAATCGTTGTATCGACTTTTGCATGAATTAATAT
This sequence comes from Alisma plantago-aquatica, assembly GCA_963693085.1. NCBI lineage: Eukaryota > Viridiplantae > Streptophyta > Magnoliopsida > Alismatales > Alismataceae > Alisma > Alisma plantago-aquatica. Next base: position 601,993,965 of record OY856415.1, read on the forward strand.
ATATTTTTCTTTATTCTTGGATATATAACTATGAAATTGAATGATCTATTTATGTTTGATCACCATCGGTAGAATTTTAGACTGATAATTGCTCCGAAAGGAAGATTAAAAGTCCAAAAATCACAAGTTATACACTTTCCTACGCATTCCTTGGGAAAGGTAATGTATGGTTAGTGGAAATAAACCCAGAGTCTTCGATAATGCACCTAGACTAAGATATAAATTGCTACAGATGTGAAATTGGCTTAGATCTAGGTAGTGGATTGCACTGTGGAAGTGGGAAATTCTGACTACATGCTTTCTGTCCCAGGTAGGAGTAAAATTTATATTAATTTGGTAGAAATAAGATATAACAAGACCCCATGGTGAAATCGGCAATCCTAAGGAATCCATCTCATTTGAATCAATCACCCTTTATTTTTGCTTAATTTTCTTTTGCTTTGTTTAAACTCATACTCAACTTTTTAATCGACTTAGCTGATCACACCGTAGTTAGTAGTAGTCACTGAGCCTATGTCTCCCTGAGTTTGACTCGGGCCTCACATATGCCTATATTACTTGACGCATGCACTTGCATTTATACACACAGTTTTAGCATGTCAAGGGATTTCATGTATTTGGACCAAACATGCATGTCTGATAAAGCATCAAGGAAGGGAATATCGACATGTAATTTTTTCATAGCATCTCTAAATTTCATGAAGCGAGAGGGTGTCGAGCCTTATTTGTTTAAGGCAGGCTTTGTCGCGAAGCATTCAAACAAAACATTATTAGCCAAGCAGAAGCGATCATTAGCAGCGGATTACTGAAAATCACTAAAAATTAAAACCTTTTATAAAGAGATCCATACACTGAAAAACCCTTTCAAAAAGAACCAAAGTAATTCAATTACATTCTGGTTCACAAGTACATATCTTGTACCATTCCCTCTCGAGGATTACATACATCAACTGCCCTGTTTAAACTGTACATAAGCAGCATAAGAACCTCGAGGCATCAAGACAAAATCTCAGATCGATTCATTAAATTAACTATTGACTCTGAGGACTTGAGAGTACAGAGATGACACATAAGACTCTATGTATAAGACATGACAGCTAGTGTCTCCACCTGAGAATTCACTGTTGTCCTTGCTACTGCTACTGCTCTTCCCCTACTGTAGGGTTTCTGCCCCTTCCTCTGCGTCTACCTAAAAAGTTGGATCCCACGGGGGTGAGACAATTGTAAATTGTCCCAGTGAGAGATATAACTCTCTGCCAGAAACATTGTTATTGTAGTTTAATAAGTATAAACAGAATAAAGAAATCATAAATGTTTAACAACAGTTAAATCAATGTCTAAATAAGTTAGAGCATTATTCCTTTTTCTAAGCATTTCAGCTTTAATCCTAATACATCAACATGTCACTCATCCAATAAGGAAATATGAAGAACATGTATAACCTTTTATCCATCTAGGGTATGCCAATCAAGACAATATCAACCAATGATACTCGTATTTAAACCTTAAGCAAATACGCTACACGGCTGATTACATTTTACAACCATACTTAATGCCCTGAAGAGATGAAGTATACCGTTCATGCTCCAACCGACTGTGATTATGTAAAGCATCGGTACCAAACAAGGTCAATGGAAGAGCCGGACTCCAAGACCTCAACCTTCTCGGTCAGTATGAGATTATATGGCAGAGACATCTCATGTCAAATTGCAATTAGCTTGCCACAGTATAGTGGCATCTTCACTATAGAGTTATAGCCCACATCATATACTCTCTTTAGGGTTATGTCCCGTAGCTAATGCCTGGTATCATATCATGGAGTCATGGCCCGTAGCCATACTCTTACTGGGGTATGGTCCGTAACCAATCCCGTACATAGGATATAGCCCGCAGCTATTCCTATGGGGAATAAGGATATAGTTGCCCAATTACCCCCGCATATTAAAAAAATATGCGCTCCGAGTTTAACTCGTTTCACCATTCAGCAAATTCTGACCCTGATGGATATGTGGTCAGGGAAACTACATTATATGATATCACTTGATTAATTAAGTGTATTACCATATTCTTTTTAGCATCAAACAAGTTCTCAAACATCAATTATTTTAACAATTGCTACAAAGAATGTGTAATACTTTCATCATGTACTGTTCAATTCTTTAATAAAGCATTGGGATCTCAATCCCTCATCTCATCAGGAGCATTCTCATCTTTTCAAAAACTCATCATCATGATTATAGAATATGGGTATTCAAACCCTCAGATCAACAAATAACACTTGTTACCACTTATCAGGTAACTAAACACCTTCAGGTCATCTGACCAAGGTAAACATGATACTTGCTGCACAAGCATCTCATATGGCTCACAAAGCCCATTTCATCTCTTTTTACCTCTCACTAGGCAACAAGCATGTTATGGCTCACAAAGCCCATTAACAATAATTAAGTGAAACATCGTAGCTCATACCTGGCTATGCTCATCATCGCATGATACCTGCATGGTTAGTATACTTGATAATAGTTATATCAATTACATTTTAGTACCATGCTATACAAAGTAACACCACTTATACCCTTATTAGGGTTAGGGTTTCCCAATTCATGTCAATCAGGGTTAGTCATCCCCTTACACAAATTAGGGCTAGGTTTTCAAATTAGGGTTTCATAATACATATCATCACCATGGATTAGGGTTTCATATCACATTACCCTGTATCAGGATTTCACATTATATTCTTACCTTAAATTAAGGTTTCTCATAACACCCCCCCCAAAAAAAAAATTAGGGTTTCATGTAGCTTTACCCAAGATTAGGGTTTTCATGAAACATTCCCTTAAATTAGGGGTTTTCACAAAAATATCCTAAATTAGGGTTTCTCATATCATTACCCCAAATTAGGGTCACATCATCACCCTAGATTAGGGTTAGGGTTCATCACCCTTCTCAATTAGGGTTTCATGATCTCATCGTCATGGGTCAAACCCTAATTACATATTTTAATCATGTTGAAAGTGTTGAGGATCAATCACTACATGATTATCATTCATGTAGAAGTTCCTCTCTCTCTCATCCTCTCTAGGAGTGTAATTACATCAGACTTGATTAGATTAGGTTAATTCAACTTGAATGAAGGATTGGCATATTGTATTAAGTCATTGCTTTCATAAGCATCAAAGGTTAACCACTCAAAAGGTACTAATCACTTAAGTACCTTAAAGGTACATCCATTGTAATTACCTATGATAAACATAATAAACAATTATGGGGTTAATTATACTCACATGGTTTGAGCCAATTAGACCTTCAACAGTCATGAAGTACCTTGACCTTCAAACGGTCTTGACAAGTTGTAAATCAAATCATCCCATTCGGTTTTGAAACTGAATGCATCAATTCGAACTTGAAACTGAATCTCTCCATTAGATCTTGAAACCGAATCATCAACCCTTGAATTGAAATCGAATGGACATCCCAACATTGAAACCGATTGCGTGTTGAAACTGAATGAACAACTTAACATTGAAACCAAATGAACATCTAATGCTTTGAGATCGTTTGCTCTTCAAACGGTATGAGGATCGTTTGATCCCAAACGGTCTCAAGACCGTTTGGACTCAAACGGTCTCAAGACCATTTGGTCCAAACTACCTTGAAACTGAATGGACTAAAGAGAGTTTCTCCAATCAAATTGATTTAGGGTTTGTACTCATTGAATCATCAATCGATTAAACTATTAAAAATACATCAGATCGTATCCCTTAGATCTTCAACCATCATCATAATCAACCATTGACCTCCAAACAGTCTTGAGACCATTTGGTCTCAAACAGCCTTGAGACCGTTTGACCTCCAAATGGTCTTGAGACCGTTTGAGTCAAACCACCTCAAAACCGATTCCCTCAACTAGGGTTCTAGGGTTTCACTCAATTCAATCGATTAGGGTTTGAAATTAGTGGATCATTCATATATGGAGACTTTAAAAATCAAATCAATTGATATCATTGGATCATTAACCATCCACATCTACATTGATCCTCCAAACAGTTTGAGACTGTTTGATCTCAAACGGTCTTGAGACCGTTTACTCCCAAACGGTCTTGAGACCGTTTGGTTTCAATCGATCTTGAAACCGATTGGTCCCAAAAATTGAAACCGTTTGCCCAAGATATTCATTAAGGTGTGAGCTTATGATGATGTAATCATCATAAAGCTTCGATCCTTCAAAATCTACTGCCATTCTTATGGAAATTCTATCAATTATTCAAAGGAATTTCAAGAAGAACAAAATGATCAACAAATGATGAAGAATTGAATGTAATAATAACATTTAAGGGTTTAAGTTATATAACCCACCTTCAAAGTTGAATACAAGCTTCAATCTTCACGTCATTAATGGTGAATGAAGCTTTATCAACCTCCCAAGGTCCGTCCTCAAGCTTTTGAGTGAAAAGAATTGGCTAGGGTTGAAGATTGAATGGAGAAAAGAAGAAATCAAGCATTGATTTTCGATTTCCACCATGAAATCAAGGTTGAAGATGATTAAGGAGCTTACCTACAGGTTGGGGCACATCCTCCTATTTCTCCTAAGATCCATTATGCATGACCAAATCAAGGAGAGAAAGAAAATTTGAAAAAGAGTGTTTGGTTGTGTGAAATGAAGTGTATATAAAGGAATATCAAGAGAGAGAAAGTTTTATAATAACCCTTCAACTCCTCAACTTGGTGCCACACCCCCCCTCAAATCCTTGCATGCAAATCCATCTTCCCCACCTTCAAATTCCTCTTCATTATCCATGAATTATAGGAAAAGCAATTAAGCACCTTAATTCATATAATACTAATATCCCATTTTTAGTGGATATTACTTTTTAGTTAACTAATGTGAGTGGGCTCTCCACTCACTTAGGATATTTTCGTGGCCTTTGCAAGGAACAAGGACGTCCAATCTTATCCAAATTCAAACTTAACATATTTGTTTGAAGGGAACTCCCATTAACATATTTATTTTTGCATTAAATTGAATTGTGTTTCCAATTATGCTTAAATCTTGATTATTTTAATATCAAGATTCTCTCTCCTCCAAAATGATTAAAATGAGATTCCCTTTCATTTTATTTTCTCTATATGATGCCAAGAAACATGAGGGACTCTCTAGAGATGGTATTTTGCATAATGAACCCTAGGTTTTGGATAATTTGCACATTACACCAAAACTAGGTTTTAATGCACAAACATTGCTTAATAAGATCTTTCTTGGTACTCAGGATTCTACAAGCCACACCTTTGCATCATTTTCATTCTTATGATGCTTCAACACTTGAGTAACACTTTACCATGTAACATTTGCAAGTTAACCCCTCAACTTGGGTAATTTGCACATTAGTCCAAAGTAAGCAAAACAATATTTCAACATTATTCAAAAAGGACTAAAATTGAAACATAAGTTCCTATTGAGCCTTAATTACTTTTCAAGAGACAAGAGAAAGCATATAATTTAACTTTATTAATAAAACATCTAGGGTTAAGGCATAACCCAGGTTAGGGATGTTACAAATTATCCACCCCTAATAGGGATTTTGTCCCCGAAATCATCAAGAGAAAAGAGAAGGGTACTTCCTCCTCATCTCTTCCTCCAGCTCTCACGTGGCTTCTTCAATGCCACGATGATGCGAGAGAACTTTCACAAGACATATGTCTTTCTTTTTTAGCTTTTTAATTCTTTTATCAAGGATCATCACATGTCCTTCAACATATGATATATCATCATTTAATTCTACTTCAACATGTTGCAAAACTAACTGTGTCAGGATGACACTTTCTCAACATGGAGATATGGAATGCTAGATGCAACTTATGCAGCTCAGGTGGCAATTCTAGCTTATAGGCTACCTTTCCAATCCGTTCAATGATTTGATAAGGCCCCATAAATCTAGGAGCTAACTTTCCTTTCTTTCCAAATCCAAGAACACATTTCCAAGGTGAGACCTTGAGATATACTCTGTCTCCAACTTGGATTTCTAAAGGTTTTTGCTGTTTGTCGGCGTATGATTTCTGTCTATCCTGTGCGGCCTTTAACTATTGTTGGATTACTTTAATCTTCTTAGTTGTCTGCTGCACTAGCTCAGGACCCAGAAGTTGATATTCTCCTATTTCATACCAACATAACGGAGATCTACAACGTCTACCATATAATGCTTCATATGGTGCCATGTCAATACTGTGCTGATAGCTATTATTGTAAGCAAATTCTATCAAGCTCAGATGTAGATCCCAACTTCCTACAAACTGAAGGACACATGCCGTAAGAAAATCCTCCAAAGTTTGTATGGTCCTCTCAGATTGTCCATCTGTCTGTGGGTGAAATGCTGTACTAAAACTTAACTGTGTACCCAAAGATTTATGTAGTCGTTCCCAAAAATGACTCTTAAACTGGGGACCTTTATAAAAAACAATAGTAGCTGGGACCCCATGCAACCGCACTATCTCATCCACATATATCTGTGCTAGCTTCTCAGTAGTGTAGGTTGTTTTGACATGTAGGAAATGTGATGTCTTAGTCAACCTATTAATTATCACCCATATGGAATCATGACCTTTTGTTGTTCTAGGCAAACCAACCACAAAGTCCATGGTCACATGATCCCATTTCCACTGCGGTATAGGAAAAGGTTGCATTGTTCCTGTGGGCTTTTGATGTTCAACTTTAACTTGCTGACACACTGAACACCGCATAACAAACTCAGCTACATCCTTCTTCAATCCTGGCCACCAATACATATCTTTCAAGTTATGATACATTTTGGTGCTTCTTGGATGCATTGCATACATCGAAGTATGAGCTTCCTCTAAAACCAATTTTCTTAAATTGTTGGCATCAGGTACTACCATTCTACCATGGTAACAGACTACCTGATCCTTTGACTCATGAAAGCCATCTCATTTCTCACTACCATACTCTGACCTGATCTGCTGAACTACAACATTAGCTTGCTGTGCCTCTTTAATCTACTGTTTGAGAGTAGGTTTTATGTGCATCTCAGCTAACAGCCCAGCTAACAATGATACCTTAAGTTGTACATTGTTTTTCCTCATAGAGATAAGCATATCTCTTTTTAAGAACACTAAGGAGTTCAAATGTGCTTTATCTAGGGCTGGTGATGATGACTTTCTACTCAGTGCATGAGCAACTACATTAGTCTTCCCTGGATGATAATCAATTGTACAATCATAGTCCTTGATTAACTCTATCCAGCGGCGTTGTCTCATATTCAACTCATGTTATGAAAAGATATATTTTAGATTCTTATGGTCTGTGAAAATATGGAATGTCTCTCCATAGAGATAATGCCTCCAGATCTTCAAAGCATGGACCAAAACAGCTAGTTCTAGATCATGTGTCAGATAATTCTCCTCGTGTTTCTTAAGCTGTCGAGAGGCAAAAGAAATCACTTGATTATCCTACATCAACACACATCCTAGACCATTCTTAGATGCATCACAAAAAACTATGTACTCCTTCCCTTACTCAAGTAACACCAGCACAGGTGCACTTGTTAAACTTTCTTTCAACAGCTGGAAAGAATGTTGACACTTGTCATTCCAGACAAAAGGAACCTCCTTCCTGGTCAACTTGGTTAGGGGTAAAGCTATAGAACTGAAGTTCTTAATGAACCTCCTGTAATAGCTTGCCAGTCCTAGGAAACTGTGTATCTCCATCGGTGTTTTTGGCTGTTCCCATTATAGGACAGATTCTACCTTCTTAGGGTCAATACAGATACCTGAGGTAGATATTACGTGTCCTAGAAAAGAAACTTCTGGTAACCAGACCTCACATTTGCTAAACTTAGCATACAACTTATGGTCTCTTAGAAAAGTTAAAGCCTGACGGAGGTGCTTCTCATGTTGTTGGGCATCTCTACTGTATACCAGGATGTCGTCTATGAAGACTACTATGAACTGGTCAAGAAAAGTTCGAAAGATTCTATTCATGAGTTCCATGAATGCAGGTGGTGCATTAGTTAGTCCAAATGGCATAACTATGAACTCATAGTGACCATACCTTGTCCTAAAGGCAGACTTAGGTATGTCACTCTCCTTGATACGCAACTGATGATATCCCGACCTCAGATCTATCTTAGAGAAGATAGTTGCACCACACAACTGATCAAACAAGTCATGGATCCTTGGCAAAGGATACTTGTTCTTTATAGTTACTTTATTCAACTGTCTATAATCAACACATAACCACATTGATCCGTTCTTCTTTTTAACAAATAGAACCAGAGCACCCCATGGTGAAGTACTTGGTCAGATAAAACCTTTCTCAAGCAATTCTTGCAGCTGTTTCTTAAGCTCTGCCATCTCAGCAGGTGCCATTCTATATGGTGTTTGTGCTATTGGCTGTGTGCCCGGGGTTAGATTAATCTCAAAATCAATCTCTGGGGGCGGAGGTACACCTGGAAGTTCCTCAGGGAATACATCTTCAAACTCCTGAATTATCGGAACTTCAGAAAGATTAGAGCTCTCCATTGTGGTATCTACCACATGTGCCAAGAATGAAAAGCATGCTTGTCTCATCAACTTCTCAGCTACCATAGCTGATACAAGACAGGTTGGAAGAATCTTTCTATCTCCTTGAAAGATCCATGTGTCACCGTCATCTGTGAACATAGCCTGCTTGGAATCACAATCCAAGACAACCTTATACTTTTCTAGGGGGTCCATCCCAAGAATTATATTGAAACCCTACATCTCAAGTAGTATAAGATCCACCTAGATCTAGTGTTCAGAAAAAGAAAGAGTGCATGGAGAACACACCTCCCGCAGCACTGCAGATTCAAGTAAAGGAGTTTCTAATAACAAACTCTCTACCCTATGACCAACTATCATATTGCAGTCAAGAATCACTTCTTTAGTGATAAGAGAATGTGTAGCACCCAGATCAATTAAAACAGATACGAAGCAGGATGTTGACATATCAGAATAAAACACTTCCATCTGACCTATCACAACTCGTGGGTTAGCTACTGTATCAGGTTGATTCATCACATAGAATCTAGCCGTTGCTTGCTGTTGACCCGATGCTTGGTTGTTGGGTGCCGACGAACCAGCTTGGGACGCTTGCCCACGTACTCAAGTGCCACTTGAAAACTGTCTCCTCTGAGAACCTTGCTGACTCTACCTCTGGGGTTGAGTCACCATTGTGTTCCTAACTGGGAAATCCCTTTCCATATGTCCCACTTGTCTGAACTGATGACAAACCCTGGTCTCAGGATAGGGTCTATGAGTTCCAATCACTGATGTTGATGCTGGGATGGGGGCTCTATTTGGAACAAAACTACGGCCCCTACCCCTACTTGACGTCCATTGTGTCTGAGTATTGAATCTTGGTGGTGCTGCTGGTGCAGAAAACCTCAACTTCTTAAAGCTCTCAGACCTCTGTCCTTGGAACTGAGTGTACACCTTCTTACCATTAGTCTGTCGCTTCTCAATCACAGACCTCTCTATCTGTCTCATGGACTCCATGAAGGTAGCAAACCTCTCCCTATTCTCTAGAGCAGATACATGAGTGGTTAATTCAACATTCAACCCCTTCTCAAAACACCGAATTCTTTCCTCATCAGAAGCTTCCATATGCGGACAGAACCATAAAAGCTCCATGAACTTAGCCTCATACTCGCTAATGTTCATCGGTCCTTATCTTATCTTCTCAAACTGAGATATCTTTTCATCTAAGTAAATCTTGGGGAAGTATCTAGTGATGAATTCTTGTCGGAATTCTTCCTATCTGACTTCGACACCTGGCCTTTTGTCATTTTCAATAGTCCACCAGTGACCAACACTCCCTTTCAGTAGGTACACTGCATGCCTCACCTTTTCAGCTTCAGGAATATTGAGAATTCTGAAAGCCTTCTCTAGTTCGGTCAACCATAAGTCTGCATCTGCTGGGTCAGCTATACCAGCATACTCTGTGGCTCCTACCCAACGAAGCCTCTCAAAAGTCTTACCAGCTCCCTGTCCCTCATTATGGGTTGGTTCCCTAGGTGCAGGTGGTGGCATCCTATCCATCATGTGCATCATAACTGCCATGAACTGCCCAAACAGAGCATTGAAAGCTGGATTTTCTATCATGGCTGGGTCAAACTGGGGCTGTTCAGGTATATGTTCCTCCCTGATCTGGTCCCTTGCACCTCCTCCTGGTGTAGCAATGCTGCTCTCAACAACATGCTCTTCATGTGATCCAAACATTTTCAAGTTCTTCTTCTCCTCCTATATGAGCAGAAGACACTATCAGATTATTGGATGACACTAGAATAGACTCAACAACCTTAATCCTATGTCTCTGTAGACTCAGCAAACCTAGAGCTCTGATACGCCTAGTTTGTCGCGAAGCGTTCGAACAAAACGTTATTAGCCAAGCGGAAGCGATCATTAGCAGCGGATTACTGAAAATCACTAAAAATTAAAACCTTTTATAAAGAGATCCATACACTGAAAAACCCTTTCAAAAAGAACCAAAGTAATTCAATTACATTCTGGTTCACAAGTACATATCTTGTACCATTCTCTCTCGAGGATTACATACATCAACTGCCATGTTTAAATTGTACATAAGCAGCATAAGAACCTCGAGGCATCAAGCCAAAATATCAGATCGATTCATTAAATTAACTATTGACTCCGAGGACCTGAGAGTACAGAGACGACACATATGACTCTATGTATAAGACATGACAACCAGTGTCTCCACCTGAGAATTCACTACTGTCCCTACTACTGCTGCTCTTCCCCTATTATAGGGTTTCTGCCCCTTCCTCCGTGTCTACCTAAAAAGTTGGATCCCATAGGGGTAAGACAATTGTAAATTGTCCCAATGAGAGATATAACTCTCTACCAGAAACATTATTATTGCAGTTTAATAAGTATAAACTGAACAGAGAAATCATAAATGTTTAATAATAGTTAAATCAATGTCTAAATAGGTTAGAGCATTATTCCTTTTTCTAAGCATTTCAGCTTTAATCCTAATACAATAGCATGTCACTCATCCAATAAGGAAATATGAAGAACATGTATAACCTTTTATCCATCTAGGGTATGCTAAGCAAGACAATATCAACTAATGATACTCGTATTTCAACCTTAAGCAAATACACTACACAACTGATTACATTTTACAACCATACTTAATGCCCTGAAGAGATGAAGTATACTGTTCATGCTCCAATCGACCATGATTACATAAAGCATCGGTACCACACAAGGTCAATGGAAGAGCCGGACTCCAAGACCTCAACCTTCTCGGTCAGTATGAGATTATATGGCAGAGACATCTCATGTCAAACTGCGATTAGCTTGCCAGGGTATAGTGGCATCTTTGCTATAGAGTTATAGCCCGCAACATATACTCTCTTCAGGGTTCTGGCCCGTAGCCAATGCCTGGTATCATATCATGGAGTTATGACCCGTAGCCATACTCTTACTGGGGTATGGTCCGTAACCAATCGCGTACATAGGATATAGCCCGTAGCCATTCCTATGGGGCATAAGGATATAGTTTCTCAATTACCCCCGCATATTAAAAAATATACGCTCTGAGTTTAACTCATTTCTCCATTCAACAAATTCTGACGCTGATGGATCTGTGGTCAGCGCAACTACATTATATGATATCACTTGATTAATTAAGTGTATTACCATATTCTTTTTAGCATCAAAAAAATTCTCAAACATCAATTATTTTAACAATTACTACAAAGAATGTGTAATACTTTCATCAGGTATTGTTCAATTCTTTAATTAAAGCATTGGGATCTCAATCCCTCATCTCATCAGGTGCATTCTCATCTTTTCACAAACTCATCATCATGATTATAGAATATGGGTATTCAAACCCTCAGATCAACAAATAACACTTGTTACCACTTATCAGGTAACTAAACACCTTCAGGTCATCTGACTAAGGTAAACATGATACTTACTGCACAAGCATCTCATATGGCTCATAAAGGCCATTTCATCTCTTGTTACCTCTCACTAGGCAACAAGCATGTTATGGCTCACAAAGCCCATTAACAATAATTAAGTGAAACATCGTAGCACATACCTGGCTATGCTCATCATCACATGATACCTACATGGTTAGTATACTTGATAACAGTTATATCAATTACATTTTAGCACCATGCTATACAAAGTAACACCACTTATACCCTTATTAGGGTTAGGGTTTCCCAATTCATGTCAATCAGGGTTAGTCACCCCCTTAAAAAAAATTAGGGCTAGGTTTTCAAATTAGGGTTTCATAATACATAACATCACCCTGGATTAGGGTTTCATATCACATTACCCCGTATCAGGGTTTCACATTACATTATTACCTTAAATTAAGGTTTCTCATAACATTCCCCGCCCCCCCCCCCCCCCCCCCCCCAAAAAAATTAGGGTTTCATGTAGCTTTACCCAAGATTAGGGTTTTCATGAAACATTCCCTTAAATTAGGGTTTTTCACCAAAATATCCTGAATTAGGGTTTCTCATATCATTACCCCAAATTAAGGTCACATCATCACCCTAGATTATGGTTAGGGTTCATAACCCTTCTCAATTAGGGTTTCATGATCTCATCGTCATGGGTCAAACCCTAATTACATATTTTAATCTTGTTGAAAGAGTTGAGGATCAATCACTACATGATTATCACTCATGTAGAAGTTCCTCTCTCTCTCATCCTCTATAGAAGTGTAATAGATTAGGTTAATTCAACTTGAATGAAGGATTGGCATATTGTATTAAGTCATTGCTTTCATAAGCATCAATGGTTAACCACTCAAAAGGTACTAATCACTTAAGTACCTTAAAGGTACAACCATTGTAATTACCTTTGATAAACATCATCAACAATCATGGGCTTAATTATACTCACATGGTTTGAGCCAATTAGACCTTCAAACGGTCTTGAAGTACCTTGACCTTCAAACGGTCTTGACCAGTTGTAAATCAAATCATCCCATTCGGTTTTGAAACTGAATGCATCCATTCGATCTTGAAACCGAATCTCTCCATTCGGTCTTGAAACTGAATCTCTCCATTCAGTCTTGAAACTGAATCATCAACCCTTGAATTGAAATGGAATGGACATCCCAACATTGACACCGATTGAGTGTTGAAATCGAATGAACAACTTAACATTGAAACCAAATGAACATCTAATGGTTTGAGATCGTTTGCTCTTCAAACAGTTTGAGGATTGTTTGATCCCAAATGGTCTCAAGACCATTTGGACTCAAATGGTCTCAAGACCGTTTGGTCCAAACTACCTTGAAACCGAATGGACCAAAGAGAGTTCCTCCAATCAAATTGATTTAGGGTTTGTACTCATTGAATCATCAATCGATTGAACTATTGAAAATACATCAGATCGTATCCCTTGGATATTCAACCATCATCATAATCAACCATTGAACTCCAAATGGTCTTGAGACCGTTTGAGTCAAACCACCTCAAAACCGATTCCCTCAACTAGGGTTTCACTCAATTCAATCGATTAGGGTTTGAAATTAGTGGATCATTCATATATGGAGCCTTTAAAAATCAAATCAATTGATATCATTGGATCATCAACCATCCACATCAGCATTGATCCTCCAAACGGTTTGAGACCATTTGATCTCAAACATTCTTGAGACCATTTACTCCCAAACGGTCTTGAGACTGTTTGGTTTCAATCAATCTTGAAACCGATTGGTCCCAAAAATTGAAAATGTTTGCCCAAGATATTCATTAAGGTGTGTGCATATGATAGATGTCATCATCATCAAGCTTCTATCCTTCAAAATCTACTGCCATTCTTATGGAAATTCTATCAATTATTCAAAGTAATTTCAAGAAGAACAAAATGATCAACATATGATGAAGAATTGAATGTAATTATAACATTTAAGGGTTTAAGTTATATAACCCACCTTCAAAGTTGAATCCAAGCTTAAAACTTCACGTCCTTAATGGTTAATGAAGCTTTCTCAACCTCCCAAGGTCCTTCCTCAAGATTTTGAGTGAAAAAATTGGCTAGGGTTGAAGATTGAATGGAGAAAAGAAGAAATCAAGCATTGATTTTCGATTTCCACCAAGAAATCAAGGTTGAAGATGATTAGGGAGCTTACCTACAGGTTGGGGCACATCCTCCTGTTTCTCCTAAACTCCCTTATGCATGGAAAAAGCAAGGAGAGAAAGAAAATCCAAAAAAGAGTCTTTGGTTGAGTGGGAAATGAAGTGTATATAAAGGAATTTCAAGAGAGAGTAAGTTTTATAATAATCCTTCAACTCCCCAACTTGGTGCCACATATCCCCCTCAAATCCTTGCATGCAAAGCCATCTTCCCCACCTTCGAATTCCTCTTCATTATCCATGAATTATAGGAAAAGAAATTAAGCACCTTAATTCATATAATACTAATATCCCATTTTTAGTGGATATTACTTTTTAGTTAACTAATGTGAGTGGGCTCTCCACTCACTTAGGATATTTTCGTGGCCTTTGAAAGGAACAAGGACGTCCACTCTTATCCAAATTCAACCTTCACATATTTGGTTGAAGGGCACTCCCATTAATATATTTATTTTTGCATTAAATTGAATTATGTTTCCAATTATGCTTAAATCTTGATTATTTTAATATCAAGATTCTCTCTCCTCCAAAATGATTCAAATGAGATGCCCCTCTCATTTTATTTTCTCTATATGATGCCAAGAAACATGAGAGACTGTCTAGAGATGGTATTTTGCATAATGAACCCTAGGTTTTGGGTAATTTGCACATTACACCAAAACTAGGTTTTAATGCACAAACAATGCTTAATAAGCTTTTTCTTGCCACTCAGGCTTCTACAGGCTATACCTCCACATCATTTTAATTCTTATGATGCTTCAACATCTGAGGAACACTTTACCATGTAACATTTGCAAGTTAACCCCTCAACTTGGGTAATTTGCACATTAGTCCAAAGCAAGCAAAAGAATATTTCAACATTATTAAAAAAGGACTAAAGTTGAAACATAAGTTCCTCTTGAGCCTTAATTAATTTTCAAGAGATAAGAGCAAGCATATAATTTAACTTTATTAACAAAACATCTAGAGTTAAGGCATAACCCAAGTCAGAGATGTTATAGGCTTGGTAGGGAGGTCGTGGTTTGTAGATTGGTTCTTCGACTTCTGCCTGAGGGGGTCAGAGATGGTTGGTTCAGGTGTAGCTTGAGGTTTAACAACTAACATGTCTTCATCCTCGAATTCTAGAGGTGTGGCTGATGGTTTTTCTGGAGGAGGAGGGGAGTGCACCTTTCCTGAACGAGTAGAGATGACCTTGAGTTGTTCAAGATGTTTGAGGTTGTTTTCAGGTTGCCCAAAAAAAGTGCCGGCAGGGGGTTTCTATTGGGCAAACATGTGAGCTAGTTGGGCGTCAGTTTCCTTTTGATGAGCTTGTTGGGCAATGATGATTTGTTCCAAGGCATGTATCCTTTCATCAGCTGAGGGAGTGGGGGTAGGAACATTTAGTGGTGGTTGAGGTGGTTGATTGATATTTTGAGGAGGGAGGTTCAAGTTTTGAAATTGTTTTCCTTGGCATGGTGGTCTATTTGGGTGGTTTCCTAGGTAGTTCCCTTGGTTCCCAAAATTCCTTTGATTGTTGTATGGGAACCCAGGTGGTGTTCGATTATTGTTTTGAGGGTAGGGGGCCTTTTTTGGGATTGGAGTTGGGTAGAGTTTTAAGCACTTGAAAGGTTCCCATATTGGAATCTAGGATGGTTTCTAGTTTGATTGGGATTGTAGTAACCCTGGCTAGGTATGGTGTGAATAGAGTTTAGGTCCTCCAATTGTTGTCCTAATTCAGGTTGCATGGGGGTGTTGTAAAGATATTGGTAGTGTAAGGTGGTGTGATCATATCCTTGGCAGATGCCACAACGAGAGTCTACATCTTTTTTTTGTTGCGGTGACTCTATATAGGTACCTAGGGATGACTCTAACCAATCTTGTTTTAGAGTAATTAATTTAAGGCTTTCCTCTATGCTTTGGATATCGGGATCAACTTTAGCCTTGGCTACCTTAATGATCCCACCAATTCCCCATCTAGCCCTTATTTTAGAAGCACACTTTACAACCTCTCATGCACTGGTTAGACTTTAGGGCTTTACATTTCCTCCAGATGAGGAATCAAGAATTTTTTTGGTATCATCATCAACACCACGATAGAATATTTCTATGTGTTGGGCTTGAGAGATATCATGATGAGGGCATTTTCTAAGCAAATCTTTGAACCTTTTCCAAGTTTCTCCTAGGGATTCTCCTAGGGACATAGAAAAGTGGGTGATTTGTCCCCTGATTTCATAGGTGAGAGAAGGAGGGTAATTT
The DNA here is from genome assembly GCA_963693085.1 of Alisma plantago-aquatica. NCBI lineage: Eukaryota > Viridiplantae > Streptophyta > Magnoliopsida > Alismatales > Alismataceae > Alisma > Alisma plantago-aquatica. Next base: position 602,010,368 of record OY856415.1, read on the forward strand.
TTTTCAAGAAACTTATTTTGTAGAACCTCCCAAGTTGTGACATGTTCCTCACTTTCCATGGTGTTGTACCAGCTACTAGCTTGACCAGTGAGAGAGTATTTGAACAATCTAAGGCAGATTGCATCTTCAGAGACGCCTGGGAGTTTGTTCAAGGAACAAAGGTCAATGAACATTTGAAGATGATCTTGGCAGCATTCTCCATTGTTGCCAGAGAATGGGTTTTCTTAGATCATGGTGATCCATTGGGTTTGAATCTCGAATTGGGGGGGCAATAATGTCCGGAGGCACGACTGGGTGTTGGACATAGGCAGTTTTGGGAACTGAAAAATCTTTTAATTATTTTTACCTTTCAGCTTCCCTCCTATTGGCCTCTAGAGTTTCTTGTTCAACCATGTAGTCTGCTCGAAGAGCGGCCTCTCTATCTGCTTGATCGGCTAAGATGTGTTCTCTTTGAGCCACTAGAGCCTGGTTGATCCTACGAGCGACTTCCTCGTCATCCATTCTAATTCGATTTTGACGGTTTAGACAATAAAAAAGTTCTATCTATCTCAGGATCAAACGATGTAAATTTGGTGTTCGCATGTCACATGCACAAATAAACTGATAATTGTGTGCAGAAAAAAAATGGACTGCTGGAATGGAAACTCAGCAGAAAGAGGATTAACACATCTAGAATGTTACTCGGAAGGTAAAAATAGGTTTTTTTAAAAGTTTTTGGGGTTTGAGAAAATAATCTGTTGTCTCCAGCAACAACACCAAATTGATAATGCGTCGAAGTGCACTAGAATCACTAAGATTTTTAATCATAGAGTTTGATCTTTTTTTTTACTGTCCAATTAAGGCTAGTATAGGTCGATCCCACATGAAAACGTCTTTAAGAAAGTAGTCTCTAAACCCAATTGTTTTGTTAAAATTTTATTTCTTTTTGGTATATTTATATTTTTAGAACAGGAAGTAAAAATCAGATTGGGGGTTTGGTGATTATTGCTAGAACAAGAAGGAAAAGAAAGAATTAAAGTTATGCTAACAAGAAGTAAAATTACCCTGTTACAAGGAAGAGAGATGATTGTCAGCACAATAAAAGAAATTATGAATAAAAGACTAGAATGTAAACAGAGTAAATCAAACAGTGATTGAATCAGATGATGGAATATCGAGGCTTTTTATGGGTTTTCACAACCTTAGCCTAGGCAAGAAATAACTAAATCCTTTAAATGACAAATCCAATGAAAGCATGTGAATTAACTAAAATTCCCAAAAGATGAACTCCACATGAGCCCCTTGGTTCTAGTGCTCATGTTTCTTAGTTCATCATCCCAAAAAAGAAAGATCTATGGTCATTTTAAAACCCTCTATGTGAATGGTTTTAGTGTTCTAAATCTGGGCTTCCATGGTCATTTCCACCCGGATTAACATCTGAGTGTTTGAACGAGGCTCGGTGGTTGAGGGATGACATCAACCAATCGTTTGGAACAGATGAGCTGATCGGCTGTAATAGGTGAGCTGATCGTCTGGTGTTCTGAGTCTGTAAGAAATGCATAGATTTTGGTGAGATTCAAGTTCAATTGTGATAAAAGGAAGCAAATAGCAATTTGTTTCTTTTCAGTGGATAAAAATAAGAATTTTCATGTGAAAAGACTTAAAAGGCTGTGAAAAAGGGTGCTAGATTAGCACACATCAGGGGGCCACTGGGGATTTATCCCCCTCCTCCCACAAGAAAGTATTTTCACATAGCTCTTATTAGTATTAAATAAACTAAAATATATGTATTAATACATTGATTGCATAGATTTTGGGTAAGAAGAGAAGATTTTCTCCCCCTCCCCCAAACCGTAGCGGAGGCCGGACGCCTGAGGGTGGTATACCGAGGCGGCAACTGTGAATCGAACCCATGTCCCTTTGTTAGAGGACGCTATGTTTGACCACTTGAACCACTCCTAGCCGACGGTTGTATAGATTTTGACAAAGAAACAAGTTGGCTGAAGTGGTGGATGCCTGATTTGCATGAGTTAGTGGTGCGAGTTCAACTCGTGATGACAACATTTTTTAGACTCAACCCTCCATGTTAACAAAACTACATTTACATAAACATTGATTTCAGCCCCCCGGTTGTAAGTTTCTAGATCCACCACTACCTACTCCAACTCCTACACCGTACTTAGTCCCCCTTTTCTCTCCTTACTTAGTAGGTTAGGGGCATTTAGGACAAAATATCGTTAGCAGGCTCCATTTAGTCCATACGCCACCCCACCTCCACCTCTACATACACACTACTAGGAAGAAGGATCTTCTTATTTGTTCCATACACCACACATCCACAATAATTTGGAGCTGCAACACATGTGCCATCACCTGTACCACTTTATGCTACTTACGAACCCCTCGAGTTATCTTGCACCCAACCTAAGTTTAGGCCTAGTCTCTAGAGACCACTCATCCCACCTCCACCTTTCCAGGTTAGGCATGACATTCATCAACCTCTTGCTACATAGCTGAGACCCATGGAGGATTTTCCAAATGGGAGCTCCACACAACTGTCACATGTATATGGTCGTAGTCGAGGACGTGCACGAGCACAAGCAAGGACATGGGCGAGGACCTGCTTAATTAAATTTTCTTCTTCTTGTACTATCATATAGGTCAACCTCTGCGTACACACACACACACGCACACACACTTTGTACTTAGATTTATGATATGTACACATTTACTCTTGTTCTTGTTTGGGAACACGATCATAAACCCTCAACACGTACACACACTTTGTACTTAGATTTATGATATGTACACATTTACTCTTGTTCTTGTTTGGGAACACGATCATAAACCCTCAGCGGAGACCAAAGATGGGGCCTTCTTACTAGCTTCATGTCCGATCGCGCCTGCTTCACACACGGTGGCTCCATCGATGCGTATCTACTAGAACAATCCAAATTGGTTTGGAAAGTAGACCCCAAAGAATCCGTGGGCCCAATTGTTTCCTCAGCTAATTTTACTTCAGTTTAGGGTTTTGTCTTAACGAATCACCTGATCAGGTAGCTGTGCCTATCTCAGCCACCAAGTCCCTCACCACACACATCTCAGCATACATCCATCCACGCAGCAAAGAATCTCCTAAACATGTGGTTAGCTTCGTTTCCAGCTGGTGATCCTTATGATATCTTCACTCGAACACGTCGATCACAATCCGGCCACAACACAACAGAACGTCACGGGCGAGTAAAAAGACAACACAGTGAACGGCCGCCACAGTAAGAGATCGTGCTAAAAAGTTTGGATCTGCAAGACCACACATTGCACTCCTGCACAATGCCGGCCTAGTTGTGAATCTTAGAAGCCACAGAAACCAAAAGTTGGCATTAATGAACATTGATCAGAGACTTTATGTAATAATCATCAACGCCTGAGTAAAACTTTCTCATTAAGGCGTTCATGCATGCATGCAAAGAGAAGTCTGGGCTCGTCCTGAACTTTTTGCTGCAGTCACGAGCGATGCACCTCAATCACTTGTACTATACTATTTGGCGATATATTGACAGTTACAGGTAGGTGAACATGCAACTGATTAACCGTTGCCCTAGACTTCTCTCGTAGGTTTGCTGGCTCTTGCATGTGCTCTATATATACCGCAACTATTCTGCAGATCACCCCCACAGCCTTCCAAGACCTATACTTCTTCCCTCAAGCCTGCAATAGCCAGCTATCTACCAACAAAGCTAAGACTTCCATGGCGCCCAGCGGAGACATGCTCTTCTCACCCGCCTACGCCCAGCCAAAGCTCCCCAGGACCATTGCGAAACCTTCAATGGACGTCGGCCTCCAGCGGGCCATTTCCGACCTCTCATTCCAGCTCAAAACGGAATCCGCCACAGCTCGTGCTCCTACCTCCTTGCCGCCCATCTGCGAGGCCGGGGAGGCCAAGTGCGAGTGCTGCGGCATGTCCGAGGAGTTCACCCCGGCCTACATCCGCCGAGTCCGTGAACGGCACTGCGGCCACTGGGTGTGCGGGCTGTGCGCTGAGGCCGTGAAGGAGGAGCTCCGGAAACCCAAGGAGGACGGCAAGTCGCGGACCATGGAGGAAGCGCTCGCTGCTCACATGGGCGTCTGCGCTCGGTTCAACCGCGTCGGTAAGACCCAGCCCGTGCTCGGGCAGGCCAAGGCCATGCGTGAGATACTCAGGAGGTGCGTCAGCTCCGACGCCGCCAGTAGCCGGCGGCAGCAGCAGATGGGAGCACGGCGAGGAATCTCACGGAGCTCCAGCTGCGTCCCGGCTTTGATGAAGCAGGTCGACAACTGAAGTACAGGGGGTGAATGCGTACTACATGAAACCCCATGCATACCCCATCCAAGATAGCTAATCGTATCTGGGCGCCATATGCATATACACAAATCCCACCACTATCGACGTACCTACAGCCTAGCTTCCCTCAAAACTCATCCATCATCGCTATTGGTTTTTCGGCTACGACCCTTTTATTCCAGCTCTGGCCTTGTTATAGGGTTTTAGCATGACCAAAACTGATCCCACTCCATTTTTTTTGCTATTCTGGATTTTTTAGTTGGGGGTTTCTCCTAAACTGGATCCCCAGCTTCCCTTTATCCCGGTTCAGGAAAGCATCTGTTTGGAGTGGTAGGATAGGTGAGAATGATCTGTATTTATTACAACTGTGTTTCCGAGATCTCCATTTGTAGTCTGGAGTTTCTTGGTTTCGAGGTTTTCGGATGGAAGTCTTTATGTATGTGTATGTACCCGTATGTACTTTTGCGGTCGTCTGCCTTTGTTTTCCCATGCTTGAATGGGGATTTTGAGGTGGCGGCCTGCTGTAACTGGGTTGTTTCTTATGTATATGAATAAGATGTTTTTACAATATAAATGAGATGTGTTGTGCTTGTTGTTTAGCTTTTGTGGCTCCTGATATGCATAAATCCCACCTCATGTGGGTTGTTTAAAGTAGAAATCTGGGGGCACCTCTAGTGCTTCTCCTTTTGCTTTTTTGTACTTGCCAGATTATATTTGGGCATTTTCTTTTACAATGATATTTTTAATGTATGACTTATTTGTCAAAAAGGTAAGATAGGTCGAATAGTTCAGGTATCGTTTCTTAGATTGCAGCACCAACAGTTCAGATATTTAAATTGGATTTATCATATCAATGGTAATCATTAACGTGGTTATATCTTAACTTCAAAAGGAACAAGAATATAATTGCACACAGTCTCGAAAATTTTCTTAATATTAAGGTATAAAATTCAATATTACTTTAGGGTACCAGTATATCTCTTTCTCTTTATATATATATATATATATATATATATATATATATATATATATATATATATATATATATATATATATATATATATATATATATATATATATATATATATATATATATATATATATATATATATATATGGAAGTGATCTAGTACGGTCTGCGGTCCGTGCGGACACCGCGTCCCACTTTTCGTTTGGTGTTTGATTTGATCTATCGCTCGACGACTGCTTCCTAAACGTCGACCACGTCTTCGCCGCTTGATCCCGCAATCGTCATGTGGCTATCCTACCCTCTAGTTCTCCTTCCACTTTTCCCGACTAACTGATGCCTGATGGCCGCTGGCAGGAAGGCACATGGTGTCTAAAGTTCTCCACTATGGCTACCGGAAGACACCCAGTGGACTATTTTGTGTGCTTGTCTACATGGTCGTCAAACAATTAGGAAGAAAGGCATGGCACTGACATGTTCATCTCAGTTTTTTCTTAGCTTCCACGCTCCCCCATTGACGCCGGATGTTGCACGACCGACGACCACTTCCCGGCCTTGCTCAATCGCGCTTCCATCTTGTCGTCGTCCCATGCTCTATGCTCCGTCCACCGTTCCGAACTACCCCGAAGCACCGTGGTCCAAGACAGCCTTGTCCCTGCCAATTGGATACACGCCTTGACATCGGAGGTTTATCATTTTCTTATCAACGCCAGTAGTACGACTGAGTGCAACAACGACTGCTTCCTAAACGTCGACCACGTCTTCGCCGCTTGATCCCACAATCGTCATGTGGCTATCCTACCCTCTAGTTCTCCTTCCACTTTTCCCGACTAACTGATGCCTGATGGCCGCTGGCAGGAAGGCACATGGTGTCTAAAGTTCTCCACTATGGCTACCGGAAGACACCCAGTGGACTATTTTGTGTGCTTGTCTACATGGTCGTCAAACAATTAGGAAGAAAGGCATGGCGCTGACATGTTCATCTCAGTTTTTTCTTAGCTTCCACGCTCCCCCATTGACGCCGGATGCTGCACGACCGACGACCACTTCCCGGCCTTACTCAATCGCGCTTCCATCTTGTCGTCGTCCCATGCTCTATGCTCCGTCCACCGTTCCGAACTACCCCGAAGCACCGTGGTCCAAGACAACCTTGTCCCTGCCAATTGGATACACGCCTTGACATAAGAGGTTTATCATTTTCTTATCAATGCCAGTAGTACAACTGAGTGCAACGACATCCAACCCGGACAATTGCACATACTTAGAGCCGTAAAAGAGGTGACACTGCTCATCAACGTCGTGCTACATTCTCTAGTAGATGTACCTCTGAAAGGCACAAGCCGGGATTGCACATTACCAAATACTCCAGAGTATTATCCAAGAATCGTCACAATGATGCATATATCTAGTTCCAGGAACTTTTTTTACCGGTCTCAACTTGACAGTATGCTCACCACAAACTGTCTAACAAGAACTGATTATTACTAGGTTCACGACAGCGAGCAAAGATTGATGCTTGTTGGGATCCAAAGGGACATGTCCTTGATGTGCAGGGTTGGTGGTTTCGCCTACAGGGACGATGGTTCCTTAGTTTTCTTCAATAGGTGGATTCCACACACAGATGATGTCGTCAGATTGCCCACAGGAGCTCCTCCAGTAGTCTCGTGGATGTGTGATATCTCATCAATGAAAGCACCTTGCTAGAATGGAGCTCTGAACCAAAAACTTGAATTCACTATTCTGTAAATAACTACCAACAATATATAGTGATGATTCGTTGTTGGTATTACTGAGCAAGCAGGTTTTGAGATGACCCCACGGTTCCCACCATTGTTCGATGGAAGCTTAACAACGAATTGATATTCTGGATAGAAATTTGTAACCGAAACATGAAGTCCATTGATTGTGGATGTCCTATCTTGTTGGACATTGATTTGCATATGTTTATACCTGTTGGACTTATTGTAATAGTTCACAATCTTAGATTGTCTGTATATGACCGCCTACAACAGAAACCACATGCTTCCTATGGATTCTATTCAGATTTTTTGCCGAAAAGGAAAGAGAGTTTGACGGGATGAACAATGATAATGGGGGAGCGTGGAAGCGAAGAAAAAACTGAGATGAATATGTCAGCGCCCTGCCTTTCTTCCTAATTGTTTGACGACCATGTAGACAAGCACACAAAATAGTCCACTGGGTGTCTTCCGGTAGCCATAGTGGAGAACTTTAGACACCATGTGCCTTCGTGCCAGCGGCTATTAGGCATCAGTTAGTCGGGGAAAGTGGAAGGAGAACTATATATATAGAGAGAGAGACACACACACAGATATATACGTACACACACACACACATATATATATATATATGTGATATATATATATATATATATATATATATATATGTGTGTGTGTGTGTGTGGGATTATTTTTAATACCTGGTTACTGTAGCAATGCTACCCATCACAGAAATGCAGTGGCAGATTCTGTAAATAGTGCTGACTAATTGTTCTATTCACAGATCGCAACTATCGGTTACTGGTCTAGTTTGTCTAGTTCCTCGGCTACTTCCGTCGCACCATCGCCTGGTGCCTTAGTGTCGTGGGACTCAAGTGACTCAGTGCCGTGGGACTCAAGTGACCTCCTCGACACTGACGAATCCCAAGGGACCTCACCTCGCCATCCACTTCTGCCAAAGCCATCCACTCAGCTTCTGTTGCTGCTGTAGGAGCATCCGGTAGCCTACATCTCCCCCACCCCGTCCGTCCCCGGCCACAGTGTCGTCTATCGACAGCTTTGATCAGTGAAGCACTCCCGACATCCACCTACGACCCCTGGACGCAACACCATCTTCCTCGTCGAGGTACTCTCTACCGGCTTCCCCTGCGCACCATCCCCTACAGGGTCAACCTCCACATTCACTGTGGCTACCCCGACTTCTTCTAACCTCGGATCCCCTTTTCTCGCCTCACGCTCCGCCTCCGCCTCTCCCCGCCGCACCCGGCCAGCTGCCTGCCCCCAGACCGACGCTGTCGCCGTCTTCGTCGCGGTCGGAGGGCCTCGAAGCGCAAGCAACGCCGGTCCCCATCAAGGCGCGTAGAGATCTCCTACATCGAGGCCGACCCCGCCGTGTTCCAGGAGATGGTGCAGTAGATGACGGGACTGGAGGCGGAGAGGTCGAGGAGGACGAGGCAGTAGAAGGGAGAAGAGGAGGATGACAGGGCTATGGCGGGCTTAGATGGGTCTTGTGATTTGGCTGAGTCTGAGGTTGTTGGTGGGTGTTCTGCCTGTGCCATGGCGATCAGCGTGCGGGAAACTCCGGTGGATTTGTGGAGTAAGTGGAAGGCAGGGGATTCAACCTCCTTTCGCCAGAAACGGCACACGGACTTGAAGGCGGGGAACGCGTCGTAGGCGACGCGGAGAAGGCAGTCCCAGGCCAGCTCCTCCAGAAGCCCCGGGATCAGCTCATCGACGATGCTCGCCATTGTATGGAAGGATCACTTACAAGGAAAACGTAGTGAATCAACAACCTCTCTCTCGTGGTGTTTTGAGGGAAAGTTGATGGCTTTGATATTGAGAAGAAATGGTTGGAATCGGATGCTAGTACATGTGATGCTTTGTGGTTTCTTGGTGTTGGTGGAAAGGGGACGAGTCTAGGGAGGGGCTATATAGCATATCTGACATGAGTCAGCCTAGTATTGACGGTGGAGGAGATGGGGACACCAGCGGTTTTCTTTATAACTAATCTCAGGTGTATCTCCAAGGGTTAAGTAACATGTATTAATTTTAATTAGGTTCGGTTGAAGGATGAAAGCCAAGAACACCGTACAACCAAAGCCTTCCCTTAACATGGTAGGACTGGGACTGCACATGAACGCTGCTGCCGCTATTAGGTAATTTTTAACTAAACAAGACAAATTGTACAATTGGATGACCTTCTCGTCGTGGGAAGTTGATTCATTCCAAGGTCGAGGAGGGTTCCAGTAAAAGAGGTTTAAGAAGAACAGGGTAGTGTCTCCGACGAAACAAATTTGGGGACGTCGGTGGAGGAGGAGCCAACCACCACGGGAGGCGATGCAAGTACTCCCTTGGACGTAACAAAAAGTAACACCAAAGTATAAAAAGTAACAAAAAAATGAAAAGTAGCACCGATGATTTGGTGTAGTATGAGGTCTTACGAGAACTAAAATATGTTCAGATCATGTAGCTCAGAAGTAATACCCATTGTAATATGTAAATTCACAACTTAGACGATGTATGGTTGTACATATGTGCATTAGAAAGTAACTTGGAAAGAAATAATTTTTGCATAAATAATAAATGTAGTATGAGGAGTAATTCTGAATGCTTTGAATGCTTTAAATACATTTATGCTTTGAATACGGTAAGAGTAACTCTGAAACCACTACGAGTAACTGATACAACCATGCGAGTAACTGAACTGAAAGTAACAGAATGCTTGAGTAACTGAAAAGTAATGCTTGAGTAACTGAAATTAATTCTTGAGTAACTGAGAGTAATGCTTGAGTAACTGAGAGTAATGGTTGAGTAACTGAAAAAACCCTACGATTAACTATCACAACTCTGGAGTAACTGTAAAAACACTAGAGTAACTGAAAAAACACTGTGAGTAACTGAGAAAGGACTACGAGTAACTGAAAAAACATTGCGAGAATATAATTGCACACAGTCACCCAACTTTTCTTAATATTAAGGTATAAAAGTCAATACTACTTTAGGGTGCCGGTCTATCTCTTTCACTTATATATATATATATATATATATATATATATATATATATATATGCGCACACACACACACACACACATAGATATATATATATATATATATATATATATATATATATATATATATATATATATATATATATATATATATATATATATATATATGGGCCCATCTTTATTGCCCGCGCGGATAGCTACCCGCCCACCCTTTCGACCACCTTTTTTCAATTTTTTTTCACAATTGCAGAGGACCATTTTGTCTAGCTCCCCAAAAATTTTCATCCAAAAATAATATCATTTGCCCCACTAAAATAAAAAAACCCGTCCTTATATATATCTGTTGTATATTTTGTACAGAGTTACTCTTTTATTCGTGTACTTACTTTCTTATCATCATAGTTACTTTTTTGATAGCGGAGTTACTTTTTTGGCCAGGAGAGTTACTTTTTTGGCTGTCGGGTAGCGAAAATCCAGGCTACCCACATAGGCAATGAATGAACGCCCTATATATATATAATATATAATATATATATATAATATATATATATATATATATATATAGAGAGAGAGAGAGAGAGAGATCATACTTGAATCTGGGTCCACAACTCAACCAACCCCTATTCCAATATCCTTTCTATTATTTTTATACTAGTACATTTTTCTATAATTTCAAATGTATTCACAGTAATTGGAGCCAAGAAAAATATTCTTTAGTAAATATAAAAGATAAACGATAAATTAATTGATTACATCATCAATAAAGGGTTAATTATACAAATTTGTCATCTAATAAGTGGTGAACCTAATTCACACTCTAGAATCATACTAACTTTAATCAATGAAAAGAAATACAAAATATGAAAAGATGTATTGAATTGATTAATAAAGACATTAAACACATGAATGGAATACTTAACCTACAAGTAATAAAAAATTATCAAACATTTTAAGAAAGTAATATTAAATTGGATTTCTTATACCCTGATTAGTCAACATGACAAATTTCATACCATTTCGGTAACATTTTTCTCACCCAATTGATTCAATGAAGAAAAAATCAACTACCTTATGATTAATTGATTTAAATGAGTTATTGAACTCAATGCATTAATGTTCCATTTAGTTTTTACTAATGCCTCCACCTTCTCTTTCCTTCACACTCGGCCACTATGCTCTCCTTGCACTGGCCTGACTGCCAAAACCAATGTAGACTGATGACCATTTCTTCTTTGTCCTCTTTCTCTTGTCTTCTTCTCTCCTATCCTCCCTCTCTATTTATTCCCCATAGTAGGAACTCCCCTCATTCCTATCCCCAACCACTAGCCAACGAGTGAACCACCACCAACATTTTCAACGGCTGATGGCTCTTCTAGTCACCAACCAGACACATACAACCTCCTCTATCTCCCTACCATATGCCTCACATCTCCCAATCATCTTTTTTATCTACTCTTTCTTCCTTTTCTCTCCTTCATAATTATCACACTTGAATGGTTGAACCTTAGTTATGGGAAGATCTATCTCCCCCTGCATTTGTGCCTTGCACGTTAGTGCTGAAGATTTCCAAGCAAGACCATGGGAGGATGAGAAGACGTCTCCTCATGTCTTACTTTAGGTTTGCGCTTTCTGGGATAACGTACACCTAACTTTGTTGGTGGGAGCTTGCCAGAGTGTCGTGATTGCAACTCCATGGTGGAAATATGTAAAATCCTATGCAACACTAAATCCACAGTTATGTTAGGAGGAATCATCTTCGTCGACCTCTCCTTATTCACTACCCTTGGTAATCCCCCACTCTTCCATGTATTTTGTTGAAGGAGTCTTAACTCTCTATGTTTGTTATGTGGATTTCATTGTGCGACTATTCTCCATTGATTTTACATGGGAATTTAGTTCTCAGTTTGAACAACTAGTTTCAAAGTCCTTTGATTTAGTGCATATCAATTCCTCCGCCCCTCAACCAACCATGATACTTGTATTCAAAGTGGTGTTACTATGCTTCTCACCATACTTTTTGCTGGGTTTTTCCTCACTGGACTCATGATGCTCGACCAAGTTATGTAATGTAGGATGGGTGTCCTGACCCTGTAGTTCCTACATCTAACGAAAATGGATCTTTGTAAAATATGCAATGTTGTCTCCCACATAGGGTGCAACTAGATGGGAGAATATGTTTGGTTGGTTAGTTTAGTTGAAGTGTTGTGATACTAGATGTGCTCATTTGGTTATTAATTTCTCCACACTTTCCAAAGGCAATCTGGTCATTTTAGTCTCATGCTTTTTGTAAGATCCCTGATATGTGTTTTGGGTTAACCCTATTTGCTTTGGCTTGATTATGTGTTTAGAACCTTGCTCTAATCCTTTGGGATGATCTTAGAGCTTGTGGAGAGCTTAAGTCTCTAGTTTTATGTTCTTCAGATGATGCTTGTGCTTTGTGTTCTTGTATTCATGCAAATTACAATTTACTCAAGTTGAGGGGTTATCTTGCAATTCTCCACCTCTAGAGTGTTCCTTACCCCACTTAGCTTTACGAGAGAGGTTTTGGTGCTTTGGGGTGCCTTGTTTGAGTGGTGGATTAACCTTGAGTGATAAGGGTTTTCTAGGGTTTGTGTACCTTGTGTGTTGTATCGACCTAGGTTGTGAACTAGGGTTTGTTGGGTGGGTGTCGCGGTCGAGGCACCTCCCCAAGATGTGTTTGTCATGAATGAGGTGGTTTTGGATGATCTTGGGTCGAAATAGTTGCCTCTGTATAGAGTGTCTTGACCTAGGAAGGGTTTGGTGACATTGTGTCACGACTTTGTTGTGTTTGGTGGTGTTGTCGTGACCATGGATGGTGTTCCATGATGGGTTGTGACTGCGACCATGTTGGGTGACCCAAGTGATCTACAACCAATATAGAGTGTATCACCATCTCTTGCATGTGGGTTTTAAGTGGTTGCATGTTAGTTTCTTGGGAGGACAAGTGTCCCTTTAGAGCCCTATCTTGTTGACACCTCATCTCTTAACCTACCTCTCTCCTCTTTTGCTATATAATTCCTCTTCTCTTCATGCAAGTGACCTTTTTTGGTCATCTTCTTTCTCCTTCCTTGCTTGGACGTTCTTGGAGCATGGTGGAGAAAGAAGGATCTATTCTTGGTTCTTTAGAGGTGGTTCAACCTTGCTTGTGGTGCTTGTAGTGATCCTTGATCATCTTCTACCTTGGTAAGTGTTTACCTTTCCTTTATGGTGTTTTTCCATGGATCTTCTACCCCACCTTCTTCGTTTTTATTGGCCTTAGACCATGTTTTTATGTAATGGTCATTCTTGAGAGTAATCTCCTCCTCACAAGGGGTCATAGGCCATGTTTTGACAAGGCCACACCCAAGTGAGGGGAAGTTTCTTCTCTCTTTTTCCCCTTCTTTCTTTTGGTTCGACATGAGCATCTTGCTACCTTTCCTTGGGAAATCTTTAAACATGGTGTCTTATCTTTCTTGAGGTGTTCTTGTAGATAAGGGTGGAGCTTTTGGTGGAGCTTCATCATCCTTGGGATCGTGTATTTGGAGCTTGCAACCCTTAGAGTGACCTTCTTTCAGGTGGGTTATATAACTCTTAACATTCTCTATTAATGCACTTTTTCTACATGCATGCTAATGTTCTCTCTCTCTATAAATGTTCCCTTAACATGCTAGTACATGATGGTAGACTATAGAACTTGGTTGTTGTTGAGATCATACTTGGTTATGATGTAATCCAAAACCCTAGTTTTGTACCCGATTTTGGCGATTGTGGTGTAATGATGGCCTTTTCCTATCTCTTAACCTTGGTTTTGATTGCATGCATGAAAAACAAGTGTTTTGATGTTCTATGAAGTTAGGGTTCTACTTTGGTGGTGTTAAACATGGTTTCTATCTCTTATTGAGGTCCCTCTCATGGTGATCTCATGTTGCAAGTTTTAAGGTTTATGAACCAATTTTTGGGAGATGTTTTCCTCCTTGAGAGCGATGGTGTTCCTTGTTGTTTTCTTTTATTTTAGTCATGGTTTGCTTCTATTTTGACCTTGGTTGGTCTTTGTAAGGAGTGGGATCCCAAAGGGGAACCACTCGCTACTAGAAATAAAAAGGCAACATCCCTTGAACCAAACACCACATAACTTTTTTTGCCAAAGGGATGGAGACCAATTTATTCAACATGTTTGTATCATAACACAATGAGTAGCAGCGGAAAATATCATTATCTATCAATTTACAAAGCTTGATAACGTTATACATCACTTCACCACACATGGGTGTCCAAAAAGGAAAACTAAACATATAAGCCATAGATCAAGCTGAGGGTCATCTAACCACCTCTTCAAGTCTCCCAAAAGCTTATCTACAAGGTTTATGTCGAAGTTCACCTCTCCTTGATCTAACTTGGGGTTGGAAGCATACCACACAAGAAGAGAAGAAAGAGGAACATCACCAAAGGTTGGTATGTGTATACTAAAAGAAAATTGAGCAATATATGACATCAAGTATAAATGCTTCCCATGCAAAAGATAAGGACTACCCACACGGGCATAAAAGATAGGAATCATCATCACATAATAAAAGAAGATACTTGCCATAAACAAAACAATAAAGATTGTGCAATACTGGTACATAAAGAAGGTAGGGAACATACCCCACAATCAACATCATTAACCTGCATGCATATGAGATAAGCATAACCCTACAACAATATAAATACAAAGGAGGCCAAGTATAAACTTGAAACTTGATAGAGAAAGGAATACTGCCCATCTCTTACTATATAAAGTTGAGTATGAATTACTTCCACACTCGGTTATAGAGAATGGTATACTGCCACCCTCCTTAATAATCAATAGGGGATTACTACCCCAAAACCAAAGCAATTTACACCACTCTAGTGCTACTAAATCACATAGCATGTAAAATGTAGAAGCAAGTAGAAAAGTATAGTCAGAATAATAAAATGTTGCCATCACGCAACAAACAACACAAAAATATAAACATCCACTTCAAAGTGGGTACATATCATTATATAAAACCAACATACACCAAGGCACAAGATAGATATCAAGAGAATATCCAAGTCCACAAAAAGCAAGATAGTTCACACAAACCATGATATCAAGAGAATAGACATATGTGTAGGCCAAAGTCAAAAGAATGATAAGATAGGTGAATTGCTTAGTATAGATAAATAGGGGATACAACATATCTCACTATCAGAGTTTAAAGTCCAAAGTACTTCTAGATCCAGGTCTAGGTCACCAAAGAGCCTATTAAACACACATACATATTTTATGTCAATTTCATACACATTAACTAAACCCTAAAAACCACCTTTTTTATTAATGTGTGAATTAGGTTATGAAAACCATTTCATATTTTAATCAAGTTATTAGGACTCCAAAACATATTTTATTATATTTTTCTGACTTATAGATGATTAGTTATGATTTTTACAAATTAATTCATCATTAATTATATCCATTGAAAAAACCTATTATTAATCGTTAGATTTATTTATCAACATATATACCATTATTTAGATCTTATTTTTCTGATTCCAACAAATATTTTCCCATAATTTTCCAATAATCCATTAATTAGTTATTAATTTTCAATCACCGACCAATCTGGAAATTACACGCCAGTGAACCGATTTGCAAAAGAGATGAGAAAGAGGGAGAGGCCACGCTGGCTTGAGTTTGTAGGTGACTAAGCCAACACAACAAAGATTAGTGAAAGAAAACAATATATAACTGTGCGGAAAGATAAGTTTTGCCCCTAGGCGAAAAATGAAGCAAAGTAGGAAACAAGAGGGCAACCAAGACTATTCACCTCACGCTTTGTTCTTCACTAAAAAAGCCCGAGTTCAGCAACCAGAGGTCTGATCCTCCAAACAAAACTCAAACATAGAAGATGGTCTTGAGGAAATGACTACTCTGTCGAATTCACAAGGTCAAAACGAAGCTACGACCCTGGTCAAGGCTCGGAAGGTGGCCGGAGAAGGAAAAGAAGCTTCTCCGCCATGGCCAGAGAAGCCAAGAGAAGAGAGAGAGGATCTAGGCATTATGAAGCTATGAAAACGAATAAAAGACTTGACTGAAAAATCCAAACAAGAAAGAGGTCAAACACACAAAGAGGGCAAGGAGGAACCTCGCCAGAAGCACCCAAATTCCAAACTCAGACCATGCTTATCGATCGGGAGGTAGAGGAATCTATGGGCAAAAGTGTAAAAAGGGAAAGGTAAAGAAGGGTCCAAGGATGCTCACCAGAGAATTAATTGAACTAAAAGAAGCGGAGATGGCCGGGGTGCCACCGAGGTCGTCAGAGGAGAAACCAAGTAGGCCTAGCTGCTCCTTGCACTTCTGGGTTCAATTGAGGCCAGAGGAGAAGAGAAGGATGGTTTGGGGTTCTTTCTGGGCGATTGCGCGAGTAGGATGAGCACAAAGCTAACGACTGTGAAAAATGATGGAGAAAGGGGAATTGGGGGTTCCATATATGTAGGGTTTTAGGGGTTGAACTAAGTATCATTGGTATCAGAATCGGGAAAGGAATTGTTTGGGAAAGAAATCAAAAGATTTCGACGAGAATCGAGAGAGAACGGAAAACGGGAAACTCGCAACTACTGTACATCATCGCGTAGACTCCTACTCAAGGTAGGAGATGACCCACGATCGTAAGATCTCACATCCGACGATCAAAATTGTCAAATAAATGTAAAGAGCGTGTGACAGCGACTTAGGTGAGAAAATAGGAAAATAAATCAAATTAACCAAAGTGAAATCCCATTAATGCAAGTATTTTCTCTTTCCTCATTTAGGGGTTCTAGACTTATCCAAATTAAGCCAATTTTTGCACATAAGTTAAGTTAAACATGTAGATTCTGAATATACACTTAATTTTGCCTTTTGGAAACCTTTAATGGCTTAAATAAATCAAATATCATTTTCTCTTTCCTCCTTCATTAATGGCATTAGGAGTATCCAAATTTTATGAAACTTGACCCACAAGTTATATTTAAGGTGTTGGATACGAATTTTCCATCAATTTTACATTTTAGAGTTATTTATATATTTATTTAATATTTTGAAGGTTCTACATACTTTCTCTCTCCTGATTTCACCTTTTAAGCAAACTTTCTCAAAATTGGATGAAAATTCACCCAAAGGCTATATTTATTATGTAGATTACGAATCCAAAATTATTTTTCCTCTTTAGGATTCATTTAATATTTTATTTTATATTTTGGGAAAACTCATGTCTTATTTTCCAAATTGAATTAAATTAATTATTATATGGTAAATAATGTGAAACTTGACTCCCAAGGCAACTGGGATCCAAGGAATCCGAATTTCACATTATATTTTTCTTTTGGAACTTCTTTTTATGAGATAGGTCATATGGCCCATTAGTTCATTATTCAACCAATTATATTCTTATTGTCTCCATATGTGTCATATATGATTATTAAGTATGATTTATTATGTTACAATTCTTGTGACACATTTTTTATTTAATTATTGTCTTAATTACATGAATTAGCTTATTGTTGTTTGGCTAAGTCAAAGGGGTCAAACTACTAAGGTAGGGTTCTAGATCTGGTATGTTACAACACACCACCCCTTAAAGGGATTTCATCCCCGAATTCAAAACATCCATAAGCAAACTTATCCACCACCCTTTAAAAGGGTTCATCTTATTATATCAAACTAAACTTCAGATACAAAAGGTTCAACCATACTTCTTACATCCAACTACATAAGCAACACGCTAAAGGAAACATAACTTGTAAAGACTAATCTAAGGAACTATGGGTTAATTTGCTCTTATTCATCATCATTAACTTATCCACCATCAAAGGAAAACACTCTTCCATCTTTTCGTTCCACAAGTCTTCCTCTATTGCTATTACCATTATTGTTGCCCTGATTTTGAGGAGGTGCTTGCTGTTGTTGCACTGGAGCTTGACCATTACGACGCTTAGGGCAATTAGGTCGGATGTGTCCAGGTTCATTGCAATAGTGACATACCACTGGTGCGCCATGATTTCTAACATGAGGGCACTTCCCTAGAGGATGGGGTCTATTGCACTTAGCACAACTGTCTCTTTTCTATTCATCACCAGAGGACTTCCTCTTCTTTTCAAACTCCCTAGGCTGAAACCCTGGGTAAGATTCCACAACCAAAGCTTTATCAACCATCTGTAGAAATGTCAAAGGTAGTTGTGGGATAAGAGTACAACCCATGTTGTAGTTGATTCCCTGAAGGAACAAGTCATCCCTACATTCCTCACCCAAACCAACTGCATAACGTTTCAACAACAGAAAATTTTGCACAAAAGCATAAATAGATAAGGAACCTTGCTTCAAGCTATAGAACTCTACTTCTTTCTTCTTTAGGGCAGCAGTGCAGATATACTTTCCATGGAAGAGAACCAAAAACTCCACCCAATACATGGTTGAGATGTCTCTAGTCCTTGTAATTCCATTCCACCAAACTCTTGTTGGTCCTTCCAAAACATATGAAGCAAACCTTACCTTCTGATGTGGAGGACATGCCATACCATCAAAAGTCCTCTCAATGGCTAACACCTAATCATCAACTTTGTCAACAATCTCTATCTCACCTACACCCTTGAAGGAAGGTGGTTGCATCTTCATGAACTCCATGATCGAGAACTCCTTAGGCATTTTGGGTACAGTCGAGTCTTTCATCTTCCCCACCATGGAAGTAGTAAAAAGTTGTCGAAACATGGCCAACTCTTGCTCTGGAGTCATAGCTACTCTCGAACTAGAAGAAGTTGAGTCCCCTAACCAAACCTAGGGTTTTCAGGTGTCTCGTAATCGTACTGGTTGTCCACCGTTGAGTTATCTACCCCATTAGGGTTTTGCTTGCACAAGGCAAGGACACTAGGTATAAGCAACCTAAGATAAAGGTAAAAATCCTAAGGGAGACAAGTTTGACATAGTTAGATAACTGACTGCTAGTGGCTCTGATACCATGTTGTAAGGAGTGGGATCCCAGAGGGGAACCACTCCCTACTAGAAACAAAAAGGCAACATCCCTTGAACCAAACGCCACATAATTTTTTTCACCAAAGGGATGGAGACCAATTCATTCAACATGTTTGTATCATAACACAATGAGTAGCAGTGGAAAATACCATTATCTAACAATTTACAAAGGTTGATAAAATTCATCACTTCACCACACATGGGCGTCCAGAAAGGAAAACTAAACATATAAGCCACAAATCAAGCCAAGGGTTATCTAACCACTTCTTCAAGTCTCCCAAAAGCTCAGCTACAAGGTTGATGTCAAAGTTCACCTCTCCTTAATCTAACCTGGGTTGGAAGCATACCCCCCCAAAAGAAGAGAAGAAAGAGGAACGTCAACAAAGGATGGTATATGTATACTAAAAGAAAACTAAGCAATATATGGCATTAAGGACATCAAGTATAAATGCTTCCCATGCAAAAGATAATGACTACCCACACATGAATAAATGACATGAATCATCATCACATAATAAAAGAAGATATTTTCCATAAACAAAACAATAAAGATTGTGCAATACTGGAACATAAGGAAGGTAGGACACACACACCCCACAATCAACATCATTAACCTGCATGCATGTGAGATAAGCATAGCCCTAGAACAATATAAACACAAAGGAGGCCAAGTATAAACTTGGAACCTGATCAGAAAGAATACTCCCAATCTCACAATATATAAAGTTGAGTATGGATTACTACCACACTCGGTTACAGAGAATGGTATACTGCCACACTCCTTAATAAACAATAGGGGATTACTACCCCAAAACCAAAGTAATTTACACTAGTCTAGTGCTACTGAATCACATAGAATGTAAAATGTAGAGGCAAGTAGAAAAGTATAGTCAGAATTATACAATGTTGCCATCACACAATGGACAACACAAAGATATAAACATCCACTTCAAAGTGGGCACATATCATTATATAAGACCAACATGCACCAAGGTACAAGATAGATATCAAGAGAATATCCAAGTCCACAACAAGTAAGATAGTTCACATGAACCATGATATCAATAGAATAGACATATGTGTAGCCCAAGGTCAAAAGAATGATAAGATAGGTGAATTTCTTAGTATAGATGAATAAGGGATACAACATACCTCACTATCAGAGTCCAAAGTCCAAAGCACTTCTAGATCCTAGTCTAGGTCACCAAAGAGCCTATTAAACACACACATATATATATATATATATATATATATATATATATATATATATATATATATAGATTTTATGTTAATTTCATACACATTAACTAAACCCTAAAAACCACATTTTTATTAATGTGTGAATTAGGTTATGACAACCGTTCCATATTTTAGTTTAGGTTATTAGGAATCCAAAACATATTTTATTATATTTTCTGACTTATAGGTTATTAGTTATGATTTTTACAAATTAATTCATCATTAATTAGATCCATTGAAAACACCATTTATTAATCATTAGATTCAGTTATCAAAACATATATCATTCGTTAGATTTTATTTTTTTGATTTCAAAAAATATTTTTCCAATCATTCATTAATTAGTTATTAATTTTCAATCACTGACCAATCAGGAAATTACACGTTAGTGAACCGATTTGCAAAAGAGACGAGAGAGAGGGAGAGGCCACACTGGCTTGGGCCGACCACTCAAAGCCTCCCAAGTCAGCAGGAGACTAAGACAACACAACAAAGACTAGGGCAAATCAAACAATATATAATCATGTGAAAAGATAGTTTTGCCCCTAAGCGAAAAATGAAGCAAAGCAGGAAACACAAGGGCAACCAAGAATATTCACCTCATGCTTTGTTCTTCACTGAACAAGCCCGAGTTCATCAACCAGAGGTCCGATCCTCTAAACAAAACTCAAACATAGAAGATGGTTTCGAGGAAACGACTACTCTGTCAAATTAGCAAGGTCAAAATGAAGCTATGACCCTGGTCAAGGCTCGAAAGGTGGCCAGAGAAGGAAAATAGCTTCTCCACCATGGCAAGAGAATCCAAGAGAAGTGAGAGAGGATCCCGGTGTTACAAAGCTATGGAAATGAATAAAAGACTCGACCAAAGATATCCAAACAAGAAAGAGGTCAAACGCACAAAGAGGGCAAGCAGGAACCTCGTCGAAAGCACCCAAAATCCAAACTCAAACCATGCTTGTTGACCAGGAGGTAGAGGAATCCATGGGCGAAAGTGTAAAAAGGGAAAGGTAAAGAAGGGTCCATGGATGATCACCGGAAAATTAATTGAACTAAAAGAAGCAGAGATGGTCGGGGCACCGCTGAGGTCACCGGAGGAGAAACCAAGTAGGCCCAACCGCTCCTTACACTTCCTGGTCTAATTGAGGCCAGAGGAGGATAGAAGGACAGTTGGGGGTTCTTTCTGGGTGATTACGTGAGTAGGATGAGCACGAAGTGAATGACTGTGAAAAACTTTGGAGAAGAAGGAATTGGGGGTTCCATATATATAGGGTTTTAGGGATCACTGGGATCGGAATCGGGAAAGGAATTGTTTGGGAAAGAAATCAGAAGATTTCATCGAGAATCGAGAGAGAACAGAAAATAGGAAACTCACAACTACTGTACATCGTCGGGAGAACTCCTACTCAAGGTAGGATACGATGCACAACTGTCAGATCACACATCTAACGGTCAGAAATGGTCAAATAAATGTAAAGAGCGCTTGACAGTGACTTAGGTGAGAAAATAGGAAAATAAATCGAGTTAACCAAAGTGAAATCCAATTAATGCATGTATTTTCTCTTTCCTCATTTAAGGGTTCTAGACTTATCCAAATTAAACTAAATTTTGCACATAAGTTAAGCTAAACATGTAGATTCTGAATATACACTTAATTTTGCCTTTTGGAAACCTTTAATGGGTTAAATAAATCAAATCTTATTTTCTCTTTCCTCCTTCATTAATGGTATTAGGATTATCCAAATTTTATGAAACTTGACCCACAAGTTATATTTAAGGTGTTGGATACGAATTTGCCATCAATTTTACATTTTAGAGTTATTTATATATTTATTTAATATTTTGAAGGTTCTACACACTTTCTATCTCATGATTTCACCTTTTAAGCAAACTTTCTCCAAATCGGATGAAAATTCATCCAAAGGCTATATTTATTATGTAGATTACAAATCCAAGATTATTTTTTCCTCTTTAAGAGTCATTTAATATTTTGGGAAAAACTTATGTCTTATTTTCCAAATTGAATTAAATTAATTATTATAAGGTAAATAATGTGAAACTTGACTCCCAAGGCAATTGGGATCCAAGGAATCCGAATTTCACATTATATATTTCTTTTGGAACTTATTTTTATGAGATAGGTCATATGTCCCATTAATTCATTTTTCAACCAATTATATTCTTATTATATCCATATGTGTCATATATGATTATTAAGCATGATTTGTTATGTTACACTTCTTGTGACACATTTTTGATTTCATTATTGGCTTAATTACATGTATTAGCTTATTATTGTTTGGCTAAGTGAAAGGGGTCAAACTGCTAAGGTAGGGTTCTAGATCTGGTATGTTACTGTCTTGGTTTAACGATGGCCCTTTGTCTTGGGAGTAGTTTGACCATTGGTGATCATTACCCTCTTGACCTTTTGAGGTATCAATCGAGATGATGGTTTGCCATTTATTCGAGATACCCACCCTGAATTAGTTTGGACCTTTCTTCTGTTTCAGATTAGATTTATGATCTTATAATGTTAGTGACCTTTACCCTTGTTGTGGTCACGACATCACACCAATCCTTTTGTTGGTCTTGACCCATGGCATAGTCTGTGGTTGAGACATCCTTGGTTTTGGTCAGGTTGCTTCCCTTTGAGGTTGGAGGTTGTGACATGCTTGCTTTGGGTGGTTGGAGCCCTATCCCTTGTTGGGTAGAGACATGCCACCCCCTGGTGTGTCACAGTCATGACATAATGGTGTTGGTTGTGGTCGAGACACCTAGATGGTGGGTGGTTGCGACCCATGTTGGTGGGTGGTCGCGACACATGGTTGATGGATGGTTGAGACATATGCTTGAGGGCTTAATCAATACACATCTATGAGTAATATATAGACCACATGTAGTACTGTATGGATAGTTGTTTTCTTAACCCCTATAATGATTATTAACCCTAAAAGTGTTCCAAGGAAATGGGAGGTGCCACATCTAGGTTTTAGTGTTTTGATGGATCTACAAAACATTAATCGCTGAGCATGGATCTCTAACCCTAAAGATGATGAGTTATGTGACACACTTGTTTTCTATCCCTTGAGATAGTCATCATGATGCTTTCTCTCTCTTATTTATGAGCCCCTAACCTTATAGGTGATATGTATTCCATGTCTTGTGTATGATATGGTGGTGATTATATGATACAGTGTGGTGCGTATGCACACCGATGATGCATAATGTGATGAAGCACATGCATGGTTTGATGTGATGGGTCATATGAAGTGATGGTCTGATGCCTCAAGAGGTGACATCCTCAAGCGATGTGAATAAGGGATTGATATCCACGGTGATGTGTAAAATTGGTTTTAGCCTTGTGAATGGTAGAGCTTTGAGTACCATGTGGTGATTGTGCGATAAGATCATGACTTTTACATTTTATATCTTATGGCATTGCAATGTACCCTTATTTCTTGTAGAGTTTGTTTTGGATTTATACATTGTAACTTGATTGATGCTAAAAGTCACCCAATTGACTTAACTAATAAAGAGGAACCTAATCATGTAGTTTGCCCTGACCATAGAGACAATTCCAGTGTCAACTTTATTTGCTGGATTGGTGAAATGAGTTTAATTTGGAGTGCATGTTTTTGAATATTCAGGTGCAAGTCTAGTATCTCCTGGCATCCACAATTACAGGTTATGTGCGTCAGCCATGTGTGAAGCGATCTCCTTATGCTATGGATGGCCATGCGTGAGCCACTCCTTCTTTTAAGAACGTCCATGCGTGAGCCTATTCTTCTGGCGTTGTTACCTGTACCAAGGTGGGATAGGTGTTTTATATGGATGACCATGCGTGATATGATCCTTTTATTGACTATATGTCACTTTCTATGTAGTTGACTGATATGTCTCTGTGGTGTTTTTTCTTATGCTAACCAAGAGGTGTGGATAGGTCGTGGATTCTGACTCTTCCATGGACTTTGTATGGCACTGTTGGTTTCCCTTTGTAGGGGGTGTCAAATTTGGGTGTTACGACTCAAATCCTCATGGCATAATAAAAGACGTAAAACAACTGTGTAGTATATGTGCTTAGGGTGACATACGTCTCACATTGGTTGAGCCTTTACCTTATCTTTGTATCGATTTCTTGAATTATAAGACAGTAAGAGAAGTCAAATGTCATACATATTATTCATAATCCAATTAGAATATAACTTGATCTGCTATTAAGTGGTAGCTGTCTAGTCTTGTTTAATCTACTTCATCTGTTGAGTACATATCATTTAGCTAAATCTGCTTAGTATGTTGTTTTACATGCCTAGATTATCTATGCTTTAATAGCATTGGCAAAGAGTTATATCTCTCGCTGGGACATTGGGTCTCATCCCATGGGTTTCCACATCTTTTAGGTGACCGTTCACGAAGAGGTAGAGGTCGTGCAACTGAGGAAGAGCAGCAATAAAAGCAATAGCTGACAAGGTTGGATGTGCTACTAGTTTTTGGTATAGAGTCCTAGAGTCATCCCTGTACACTCAGGTCCTTGGGGCATTTTTGAGGTGTTTTGTAGTGATGTTAACAATGCGCTATTTTTGTCCTATGCGTCATAGTTGTATAGATATGGCATGTGTTATAGTTGTATAGATATGGCATGTGTTCATGTATACATGTGGAACTAGTATCTCATGCAATAGGTTGATGACATGAATATTGAACTAACAATTATGCAAGCATCATGTGACATCCTATGCAATACATGTGAAAGGTTTGTGGACTCATATGTAATTAGTTTTTTTCTATGGTTCTTTATGAATTAATTTCCTATGTTTTTGGTAGTCCGCTTGGTTGGTGTTAATTCCACAGTTTGATTTTGAGTTACTCATTTGTGGCACGTTAGGGCATCATTGTTTGGTTAGTATCAAAGATTTTGGTTCACTGAGTCTACAAGGACCTAGGATTAGGGTTTGTTTTTGTTATTCTGTCCTCCAATTTGTGTTATAGTGACTTTTACTTATGTATTAGAAGAAGAAGAGTAAAAGATGGTTGGAGAACACATAGAACACATTGTAGAGAGAAGTGTTGCTACACCCGGTGGTGGTGTGAGGGTTCAAGCGATAGAAGATCAGGCACCTGATGCTCCCCATTTTGACCTGACCATGATAGAGAACCCTTCCTTTCAATCTCTATTTGGGGAGTTCATGGAGACAATGACGCACATGGTAGACAAGATGCCTACCCCTCAACCTAAGGAAACTATTTCTAGCGCTAAATCTCCAGGGTCTAGGAAGACCTTTGAGAGGCTGAGATGTGTTGGTGTTGTGAGGTATGTTGGTACGACTGGTCCGACATATGCTAATATTTGGTTAACAGATCTAGAGAAGGCCTTTAAGATCTTTAGCATTCCCGAGGATGACAAGGTGAAGCACACCGTTTATCTTCAGAAAGGGAATACTGGCCATTGTTGGGCCATTGAAGAGGAGAAACGACCATGTGTTGATGTTAGTTGGGAGAAGTTCCGTCGAGAGTTTGTCAACATGTACTTCCCACATACCTATCTTGATGAGAAGATCTCTCAGTTTGAGAAGATCAGGAAATGACCCATGTCGGTCAATGAATATGAGGCAAATTTTATGGAGTTGTTGAGGTTCTGTCCCTACATGGCATCAATAGACAAGGAGAGGATCCTACATTTTGAGAAGGGTCTAAACGGTGGGCTGACGAAAGTAGTGGAAATGCTTGAGAATCGTGAGAAGTTTGGGATGTTCATGGAGTCTATCAGGAGGATTGAGCGGTCTGTGGTGGAGAAGTGAGAAAAGATTACCAAGAAGAGGCCAACACAGTATCAAGCGAAGTCATCTGAAGGCTTTAAGAAGCCTAGGTTTTCTACAACGCCAACACAACAAAGGTCCAATGCACAAACTCAATGGTCACCCAATAAGGGTAGAAGACATAATCTTCCACCAGTAGGAGCTCAGAGTGTAGCATCAACATCAGTGACAGGGTGGTCTAGGCCAAGGTATGAGAGTAGGACGTGTTACAAGTGCAGACAAGTTGGGTATACGAAGCTATTTTGCCCTATGAAGGATGAAGAAGTCACCCAACAACTGAGGCAGAGCCAATAGAGCTCACAAAGACAACAGTTTAGCAGTGGTAGAGGAAGGGGATGTGGACAAGCATCTCAAGCTAGTTCTTCAGGATAGGCCAGTAGAGTAAGAGGGTGGCAACATGCAACGACTAGATTCTATGCTATGAGTCAGCCGGAAGGAGTGGTCAACCCGTGAGTAGTGACATGTCAGATGGAGTTATCTCATTCTAATTTGTTTTCTTCTTGCTTTATATCTATTTTGGTTGACCCGAGTGTGACACACTATTTTATCACTCAAGAGGTGATTAATGTTTGTTCTTTTCCTATTAGCCATATATGGGATAGTCTTCATTTAGAAACCATGTTAGTTGGTTCTATAGAGTTGAGGGAGGTGTGTCCTTCCTGTGTCCTTTCTTTCTCAGGACATAGCATTCAAGTGGATCTCTTACCACTTGATATGCATGGTTTCGATGTGATCCTTGGAATGAACACTTTGTAGAAGTATCAGGTGGTTTTAGACTGTAGTTCCAAGGTGGCGATGTTTGTAGACGGTGGCATGTCGTGAATCTTCCAAGGTGATCGGAAGATTCTCCCTCCTATTTTGATTCGATGATGGTGGTAGAGCGGCTGATGAGATGGGGCTGTGATGCGTTCTTAGTGCATGTAGTGGATACCAAGATAAGGAGTCCGAGTATCTAGGAGGTTCTAGTTGTCAGAGAGTTTAAGGATGTGTTTCCAAATGAGTTCCTAGGTGTTCTTCTAGTTAGAGATATTGATTTTGAGATCAATCTAGTCCTAGGCACACAACCAATAACACAAAGACTATATATGATGGTGTAGCAAAGATGATAGAGTTAAAGAAATAGTTGCAAGAACTGCTTGAGAAGGGCTTCATCAGACCGAGTATGTCTCTGTGGGGTGCTCCCGTGCTTTTTGTGAAGAAGAAAGACGTATCCATGAGGATGTGTATAGACTACATGTAGTTTAACAAGGTGATGATAAAGAATACGTATCCCTTACCAAGGATAGACGATATGTTTGATCAGTTTTGAGGTGCTACAGTCTTCTCCAAGGTAGATTTTAGATTGGGATATCACCAGTTGTGAATCAAGGCAGATGACATACCTAAATCAGCTTTTAGGACTCGGTATGTTCATTATGAGTTTGTGGTTATGCCATTTGGGCTAACCAATGCACCGATAACATTCGTGGTGGTGTTCTAAGAAGATATCTTGATATATAGTCAGGATGTTCAGTAGCATGAACAACATCTTCATTAGGCGTTGACTGTATTGAGGTGACATCAACTATACGCCAAGTTCAGCAAGTGTGAGTGTTGTCTAAAAGAGGTGTCTTTCTTAGGACATGTAATATCCATTGAGGGAGTTTGTATGGACCCCAAAAAGGTTGAGCCTGTGCTGGTGTGGGAGTAGTGAAGACACCAATAGAAGTGCGTAGCTTTCTAGGTTTGGCAGGTTACTATAGGAGGGTCATTAAGAACTTCATCTTAGTGGCGCTACCCCTAACCAAGCTAACAAGGAAGGATGTGCCTTTTGTATGGGATGACAAGTGTCGGCGTTCATTTTAGTTGCTGAAGGAGAAGTTGACGAGTGCACCAATGCTAGTTTTACCTGAGTAGGGTTACATAGTTTTCGATGATGTGTTGAGGAATGGTTTGGGTTGTGTGCTGATGCAAAACAAGAATGTGATATCTTTTGCACAGTAAGACAAGAATGTGATATCTTTTATGTCTTGACAGTTGAAGAAGCACAATAAGAACTATCCTACCCATGACCTGGAGTTAGCCACAATAGTTCATGCCTTGAAGACCTAGAGGTACTACCTTTATGGTGATAAGTGTCAGATCTTCACAGATCACAAGAACTTGAAGTACATCTTTTCATAGTAGGAGTTTAACATGTGGCAAAGATTCTAGGAGGAGCTAATCAAGGACTATGACTGTAATATTGATTACTATCTTGGAAAGGAAAATGTCGTGGCAGATGCGTTGAGCAGGAAGTTTTCTTTGTCATCATCAGTGGGTAGTGTATAGTTGAACTCCTTCGTGTGCCATAAGAGAGACATGTTGGTCTCCTTACATTAGATGAATGTGAATCTAGAGGTGTCTATGCTAGTAGGGTTGCTGGCACAGTGCACATAAAGCTGACATTGAGACAATAGATCAAAAAAGCAAGATAGGTTGATAATGTGATACAATAGATACAATCAGAGTGAGTAGCGAGAAGCGTGGTGGCTTCTATGAGGTAGATGAAGGGACAATGTGTTATCATAGAAGAGTTATGGTACATGATGCTGGTAATCTAAGAAAGATGGTTCTAGAAGAGGCTCAATCATCTATGTATGCTATGCACCCAGGTAGCACCAAGATGTACCATAACCTTAAGGATCTATATTGGTGGCCTGGTCTGAAGTAGGATGTAGCCGAGTGTGTGGCCAAATGCATAGTGTGTTAGCAAGTGAAATTAGAGCATCAGAAGCCTACAAGAACGTTGCAACCATTTCCTATACCACAGTGGAAGTGGGATCATGTCACGATGGACTTTGTGGTTGGTCTATCTAGGATGATAAAAAGACATAGTGCTTGTGAAGGTTTTATGGTATAACCATAGAATTGGGGAAGCCACATGGGAGCTTGAAGAAGAGATGCATATGAAGTACCCATCTCTTTTCACCTAGGATTTTGGGGGCAAAATCCTTGTTAGGGGTTTATACCTTATAAGACCCCTGACTTGTGTTTTGGGTTAACTCTATTTTCTTTGGATTGATGATGTTTTTAGAATCTTTCTCTAATCCTTTGGGATGATCTTAGAGCTTGTGGAGAGCTTAAGTCTCCATTTTGAGCTTGTTCAGATGATGCTTGTGCTTTGTGTGCTTATTTTGGTGCAAATTGCAATTTACCCAAGTGAGGGGTTATCTTGCAACTAGACACCTCTAGAGTATTCCTTATCCCTTTTGGCTTCATAATAGAGGTTTTGGTACTTTGTGGTGCCTTGTTTGAGCTTTGGTTGAGTGGTGGAATCACCTTTAGTTATTAGGGTTTTCTAGGGTTTGTGTACCTTGTGTGTTGTTTCGACCTAGGTTGCAACCTAGGGCTTGTTGGGTGGGTGTCACAGTCGAGAAACCTCTCCTAGATGTGTATCTTGGTTCGAGATAGTTGCCTCTATATAGAGTGTCTTGACCTAGGAAGGGTTTGGTAACCTTGTGTCGTGACCTTATTGTGTTTGGTGGTGTTGTTACGACCATGGATGGTGTTCCATGGTGGGTAGTGACTATGACCATGTTGGGTGACTCAAGTGGTCGAGAATCAACAAAGAGTGTATCACCATCTCTTAAATGTTGGTTTTAAGTGGTTGCATGTTAGTTTCTTTGGAGGAAAAGTGTCCCTTTGGATCCCTATCTTGTTGACACCTCATCTCTTGCCCTACCTCTCTCCTCTTTTGCTATATAAATCCTCTTCTCTCCATGCAAGTGACCTTTTTTTGGTCATCTTCTTTCTCCTTCCTTGATTAAACATTCTTGGATCTTGGTGGAGCTAGAAGAATCTATTCTTGGTTCTTTAGAGGTGGTTCAACCTTGCATGTGGTTCTTGTAGTGATCCTTGATCATCTTCTACCTTGGTAAGTGTTTACCTTTCCTTTACATGCTTTGCCTTGGATATTATACCCCATCTTATTCCATTTTATCATCCTTATACCTCATTTTGATGTGGTGGTCTTTCTTGAGAGTAAACTCCTCCTCACAAGGGGTCATAGGCCATGTTTTGACAAGGCAACACCTAAATGAGGGGAAGTTTCTTCTCTCGTTTCCCCCTTCTTTCTTTTGGTTCGGCCTTGATCTTCTTGCTCTCTTTCCTTGGGAAATCTTTGACCATGGTGTCTTCTCTTTCTTGAGGTGTTCTTTTAGTCGAGTGTGGATATTTTAGTGGAGCTTTATCATCCTTGGGATTGTGTGTTTGGAGCTTGCAACCCTTAGAGTGACCTTCTTTCAGGCGGGTCATATAACTCTTAACCTTCTCTATTAATGCACTTTTTCTATATGCATGCTACTTTGTTTCCCTCTATAAATGTTCCCTTAACATGATAGTAAATGATGTTAGACTCTAGAACTAGTTTGTTGTTGATATCATACTTGGTTATGATGTAATCCAAAACCCTAGTTTTGTACCTGATTTTGGTGTAATGATGGCCTTTTCCTATCTCTTGACCTTGGTTTTGATCGAGTGCATGATGAACGAGTGTTTTGATGTTATATGATGTTAGGGTTATACTTCGTTGGTGTTAAACATGGATTCTCTCTCTTGTTGAGGCCTCTCTCATGGTGATCTCATGTTACAAGTTTTAGGGTTTTAGGAACCAGTTTTTGGTAGATGTTTTCCTCCTTGAGAGTGATGGTGTTCCTTGTTGCTCTCTTCTATTTTAGTCATTGTTTGTTTCTTTTTTGACCTTGGTTAGTCTTGGTCTCATGATATCCCTTTGTCTTGGGAGTAGTTTGACCATTGGTGGTCATTACCCCCCTGATCTTGTAAGGTATCAATCAAGATGATGGTTTACTGTTTAGTTGAGATACCCACCCTAAATTAGTTAGGACCTTGCTTATGTTTCAGATGAGATTTATGATCTTATGATGTTACTGACCTTTACCCTTGTTGTGGTCACGACATCACACCTATCCTTTTTTTGGTCGCGACCCATGGCATAGTCTGAGGTGGAGACAACCTTGGTTTTGGTCAGGTTACTTCCCGTTGAAGTTGGAGGCTGTGACATGTTTTTTTTGGGTGGTTGGAACCCTAGACCTTGTTGGGTTGATACATGTCACTCCCTAGTGTGTCATAGTCGTGAAATGACAATGTTGGTCATGGTCGAGACATCATATATGGTGGGTGGTCATGACACATGGTTGACGGATGGTTGAGACACATGCTTGAGTGCTTAATCAATACACATCTATGAGTAATGTATAGACCACATGTAGTGCTGTGTGGATAGTTGTTTGCTTAACCCGCATAATGATCCTTAACACCAAACCCATTTTAAGGAAATGGGGGGGTGCCATATCTAGGGTTTAGTGATTTGATGTATCTATAAAATGTTAATCGGATGAGCATGGATCCCTAACCCTAATGATGAGCTATGTGATGTGCTTGTTTTCTCTCCCTTGATATAGTCATCATGATTCTCTTTCTCTCTCTCTCTCTCTCTCTTATTTATGAGCCCCAAACCTTACAGGTGATATGTATGCCATGGCTTGTGTATGCTATGGTGGTGATTATATGATATAGTGTGGTGCGTATGCACACGATGAGGCATATGTGATGAAGCATATGCATGGTTTGATGTAATGGGTCCTATGACCTGGTGATGGTTTGATGCCTCGCGAGGTGACATACTTAAGTGATGTGATTAAAGGATTGATATCCCATGGTGATGTGTAACATTAGTGTTAGCCTTGTGAATGGAAGAGCTTTGAGTAGCAAATGGTGATTGTGACAAGATCTCGCCTTGTGCATTTTATACCTTCTGGAGTTGTAATGTACCCTTATTTCTGGTAGAGTTTGTTTTGGATTTATACATTGTAACTTGATTGATACTAAAAGTCACCCAATCGACTTAACTAATCAAGTAGAACCTAATCATGTAGTTTTCCCTGTGCCATAGATCTGATTCCAATGTCAACTTTATTTGTTGGATTTTTGAAACAAGTTTAAATCTAAGAATATATTTTTGAATATGTGGGGGTGCAAATCAAGTATCTACTTGCATCCACAATTACAAGTTGTATGAGAAGGCCATGCATGAGACGATCTGCTTGTGATATGGATGACCATTTGTGAGCCACTCCTTCATTTAAGAATGGCCACACATGGGCCTGTTCTTCTAGCACCGCTACTTGTACCAAGGTAAGCTAGGTGTTTTATATGGACGGACATGCGTGAGCTGATCCTTATGCTGACTATATGTCATTTTCTTTGCAGTTGACTGATATGTCTCTATGGTGTTTTTTCTTGTGCTGACCAACCTGTGTAGAGAGGTCGTGGATTTAGGATCTTCCATGGACCTTGTATGGCACCGTCGGTTACCCTTCACAGGGGGTGGTTGGATTTGGGTGGTGTGACTCAAATCCTCGGGGCATATTAAGAGACATAACTCAATCGTTTAGTATATGTGCTTAGGGTGACATACATCTCACAATTATTGAGCCTTTTCCTTATCTTTGCACTGATTTCTTAAAGTATAAGATGGTATGAGAAGTCAAGTGTTATACATGTTCTTCATATTAATTTTTAGAATATAACTTTATCTACTATTTAGTGTTAGCTATCTAGTCTTGTTTAATCTACTTTATCCGTTGAGTACATACCATTTAGCCGAATTTGCTCAATCTGCTTAGTATGTTGTTTTACCTTCCTAGCTTATCTATTCTTTAATAGCGTTGGTGGAGAGTTATGTCTCTCACTGGGATGTTTGGTCTCACCCTGTGGGTTTTCACATCTTTTAGGTGACCGTGCATGAAGAGGTAGAGGTCGTGCAACTGAGGAAGAGCAACAACAAGAGCAATAGCTGACAAGATTGGATGTGCTGCTAGTCTTTTGGTATAGAGTCCTAGAGTCATCCCTGTACACTCAGATCCTTGGGGTGTTTTCGAGGTGTTTTGTAGTGATGTTAACAATACGTGGTCTTTGGCCTATGCATCATGGTTTTATAGATATAGCATGTGTTCATGTATATATGTGGAACTAGTATCTCATACAATAGGTTGATGACAAGAATGTTGAACTAACAATGATGTAAGCATCATGTGACATCCTATCTAATACATGTGGTAGGTTTGTGGACTCATATGTAATAAGTTTTTGTCTTGTGGTGCTTTATGAAATTAGTTTTAATTTCCTGTATTTTCTGGTAATCCGCTTGCTTCGTGTTAATTCCGTAGTTTGTTTTGAGTTATGTCGTTTGTGGTGTGTCGAGTGTCACACTTTTACCTTAGTATATAGGTTTCTGACTCGTCTTCTTACAAATTTAGCCCCATCACCCATCAAACTAATGATGCATGATGAGAGAGTATACACATATTTTAGAATGAGTTAGTGTTATAATTCCATAAAATCTATTAACTTAGAAAATAATAAAAACCAATATAACATCATATATTATTAAAAAGGTCATTTTTAAGGATTAATCACTTTTTTTAGAAATTAACCATAAATTCATATTAATAAATTGTCAGTTGAATTAAGACTCAAAGTGTTGGACTTAGGATGTGAATGTGGACCTTTAGATCTAGATATAAGGTATGCACAATCTCTATTTGATATTTAGGCATTTATTAAATTTGGCATACATTTTCCCATAATGAAGCACCTCTTGATATCCTCACTCCTTACTTAAAATTTTGTCTTTCTAGTGTAATTGTTCTAAATTATTATGATGCTCTATTTATTAATATTATATTGGGTTGTAACCTACTACCATGTTATTTAATCTTGTTAATGTAATTGAAGGTCATAAGTTTGGATTCCATTATCACATATGATATTAGACAAAGATAACGAGTGTAGATTGTTATGTATAACCACTAGGGTGCATCTTTCTGCTCGAGGTGCATCTTTACACCTCTTATACATACATGAGCATGTCTTTCCACCCTGGATGTGTCTTTCCATCCATTTTACTTAGACCAAATGACCTAGTAGTGTCTTGGCCCTACTTATCTAGCTTTAGTCTAATTTATATATTTATTATATTGTAGATTTTGAAATGGCAAGACTCTTTACATTCTTTATGACTCTAATGTTCATATGGCTCATTCATTTGAATTCAATCTCTTTTTAAATTATCTGTAACTTACCTACTAGCTAATAGCCTTCTCTTGAATGGGAACCCCTTATTTTCATAAATTTTTGATCCTAGAATGTCTGAATAAGTTTTTTATGCATATACTATTTGTTTTCTAACCCATACCATGTGTTTATCCTTTTCTAGGTGTTGTTCCAAAACCGCCCAGGTGTAGGTACCTTAAAGGACCATGACTATGGAAGATGGCATGAATGCTTAGGAACATGAGGATAACTTTGAGTGTTTAGGTTACCCTATGCTACTAGCCTTAACTTTTGATAATTCAAGTTTTTATTTTGTAATGCCACATTTCTTGGTGAGGAACAATTGTATAATGATACAATTTATTTTTGTGCTACTTTATTTTTACATGGATCTTTGTATTATAACAATTGAATGGATCCCCTTTTGGGTTCCACTCTTTACGAAGATAGATAGATAGATAGATAGAGAAACTAGGTTTCTCCTAATCTAGAATCCAACTTCACTTTATCCTAGAATAGAAGAGCATATGTTCTAAGTTGTAGGGTAGGTAAGAATTATCTATACTTATTACACTATTTTTGAGATCTCCATTTGGAGTCTAGAATTCTTGGTGTTGAGATTTGATTAAAATCTTATGTATGTGTACCCATGTACAATTGTGGTCATCTACTTTTGTTTTCTCATGCTTTAATGGAGATTTTAAGATTTTGGTATGTTATAACTTGGCTATTTTTATATATTATATATAAAATAAGATATCTGACAATGTAATGTGATGTATGTGTTTATAGTTAAATTTTATCACATGACACTCAACAAAATAGGTAGAATGACTCTAGTATCATTTCTTGGATTGTTGTATGCATGGTCTATATTTTGAACTGAACTTCCCATATGGATGGTAACCATTAACATGGTTGCATCTTAACTTCAAAAGAAACAAAAATATACTTTGATGCCAATTCAATATAAAGTTGTTATTATTGAGTTAACAATAAGGTAAATATTTAAATATTCTTTTAGGTTATATCAAATTCTCTTTGTTTGTGCATGCATTTTTCATCCATGAGTTGTGGGGATATCATTTTATGTTACTTGTTTACATTTTCTCTTATTTGGATTATACTTTCTTGTGGGTAATTTATATTTATCTATAGAAAGTTTAACCGAATATACAAAAGCACAAATCAAGTAATATAAAATTTCTTCCCTTGTAGCTAAAATAAATTACATGTATATATAGATAGAGAGATATCTAATCCTATGGAAATAACATGGAGCCTTAGGATGTGTTTCCTAAATATAATCATATGTAAGGATATGTAATAATTATCTTAACCTTCACACACCAAATTATATGATTGGAAATTATTTTATTGTCTCTCAATATATATTTGTGTATATTTATTCTCCTTCGATTACATTTTGTTCAAAATTGTCTCAATGTTTTGCATTCACAGGTGATCAAGAGATAGAATATGTATATAAATAACCAACTATAAACTGCACATATTAAAAATAGCATTGGATGGTATTCAACTATATATAATGATATGCATGAGATATGATAAGAAAAGTACAAACATACACAATCTAGGTGACATTGATTCACTTGTATACTCGTATGTTCTCAACATATTCTAATGTTACTTAAGTGCTTAGTTGATATAACTTACAAACACACAAAGATATATAGGAAGTGTAAAGGAAACATATTAAAAGGAAGGAATGTGATCAGGAATTCTAGAAAAGCTTTAGTGTGGTGCAAGGAAGATGGAAGGGTGTGATGATTACCATATCAAAAGACAAACTTTTTGACGACGTCAAGGTGACTCATGAATGACATTGCGGTCATTGTAGGGGCAAAAAGGTGTGGATTGTTGCACCAAAACTCCAATGAAGGAAGAAGGACGATGAAGGTCAAATTTTATGTTCTAGGGGAACTCACAAAAAATACAGTGAAGGAATGAGTTCAGTGGTGAACGTTTGATGGGTTTTTGAAAGCTCAGTGGTTTGGGTGTCATATATGAGGTTTGTAGAGGTTTTTTAGAGTGTTACTAGAAGTATGAAGTGAGTCAGATTTTATACATCAAACCAAACCTAGTCAAATTTGGGATCAAACACGTTAGGATGACAAGGGGAAATGAGGGATATGGATATGTGGCATGATAATTAGTAAGATAAAATATTGAGTTGCGAGAGGATTTTGTATTTAGAAAATAAGGGAGAGAATTTGGGAGCACGTAGATGCTTCCGAATCAGGTTGTTGACCTAGAGTAGGTCCTTACTTAAAAAGGCACATGTTGGATCAACATGAGTAATGGAAATGCATTCAAGGGTCATCCTTAGTGAACAAACTCAAAATGCAAACCAAAATTGTGAGTTTCATTAGGGTTTTGGGTTTCAATTAGCTTTTTATTTTATTTTCTGTACAAATTTTATGTGGGGAAGTTTTTATCATAAAAAAATTAAGGGAGTAGGTCTCATGGTTATTTCATATATAAAAAATATGACTATCCCATTAGTTTCTTATCTTGAGTTAGTACATTAAATTTTTTGCATTCACTACAAATAATAGAGGATTTAACAAATTATAATTATGGGGTATATAATGCCTTCATATAAGCTAATGATTTATAAATGTCACATGTTCATATATGAAGGAATATCCCTCTAGATTGTTTTTGAGAAAAATGAAAATTTTAAATGTTTGAATCCCTTCACTAGTGAAAGGAATGAAGGGTTATCCTTAAAAATTAAAACTAAGATTTCCATCTCAAAAAGATATAGTGAGTCAACCCTCTTATCCTAGACGATCCCATGTCCTCTCTGTAGAGAATCGTAATGGATTTTCCCTCCCTAAGATGAATGCCACAACCTAGCATTCATGCAACTTAGGGTGGCCAGTCGCAAATGACTACATATCTTTGCCACTCAACACCATCGTCAAGATTTGCCTCACAAGCCATCACCAAGACCCTCACCCTCTAGAGATGTCCAATATTGGTACTACTCCTCGTGATGAATATGATCTTGCTCTTATGCTTTCAAAGACCATAGGATGTCATACATGGTGTATGATAAGAAACTAGCACCCAACACCACCCACAAAGACTAGTACACTACTAATTTCTAGGCTCTCTCCATATATGACATGTAGATGTAGACTATCTTGCTTTACACCTGTACCATCACCTATCATAGGAACACAACCTTCCTCCTCCCTTGTCATCTTTCTCTCCTATAAATGTACCCCCATCATCAACCTTGATCCATACCCCTCTAGATCACACACTCCATATCATTCCTAGGTGTGACATCCCTAGATTTTCAACACCTTGACCTCATGTTCGACATCCAAATTGAAACCCTCGCCTCAGTGAGAATCTCAATTTCAAACTCACACACTGGGCCAAGTAGAAGAAACTCAAAGGAAGTGAAAAGGAAATAACACTAGAACATGTACATGAACAAGAACACACCATAACCACAAGCTCACCATTCATCATATGGTTAGAAGAAGACCTAGTACAACTTTTGAGATTACATATTGAACAAAAACTTTTACATATGCACATTCTAGCACTCCAACATGATCTTTTAAACAATAGATCCACCTGTACTTCACCTTATCACACAACTCCCAACTATTCTAATTCTACAAGATCATATATCCAAATCACCTAAAGAATATATCAAAAGTGGTACATGTAAACACAACTAATAGAATATTGTGTTGAGTATGCTAAGAGATCATGTTGTATTTCTAGTATGTGCATATGTAAAAGTTTATTATTCAATATGTAATCTCAATTATTCTAATAATCAATTTTGTAATCATATGTTGAATGGTTAGATTGTGGTTATGGTTTGTTCTTGTTCATGTGCATATTCTACTGTTGTTTCTATCGAAATTCCTCAAAGTTCCTTATTCTTGGCCAAGTGTGTGTGTTTGAAATTGGGATTCTCACTGAGGTGAGGGTTTCAACTTGGGTGTCACACATGTGATTAAGGTGTTGATAATCTAGGGACACCAAAGGTGGTACCAAAGTATTAACAATAGCAAATCCTAACATTTTCTCATTATGCAACTTTAAACTAAAAAAACCATGAACTTAAAATCTTTAGGGTTAGATTAGTCATCTTTTAAAGATGAAATTTGACCTAGACTCTAGGTTGAAACCTATATGTTTGATAACTAGGTCTAGATTGGTTCTTGTTTTATAGCAAGTCTTGAAGTGACATTCTTCCCTTGTACTATGGATGTATGAGATCCAACATTAATTGGAGAAGATGAACATTGCATAAAGAGAAAACTTAAACATGTGTGCACGTGTATTTTGGGTATCTACACTAGTTCTACACCTTATTCATACCCTTTTCACTAGGTGACATGGAACTATACTCTCTACTATGTGTAGGACACTCAGTTTGCTGATTTGGTTTTGTTCCTTATCGTCTCAAGACTTGATAGTTTTCTATGACGCCTATTTTACAGGTGAAAAACTCTACAGTAATTTAATTTATGTAAGTATATAGAAAATGTGTTCCCACACGTGTACTGAGTAGGATGTAGTCATGTAGCCTGAGTGAAAGTGAGTGATATCAGTCTAGATGAGAGAATAGTTCTAGATTAGATGTATACAACCAAATTTGAAAATGTGATAGTTAAAGTGAAGGATAATATGAATCAAGTTTGACATAATGATATAAGTAGGTTTATGATAATCAATGTTTGTCAATGAGGACCAGAGTTTGGTTTAAAGGATTGAGATAAGGTTTATGATGCATGTACATAGTATTTTCTTGGATAAGATAAGCTAAGTTAAGATAATGTTATGAATTAGTGTGAGCCTCAAGCTCTATCACAAAGGAGGGCCTCTAGTGTTAGGACAAGTTTTAGGGTTAAATCTAGAGACGGTGAGACCCATAGGGAGAAAGTTAGATAATCTAAACTCCAATATATGAGAATATGAGAAATATTTGTTATGATATCTTCTATGCTAGAATAGTCATGAGTGAATGAGTTGAGTTATTTTATGCATGATTTAAATGGTTTTGTTGACCCCTAGATGTCCTTGGGAAGACCAAGCCCCAAAGAGATAAAGGTTTCTTACATCTATATATGAATATGAATATGAATTTGAGTACACCATCTAGGTGAGGGAGAGAGAGTCCTGAGATCCTGGAGGAGGTAAGAAATTTTAGTAAGTTGTGAAGCCTCATGATCAGGTTGGTGGTTTCCGATTAGACTCTAGTAGTGTTTATAATAAAGAGTGTTGGCTAAGAATATCTCATGGGTAGAGAATCTATGAAGATAATGTCATATCACGTCTTGGTTTGGTTAGTGTTTGAGTGGCTAGATATTAAGAAGTTAATGATTAGTGAAAATGAGGTAGAACCCAGAATCCTATACCAACGAGGGAAGGTAGAGTTAGTACTTTGATACTCAAAGAGATGAGTTTACTTAGAGAGACTGGGTATGAAATTACCCTTAGGATAATGGTTATGAAAACCTTAGTTGGACTAGATTTAGTTTTGATATATGTTTGACAAGCCACTTGTATAAGTTTGTGTAGCACAACCATGGTATAATATATAGGTCTATGAAAAATATTGAGATGTTATATATATATGACATGATAGAAAACCTAGAGATGGTTTGAAAACTCTTTCTATATGAATGTTTAATCGTGTAACATTATGAATTTTTTAAAACAAGTGATGAAGTCATTAATAAAGTTTGTAACCACATATGTAGGTGAAATGAGATCATATTAATGATATATCTCAATGATGTGTTAATGTTGGTGCTTAATAAATATGTTGAATATACTTTGAAAATTTAGCACAATGAAATGATGATGGCTCACTAATATGTCTACATAGATAAAATGGGTTCATTATAACGAACTCCTTCTGCATATGATAATTGTGTCAATGGAACCATTAATGCTTGGGTAAAATTAGGATGTAAGTCATTAAACATTAAATATGTCATGACATAACCAAAATGCCTAAACCTTTGTTTCAATCTTTTATGGATGAGTGGTCACCCTAGATGCTTTTAGAAAACCTAGTAGTGGTTCTGATATTATCTTTGAAACTCTAGTTTGTGAAGTTTTTGCACCAATAGTGGTGACCTACATGTGGTTGAAAATATGTTGTTTTGTTTTCCTTGGTATAAGAGAATGACTTAATTCAAGGACAACATTTCCTTTTAAGATGTGAAGGTTGTGATGGACTATTTTTTGAATTAATTTGAAGTATGAAATTGCTTTTAAGTTGTGTAGGATGTGATGTAGTGAACTTTTAATGTTCTTGAATACCCAATTGGATAATCATGTTCATGGATTTGAGATTGACATGATTGGTTTGAAAGTATATGTATATGTGTGTTTTGATCATAGGAAGGTGTTTCCGTTAGTTTCGAAGATTTTGAAAGTTGTTGGATGTTAATACTATGTGTAATGAGACTTTATATGTGTCTTTTTGGAATAATTATTTTATTGGTCAAGCAGTGGCATATTGACACCGAAGTTTAGTAGAAGGTGACTAATATGTAAAGAAATAATCATCCAAACATGATGGTGCTTTGAGGTTCATACAAATATTTATAGGTATTTAATGTGGACATAATGATTGGTATATTAATGTAAACAAAGAAACATACACTAATATTTCAACACAAGTTAGTGTGACATTATATGTCAAAACACCCTTGTCTTGGGTCGATAGCTTTTATGTCACCTAATATCTGGGTCAGTATTAAATGAGGAAGTACCAAATGGAGAAGCTATGGATTAGCAAAGTTTAGGAAGTTTGGATATGTTGATTTTAAAGATCAGAGAGTAGTTTTTTACCCCTCTATATGCAATTGAAATGGAGATGTGGGAGTACCTGCAAGGCAGTACCCCACACCACTGTGACCACCCTACATGGGATGTGAGTAGAAACCAACAAAGAGATTGATTAGTCTTGTCACTTTGAGTGGAATTGGTCAACCCCTCATTCCATATTTTTGAAGATGTGAGAACAAAGAACAAGCTCTCACACCTGACAACCTATCTA
Source organism: Alisma plantago-aquatica (assembly GCA_963693085.1). NCBI lineage: Eukaryota > Viridiplantae > Streptophyta > Magnoliopsida > Alismatales > Alismataceae > Alisma > Alisma plantago-aquatica. The sequence continues at coordinate 602,051,603 of OY856415.1, forward strand.
GTAGGGTTTATAGTAGAAGAATGGAGTTAGGGGATGGAGATAGAGGAAGTTTTGAGGTTGATGATCCCCTATCCATTGCTATTTTTCCCATGTCTCCACAACATGGACAAGAGAAATGGAATCATAGGTAGGAGGAGAGAACCTTACACAATTCTTTTCTAAAGGAGAACCTCAAGGTGGCAACTGGTCACATAGAGAATGGTGTAAGGATCCCATAGGTGAGAATACATGTTGACACAGACAGGAGGCATAGCAAAAACATTTGAGAGATATTCTAGTAAGAAATGCGACACTAGGTGTTGATCATGTGAAAGTGAGAACATATAGAGTAATAAGGATCCACCATGGCAAATCAAAGCAGAGCAAGATGCACTTGGAAGGATCAGACAAAACATTAGAAGTTTTAGTCAAGACTAAAGGGGGCTGAAATCACAAGGACTTGCTTGTCAAAGATCCAACCATGATGTCACTGGATAAATAGGTATGAATGCACATGGGCATAATATGAGAAATGGATATAGTGATGACCAGGTTATGTGAGGGAGAAAGACAAGCATACAAGTTCTAGTAGTATTTAGTTCACCAAAGTGGTCGATTTGCTTGTGGTTTGTCCCTAAACTAGACAAGGCCGACTAGTTTGGTGAAATAGAGACTAACTAAACTTGTCTGCTTGTATGTCTCCCTCATGTAACCAGATCATTGACTCCATTTCTCACAAAATGACAATGTGAATTCTTCCCTATTTAGCCACCATAGTTCCTGGCTAGATCTTTAACAAGAAAGTCCTTGCATTTTCAACCACCTTCAGTCTCAATTAACTTCTAATGGCTTTGTTTGATCCCTCCAAGTGCCTCTGGCTCTACTTCAATTTTCCATGGTGTCTCCTTCTTCCTCTCTGTGTTATTACGTTCATACAATCAATGCCCAAAGCCACATTGTCTTCCGCCCAATTCCTCGACCGCTACTACTAATTGAGAAAAATTTTGATGTTCTTGATCACCCAATTTAATAATCATGTTCATGAACTTAAGGCTAGAATGATCAATATGAAAGTATATGCATATGTGTGTTTTGATCATAGGAAGGTTTTTTGTAATTTTGGAAGAGTTTGAAAGTTTTTGATTGTTCATTCTATGTTTAGTGAGACATTATATGTGTCTTTTTGGAATCATTATTTGATCGGTCAAGAAGTCACATTTTGACACCCAAGTTTAACATAAATTTAGACCAAGATATAAGGAAACAATGGCCCAAACATGATGGTGTTTTGAGGTTCCTACAAATATTTATAGTTTTTTAATGTGGATGTAAAGATTGGTTTATTGATGTAAATAAAGGAAAAACCATTAATGCTACAACATAAGTTAGTGTGACATTATATGTCAAAACACCCTTGTCTTGGGTAGACAACCTGGCCATTACCTAAATTTTGGGTCAATATTGGATGTGGAAGTACCAAATGGAGAAGCCACATGTTAGCATAGTTCATGAAGTTTGGATCCTTTAATTTTAAAGATCAGAGACTAGTTGTTTAATCTTGTAGCTCATACTAAAACAAAGATGTGGGAGTACTTGCAAGGCAACATGCCACACCACCAAATCATCCTTCATGAGGCGAGAGGGGAAACCAACTCAGAGATTGATTAGTATCAACCATGAAAATAGGAACTACTAGGCCCCTCATTCCATTCTTTCGAAAATGAGATAAAAAGAACACACTCTCACACCTAACGATCTCTCCGGTATTTACAATAGAAGGCTGAAGGTTGGGAATGGAGATATAGGAAGTTTTTAGGAAGATGAGCCCATGTCCCTTGTTTGTTTTCCACTAGCTCTGCAACATGGATAAGAGATATGGAATCATCATAAGAGGAGATGATATGTTGATAGTTTATTGCCAGAGGAAGACCTCACAATGGTAGTTGTTCTTGTAGAGAAAAACATCAACATTTTATAAGTGTAGTAAAAACACTGACCCACAAAGGAGGCATAGTGACAGTGGTTGAGGAATGAGGTCATTTACAATGCAACATTGGGAGTTGATCACGTGAAAGCAAAAACACAAAGAGGTAAAAGGATCCACCAAGGAAAATTAAAGCAGAGTAAGTGTCTCTTGAAGGAATCAAACAAAGCCGTTAGAAGTTTCAGCTGAGACTCAAGGTGGTTGGATTTGCAAGGATTTAGTCGCCAGAGATCCATCCATGGAGGAGGTATCTAAACATATAAGAACATGCGTAGGTGTTCAGTGAGAAAAGGAGATCACTAATAATCAGGTTACATGAGGGAGAGAGACCAAAGGATGAGTTTCACTAGTATCTAGGTTATTAAGGTGGTTGTCCCAGTCTAGTTCAAGGATGAACCTGTAGCAAATAGGGAACCTAACCAGTGATCTAGTTCGAGACCAATGCCAATAGCACAAAGTTTGTGAGCAAATCTACCATTCACCCAATAACATAAGGGAATAAATAAATCAACATGTACTACAAATGTAGAATCAATCAATGTAGCAATTTCAACCAGTTATCATCTACGCCACCGTCTTCTAATTTTTTTGTGAATGCCTCCCTACACAGTAATTATATTACTAATTAGATCCTTAGTTGGATCTTATTTTTGACCTAATCCAAACTTCAAGGCTCTATTCCTACTCCCCTTATGACTTCCCTACATATGTTTCCTAACTGCCAAAAAGTGTGCCTTTTTGGGTCACACAAAGATCCATTTATTTTTCTATTTAGATCTGTCCGATCGGGTCATGTACCACACTAACTATATCTATTATATCAAAGGAATTTGGACATAAAAGACTCCCTACTAGTTTGTACAACACCAAAAAAAGGAAAAAGGGGCATCACACTTAGTTTTTCTTCCTCTCCATGTGGTTCCCCTAACCCACATGACCAAGTGCCTATGTTTGAATAAGGAATCTTCTACATTTCATACTATACTACCTACATTACTATGATATTTTTCTATCATTCCTATATACTAGAAGTGCTTTGTTCTTCCTCTCATGCTTTTATACAATAGTTCTTTGTTTCCGTGTCATCCTTCACATATCCATTCCTCTACCAATGTATATGATTTTCCATGCCAAACACTCTCATGATCCTTTTCATTGTTGGTGTTAGGGGGGAGAATGGAGGAATATGAGTAGATGGAAGAGTTAATATACATGACATAAGATGAAGAGAATAAGCCTTGTCATATGATCATGTTGTCTAGTTTTTGCATATTCATTCTTATTTTGTTTACACCTGTTATGGCACATCTTTCTTATTATAGTGTATCTAAAACATGTGCCCATCTATTATGCTATACTCCTATAGTAGTTCTATTCTTCTAGCTACCACAGATTAACAAGTGTTGGTTATTATTGTGCTGAACTAATTTGACAACAATGATGACTCATGTGACTTGTACACATATTCTCCACCATCTACTACTTTGGACAATCACTAAATATTTTAATGTTCATTCATGATTACTCTAATTAATTTGTAAATTATCAATTTCAAAGGGAGTCTATTTTTTATTATTTATTATGTATGAACATTACCTTCATCAAGGGAAGAAGACTACTTATTACATGCTACATGTTGTCTTCTTTAGGGGATTGTTAGAGTGCTTCAATTTTTGTATTGTAAGATTCTGGTGGAGATGTTTGATTATTAGGGGGAGACCATTTCTATACAATATATGTTATGATTTTCATGTATTTGCAAGCTGGAAATGTGTTTCACCCATGTCCAGCTTGAAGGGGTAATAATCACAAGTATACATATAAGCAAACATCTTTATCTTGCATATAAGAACATAACTTGTTTTCATATTCTAACCCATATCTGGTCTACTACCTCATGTGTAATCACTATCCCCCCAGGGCTCGTGTGCATTACCCTTAAGATCAGTCTAACATAGGGTTCAGAATATTGTTATTTACTTTTCATGTTACTCATAGGAACTTTATAATTTGCAAGAAGTAAATAAATGTAAAGAGGCAGGATCACCCCCTTACTAAAGATTTGAAGAATAAAACATCCATTCCAAACACACTCAAAGGTATGCTGGAATAGATGTAACATTTTCAAATTTCAATACAATGGTATTCAAAACAACCAAAGTATAGCAGCGGAATAAAAATGTTGACTATATTCAATTTACCACAAGGTTATTACAAAAGTACATCATAATATCCCGTAAGGGATTACATGTATGATATAACATAAGGATCTAAGTAGATGGAAATCTAAACCATAACAACATTGTCTCCAAGCTTTAACTCCTTAAGCTAGTCCAAAACTTCATGCCTTATCATCCAAGTCCTTCACCTAGGGTTGGAAGCATACCCCAGCAAGAAGAGAAAATAGATGACATCAGCAAAGGCTGGTATGTGCATACTAAATAGGAAAATTAATCTATATACGGACTAAAGGACAAAAAATATAAAAGGCCTCCCATAGAAAGGATAAGGACCACCCAAATGGGTATCAAGAGAAAAGGAATTGAAATCATATGATAACAAAAGAATATTTTCCATTAATAAAACATAAAGATTGTGCCACACAAGCACATGTAAAGAATTAGGGCACACACCCCATATCATCAACCTACATGCATGTGAGATAAACATAGCCCTAGAACAATATAAACACAAAGGCAGCCAAGTCTCATAAACTTGAAACCTGATAGAGAAAGGAATACTTCCAATATCCCAAATATATAAAACATGGGCCAAGAATCACACATCTTGCCCTAGGTATGAGGTTCCTTTCCATCCCAAAAGAGCAGGAAATATCACATCTACTCTACAGGAAATAACACATCTTCCATAAAAAACCAATGCCATTACACTACTCTAGTGCTACTGTATCACATAGCATGTTAAATGTAGAGGCAAGTAGAAAGTATAGTCAGAATATATAAACTAGTCACCACATAAGTGACCAACATATACATCCACCTCATAAGTGGGAAAAGAAATCATATGTCATCTTTTAGAGTTCCATCATGAACAAAGCATAAGATAAGAGTTCTAAAGAATATACATGATCATATGATCAATATCAAATAAGGTAGTTCACATGAACCATGATTTTCAAAAGAAAATACATTTTGTATAGGCTAATGTCTATTAGACAAAGAGAATGAATAAGCATTGGTGAATTGCTCAACATAGAAGAATAGGGGATACATCATACCTCAACTTTAGAGTCTAAACACTCCAAGTCAGTCCTAGATCCAAGCCTAGGCATCCAAAGAACCTCTACGGAAGGTGGACGGGTCCAATAAGTAAGGCTCCCAAGCTTAGAGAGGTTGGTTTCTCCAACAAAGCTCCTATCTCGAGAAGAAGCACCTTCTCCATTTTAGAGGTGAAAAACCCTAACAAAAGAACATGGAGATGAGGTGTTCATGGGTTCTAGGTGGGGTTTCACCATGGAAGGCCATGGTTCCGACCTAGAGGAAGGTTGAAGGAAGACTAACAACATGAACATAACGAAGGAAAGGAGAAAATTTACTAGATTTGGTCAAAATAACCAAGGTGGACCTTTAGAAACCCTAAATAGAGCAAATTTGGAACCCTAGGAGCCTTCTTCACCAAGGTAGGAAACTTTTTTTACCTTGGGACAACACCTTCCAAGAACACAATGCAATTTCTTCTGACAATTGTTGTCCTTTCTGGTTATGGCAACCAATACAGAGCCTGATCAAGTCCTACCCGCTAAAGGGAGGGATAGTATGGGAGAAAAAATTGTGGGAGAGTGAGTTGGTGACTAGAACACCAACGGGAGGGGGAAATCCTTCCAATCTATTCTACTAGGACAACAGGAGTTCTAGACAGTCTGTGTGAATTTCCATAGAGGCGTGGAGGGTGTTGTCTGCCGCTAGGAGGACAATGTTAACCTACTATCTATGGTGTAAACCAGGAGGTGTAACAATCAGACGAGTCCTAGTACAACTAGAAGATAGTTGTGCATCTACAATGATGAGGACATGTTGTTCAACTTGCTCTAGGACCAGATATATCCTAGAAACAATCCTTTCCAATATATATTTGTTCGTGCGATCTTCTAGTTAATGGGGAATATGGTAGTAATTTTTTTTTGCTGCCTATTATATAGCCATATTTCCCTACACAAACTCCCCTCCTACGTACAGGAGAGAAGGCAAGTACAATGAAGAAAACTTAACCCTAATGGGATAAGACAAATAGGTTTGGAGGTGTCATATCCCATTAGGATAAATATAAGAAGCTCAACAACAACTACCTTCTTATATTTATCAAATAAAATCTAGAGAAGACATATCAGAATGATAAAGCTCTATCTGACTGTCATCCCTCGCAGTCATCCACCACTTTAGGTTGACTCAAACATAGAGTCAAGCTGTTTCATGTTGTTTATTTTGCCTTTTTACACTATTAGGTTGTAACTTTCGTAAGCCCTGCCAAGTCTACCTCGGTTGTTGGGTCATTTACTCCCTTATTTTTGAATAAAAGGGTTTAGTATGCTTAAGATGCCCATGTCTTATCCTCATACCATAGTCTTATATCGGTCTCATTACCGATGTAGAAGCTAAGTCAGGAGTTCTTATAGGTGGAAAGTTAGGACTTTTTCCCTCACATAATGACTACTGCCCTGGTGCACTAGGCATTTATTGCACTGGTGGCACCAAAAACATTGGCTTTTTAGAACAACTAGGCAAATGTCTCTAGAATTGTAGAGACCTTTCCTTCATTCTCAGCTTAGTGCCCCTCCTTGGGTACTGCCATTATAGATGTACTATCTGTCTATACTTATGGAAGAGTCTACTTTCTTACCATATGTCATTCCTTCCCACATGTTCCACTGTTCCAACATGAATATGTCATTCAGGAACCTTTTCAAAACCCAAAGTTTCTATATTGAGGACTGGTAACCTAAGTTGTAATGTTAGTATCCAGTCTACTGTATGCATCACTGTTGTCCTAACCTACCCAACAAGAGCATAAAAAGTAGGATTCTCTATCCTGATTAGGTCAAGATGGGAATTATTAGGCACTTGTTATTCTCTTTCTTGATCCCTTGCACCCTTTCTTACTGCAACAACATTTCCCTCAGCAATGTGTTCCTCGTGTTCTCCAGTCATTTTTAAACTTCACCCTTTCTTCTGCACAAGTAGAAGTCATTATAGGATATACTGGAGGACACTACAACAGACTCAACACCTTATTCCTATGTCTCTTTAGACTCAGCAAACCTTAAGCTCTGATACCAAACTTGTAATGATAGTCGCCAAACTGACAAACAAATTGTTACTAAAAATGCAGAATAATTATAAGAAGTGGATTAACAAAAATCACTAAAAATTAAAACCATTTTTTTCTTGCAAAGAGATCCATTTCAAGGAAAACTCTTTAAGGAAGAACCAAAACCAGATATTCACATTGATGATATATTGTACATACACTGTGCCATCTCTTCTTAAGGATAACATATAACAGTTGCTTTCTCAAAACATATAAATAAAACAACAACAAACCTCAAGACATACAAGCTAAAATCTCAGATTGTTCATAAAACCAACACATACTAAATCCAAGGACCTGAGAGTATAGAGACAACACATATGACTTCTATCTACAAGACACGATAGACAGTACACTCAACCTAAGCTGTCACTACTGTCCCAGCTGCTGTTGTTCTCCTTCTACAGTACGGTCTCAACCCCCCTCGTGCACGTCCACCTAAAAAAAATATGGATCCCACAGGGTGAGACAATTGTCCCAGCGAGAGATATAACTCTCCACCAACAATGTTATTATCACAGTTAAATAGTATAATACTAAGCAGAGGATAGGAAGTTTAGAATATCCTTATCTTTTAAAGCATTACAACTATCTATGATAGAGCAGTAAATCATCTATTCACTTTATAAGGAATATGAAGAACATGTATATTATTTACCCATCATAATATATCAACATCTCAAGCTGATCTTGTGATGCTCATTTTCATGGTATGTCATCCATGAATCATTCTCATTTCTATTTGTTGGCCTCTGCCAATCTTCTAGCCAGGTGTTGGATTGTACCATTTCTGTGAATATACATCATCATATTCTGTCCAAGTATTGGACTATGCCAATCCTGTGCAACTATTCCAGGTATTGGACTATGCCAATCCTTTAATAATAGTCAGGTGTTGGGTTATTACCAACCTTGTAATAACAGCTAGGCATTGGGTTATACCAATCCTGAGATCATAGAGTTCATCCAGGCATTGGACTATACCAATCTTGAGATCGAGTTTAGCCAGGCATTGGACTATACCAATCCTGATTTCACAGCCAGGCATTGGACTATACCAATCATGAGGTCACAGCCATGCATTGGACTATACCAATCCTGAGTTCACAGCCAGGCATTGGACTATACCAATCCTGAGGTCACAACCATGCATTGGACTATACCAATCTTGAGATCATAAAGTTCATCTAGGCATTGGACTATTCCAATCTTGAGATCGAGTTCAACCAGGTATTGGACTATACCAATTCTGAGTTCACATCCAGGCATTGGACTCTACCAATCCTAAGGTCACAACCAGACATTGGACTATACCAATCCGGATATCATAGAGTTCAGCCAGGCATTGGACTATACCAATCCTGAGATCAATTTCATCCAGGTATTGGACTATACCAATCCTGAGTTCACAGCCAGGCATTAGACTATACTAATCCTGAGGTCACAGCTAGGCATTGGACTATACCAATCCTAAGATCGAGTTCAGCCAAGCATTGGACTATACCAATCTTGAGTTCACAGCCAAGCATTGGACTATACCAATCCTGAGGTCACATTCAAAGAACCATAGCCCTTGTTTTGGCTATGACTATAAGCATAAAACATGTATGATTAAGATTTCATTATTATTATTATATTCATTTATTATTATTATTATTATGTTACTAAGTTTCCATTTCCTAATTTATTTGAACATTATCATTTCTTACATGAGACTTTTATAAACATCTTGTTACCTCTCATTAGGCAACAACTAACCACATGGCTCACAAGGCCCATTAAACATCTTGTCACCTCTCACTAGGCAACAACTATTCACATGGCTTACAAAGCCCATTAAACATCGTGTCACCTCTCAATAGGTAATAATTAACCACATGGCTCACGAGGCCCATTAAACATCTTGTCACCTCTCACTAGGCAACAACTATTCACATGGCTCACAAGGCCCATCAAACATCTTGTCACCTCTCACTAGGAAACAACTATTCAAATGGCTCACAAGGCCCATTAAACATTATACTTGTTATACAAGCATTTAACATGCCTTACAAGGCTTATGCAAGAAGAGAAATACATCCTTCCCTATTATTAGGGTTAGGGTTTCCCTTTATAGCCGAATAGGGTTTCATGTTCATATTATTAATCCAAACCCTAATTCATTGCTCCACACATCTAGGAGCATACATTGATATCATAAGTATTCAATCATATTTATTCTCATCATTCATCATTAAATGATTATCAACACAAGGTATGGGTTTCTCTCTCATCCTGACTAGGATATTGATTACATCATACTTCATTAACTTAGCTTGACCCTTTCTCAAGGCATGTAGTCTCCACTTATCAAAGTGCATTAACCTCATTACATTTCAATGTAACAATTGACATACCACACTTCATGTGTTACTTATCCAAGTATATTGGATTTAAGGTGCATCAAGATGTAACAACCTTAAAGTACTGGATGTGATATTTACCATGCCTTGGTGTATCACTTCCCTCATCACTTTTAATTTTCTTAAGTTCATCAACTTATCTTGTATTAGGGTATTTCTTATCCTAATACTTTATCCACTATCCCATCATATTAATCTTGTAAAGTATTGTCCATAAGTCACACACTTGAATTACCCAACTATCATCAATGATATGGACTCATCTTGGGTTAAGGCATTGTTGATATAAGGTTGTCTATTATCAACCACTTTAGGTGTTTCACCTATCAAGGTATTAGCCACACCATTACTTGGTGTTACACTCATCACTCCTAAGAGTGTTTTGCCCTCACCTTTACAAAGTGTCTTGGGTTGGAGGTGTGCATATATTCACCATATTAGGTTGTAGGTGTATAGACACCACCATATCGGGCTAGAGGTGTATGAACACCATCCATATTGAGTTGGAGGTGTTTGTATGTGTGACCCATGTTGTGCATGAGGTATTAAACCATCACCATGTCGGGCTAGAGGTGCATTCAATCACCATATTGGGTGTCTCACCATCTAGGGCTGTGTATCGGGATACAATATCATGCAATAGCACTTGCTATTCTTTACTCATATTGATTTACCCAAATTAGGGTTTCATATCAACTTATAAGTATTCATTTAACCTTATATAGGGCATGGAGTCTATACTTGACTCTCTATCATGAAATAGGTGTATACTACACCCCCATATCATGCATGAAGGTATACGATCATATCCATATCATTTTAGTGAAGTAGGTGCATCATCTTATCGGGTTAGAGGTGCTTGCTTGTGTGCTTGCAACCGATATCACTTTTATAAAATGATTCCATCATCTTCAAGCTCTAGAACTTAGTTCTAACTATTACAGTTCATGGAAACAGGTCTAAGCAACTACTAGAACTCATAATTTCATCAACTATTTCAAGAAATTTCGGAATTAAAAGTAGATCATTAAATATAGAAATTTAGGTGATGAATAATAACATGGTTGAGTTCAAGTTATATAACCCGCCTTAAGAACAACTTCAAAGCTCCTCGATCCAAAGATCCACGTTCCTAAGGTTGAAGATGACTTTATCAAAAGTCCAAGGCTCGTTTACAACTTCTTCATATACAAAGAATCACCATGGATAAGCAATTGGTGAAGAAGAAAAGAAAGGAAGATCAAAACCCTAAAATCATGCTTCAATCCAAGGTTGAAGATGATCATGACCTCACCTTAGGGTTAAGACTTGAGCTCTTTCTTTATATAGAACCTTTGTACGATACCTCACAACCCTTGCATGATATTCCACCACTTGTGGCCAATATCCCCCTCACTTGTGGCCAAAAACACTTCACTATGGCCGATATCACCCTTCTTGGCCGATATCACCCTACTTGGGCGATATGATCTTGCTATTGGCGATACCCAAGGCCCATGCATGATACCACATCACTCCTGCACGATACAGGGATCCTATGAACGATAACTTTGGGAAGGAGGGTGGTAAGATCCGAAAAAGTCCACTAAGGGATGAAACTAGGGGTATATATACTTGTTGTTCATGAAGGAAGGTAAAAATGAGGTGTCATCAATTTGAGCTAGTAGGTGCCACGTGTCCATGCATGGATGACACGTGTACATGCATGCATCAACATTTATCTTGACATGAAAAATGGTTGAGGATCATTTAGGGATAAGGATTCGTCCATTACATATCCTTTTGAATAAGATATATCAATTAATTCATCACTTTATTCACAACTCGTCACAACTTTACTAAGGAAGTTGTAACCCGACACAACTCACCTCCTTGAGGTGCTTTGAATGACATGGGATTTTACAAGAGTCCACAAAACGATATGGGACTCCTCCTATGTCTCTTTGGCCGATTGGCACTCATATATAAGCTTTTCAACTTGATACAACTCAAGTTAGGGTTTCATATTCAACCCCTTTCTTGGTCATTTCATCACCAAGAGTAGCATCACTCATAATTGATTCAAACATGGTGTATCCTTCTTTATATCTCCTCTAAAATATACTAGGATGGAGTAGGGACACTCTAGAGGTGGTAATGTTCATATCAACCCTACATTTTGGGTAAATTATAATTTGTACCAAAATTGGTGCACAATGCACTAGCATTATTCAAACAAGTTCAAACTTGGAATTTAGGCTTTCCACAAGCCACCAACTTGCATCATTCTATCTATTATGATGATAAAACACTTATGGAAATTTCAAAATGTGACATTTTTCAATATAACCCCTCAACTTGGGTAAATTGCACTTTGGTCCAAAATAAAGGAACATTGCTCAAACAACATTCAATCAGAACCAAACTTGGAACATAAGTGTGTCACATGATAACAAAACACCTTAGAGGATTATATTAAAGTTCTAAGAAACTTTATTAGCAAAAAAAATAGGGTTACCTCATAACCCAGGTCAGGTTCATTACAATGTTAATCAGAGTTTATATATGGGTCCTTGAGATATGTTTGTGGATATTGAGGATATTCCATGAGATTGTTTTAAATGTTTAAAAGAAAAAGTTTTGTCTTATAAAGGACTTTCCAATAAATTCCACACACTAAATATATTTTGGAAGAGAGATAATGAAATCATCTAGACTTTATTAATCAATAAAGTGCCATATACTAATATGAATCCTTTAGTGGCTTTTTATCAAAGCACTAACAATATATGGTAGTATCTCCTTATGGACTTTGGATTGTGGGATAAGGTACAAGATAAATAGGAATACAATTAATTGTTTCCTAAAACATGACACCTTACCTAGTAGTATCTTACTTGTACACCAAGAGAGGAGAAGGAAAGAAGGCCCGAAGAGGCAGGACTAGTGAAGGGGGTTCTGTGAGCAATGTATATATGTAGGGGTAGACTCCATCCTTCACGTCAGAGTATTCACCACTAATAGTTCAAGAAGGAATCCCAACCCCAGACCGATGATGGGAAGCCATAGACAAGGACATCATGGAAACACCAAGATCTCCCCTGTGAACAATGGGAGGGGTCGGCAGACCTGAAGTAGAATCCAAGACGTGGCAACATGCACCCAAGCGAATTTCATAGCACATGAGCAATCAGTTACTGGGCTTGGAAGAAGACGGTGGAGGCAAGGGGATCTTCACTGGTTCCCTTTGAGTTCTAGAGAAGAGAGGTGCTGAAGTGGACTCCTTGTCGGCCATTGCAGACCCACTGTGAAGGGAGAAGGAGGAGGGCTCAAGAGTCTGGGATGGAAGTTGCATGCCGTGGTACTTCTATGAGGGGAGGGCGATCCCTGGGGTTGGCTTTAAGGTTGTTGGGTCGTCTGGTTGGCAACAGTAGTAATTGGGGTGAAGGAGTGGGGGTGTTGTCGATGTCCACCTACTTCCGACTCTGGCCCTGGCATCACATCGGAGTGGTGTGAGGGCGTGTGGAAGCCCTTATGTGTGTGGACTTGGTTTCCCTGGCCGCTGGTGTTGGGCGGCGAGAGTGGAGTTAGGCGGCGAGGATCTTAGGTGGCGGTGAGGACACTAGGTGCCACCTACAATCCAGCCATGGTGACAGGTAGTATAGGTGGTAGAGAAGTGATGCGTGGAGGGGGAAAGGGCAGTGCCACCTTTGCACCTCCATTCGCACCACGTGCGGAGTCCGAAGCCGCAGACGTGCGTAGGGCAGAAGATCTGCCCGTCATGGGGTAGAAGGAGAAATGAAATGAAATGACCAAACGACCCCTAGAGTCATGCGTTATCAGTAAGGGCAAAGAGGTAATCTCCCTTTTACTTATGATCTGGGTGAGAATTAAAAAGGAAATACTAAAAGCTGACGTGGCATTGTTTGATTGGTCCAAATTCGATTATCTTGCAAAATATGTAGTTAATTAGTGGTAACTTGAAATATAGCGAAACTATATATCAAATTTCTCAAAAAAATTAGAGGAATCCAAAGAAAATTTAACCAGATTCTGATTAAGATTCTTGTTCCAAAAGTATATGCAATATATGTTTGATGAGTTTAATAGAAAGGAGAACCTATATTTTGTTAAACTGATGCTTAATTGAGTAGATTAGGTTATGTTGAGATAATACCTGATCTTGTCATGTCTAATAAGGAAATATGAGATAATGATTAATAATTGGCAGTTGTAGATTAATAATCATATACATGTTGTTTTAGGGTTTTAAAACCAATGTTGACATCTTACTATGATCTAATGTTGATAATGTGATTTAGATATCATGGATAATCTAATATGCTTAAATTGATGATTAGGGTTTAACCTAATATGCATAACTGGGTTTTTAATCATAGAAACCATGATATGGTGGAATTAGGGTTTGTGACCCTAATCCCTAGTCCAAATGTAAGATAACCCTAAACCCTAGTTTAGGATCACATCTAGATCTGATTAATGTAATGTGAATACATGGAGACACATATGTAATATGCATGTTTTAGAAATTGTTGATTGTATGCTTTGTTGCTTGGATGTTTGGATGCACTCTTAAAAGTACATATCATGTTCTTCATGGTTTCTATAATGGCATAAGGTATGTGGTTATGCTTATGAATACATGTATTGAATTCTGAGTTTTCTGAGATTTCTCGATGAGATTGAATGAAAGATAAACTACTTGCTTGTTTATTGCAATATACTAGATCTCAGACCCTACCCTAGAAGTTGACATTTTGGACTTAGCCAAAAAAGGTTGAAGGTTATACCTAAATAGATGTTTAGTATAACCCCAATGAGATAATGAATGTATAGATCACCTTAATATAACCTAATGTTCTAACATTAATCTTAGGTTTATAATGGATACATAAAATATGCCACATAACTCATTTTGGTGGTAATATGAAGATAAGGAACTTAATTGGATGAATAATTTAGATAATGGGCCATATGAAATATCTCATAAAAAGAAGTCTTAAAAGTGGAAACAAACTTCAAATTCAAAATCTACATATCAAAATTAACATACATGTCAAATTTAGGAGAGAGAAAATGAGTAAAAGGCATAAGTAATGCATAATGTGATTATATAACTTTAAAATATGGAAATAATGACAAATTCATATTCAACACATCAAAGATAACTTGTGTATGAAGTTTGGTTCAATTTGGATATTGTTTGTGCAAGTTATGCAATTTTAGGTACATTTTGGACTTTTATGCAATTTACCCAATTGGGAGGTTTTCTTTGGAAATTTTCACATGAATTATAATCCTTATATATTCCCTTACCATTCTTGAGTTTTTTTAACCATATTGCACCTAGTTGCACCTTGGTTTGAAGGTGTTTCTTTCCAAGGGCATTTTAGGGATTACTCTCTTTATAAATGAGCTTATCTTTAGAAGCTATCAACCAATGGGGTCATTTCTTTGATTGGAAGTCGGTTGGGATGGCATATAAGTGTCCATAAACTGACATTTGATATTCAAGAATCCTCTATGAGCTGTCCTCTTGCATGGCCATGAAATCCGTAGGTTAAGGACACATGGAAAGCTCCATGGACACCTCATGCTTGATTTCTTCCTTCTTCAAAAAAGTTTGCATCTCCATGGGCACCCTTAGCATTGGGCATATGGAAAGTAACTTGAAACCTTGTTCTTGACTTCTTCCTTATCCATAAAGGCTTGCATGTCCATGGACACCCTTATACATGACACATGGAAAGTCTCATATACACCTCATACTTGACCTCTTTCTTTATATATAGCCACATCTACCCCTTCCCAACTCCAAATTCAAAAACTCTTGCTCTTATTTCTTTCCTCTAGCTTAGAGAATAACACCTACTCTATTGGGCCACTAAGGTGTTGTCCCAAGGTAAAAAAAGTTTCCTACCTTGGTGAAGAAGGATCCTAGGGTTCCAAATTTGCTCTATTTAGGGTTTCTAAAGCTCCTCCTTGGTTATTTTGACCAAAACTAGTAAATTTTCTCCTTTCCTTCCCTACTTTCATGTTGTTAGTCTTACTTTCACCTTCATGCAGGTTAGATGCATGGCCTTCCATGGTGAAACCCCACCTAGAACCCATAAACACCTCATCTCCATGTTCTTTTGTTAGGGTTTTCACCTCTAAAGTGGAGAAGGTGCTTCTTGCTCGAGATAGGAGCTTTGTTGGAGAAACCAACCTCTCTAAGATTGGGAACCTTACTTATTGAACCTGTCCACATTATCTAGAGGTTCTTTGGAGGCCTAGGCTTGGATCTAGGACTTGGACTATTTAGACTCTGAAGTTGAGGTATGATGTATCCCCTATTCTTCTATGTTGAGAAATTCACCTATGCTTATTCATTCTCTTTGTCCTATGGACATTAGCCTATAAACAATGTCTTTTCTTTTGAAAATCATGGTTCATGTGAACTACCTTATTTGATATTGTTCATGTGATCATGGATATTCTTTTGAACTCTTATGTTATGCTTTGTTCATGATGGAACTCTAGAAGATGACATGTGATGTCTTTTTCCCACTTATGAGGTGGATGTATATGTTGGTCACTTATGTGGTGACTAGTTTATATATTATGACTATACTTTCTACTTGCCTCTACATTTAACATGCTATGTGATTTAGTAGAACTAGAGTACTGTAATTGCATTGGTTTTTATGACAGATGTGTTATTTCCTTCCGAGCAGATGTGATATTTCCTGCTCTTTTGGGATGGAAAGGAACCTCATTCCTAGGGAAAGATGTGTGATTCTTGGCCCATGTTTTATATATTTGGGATATGGGAAGTATTACTTTCTCTATCAAGTTTCAAGTTTATGAAACTTGGCCGCCTTTGTGTTTATATTGTTCTAGGGCTATGTTTATCTCACATGCATGTAGGTTGATGATATGGGGTGTGTGCCCTAATTATTTACATGTGCTTGTGTGGCATAATCTTTATGTTTTATTAATGGTAAGTATTCTTTTGTTATCATATGGTTTCAATTCCTTTTATCTTGA
Source organism: Alisma plantago-aquatica (assembly GCA_963693085.1). Lineage (NCBI taxonomy): Eukaryota > Viridiplantae > Streptophyta > Magnoliopsida > Alismatales > Alismataceae > Alisma > Alisma plantago-aquatica. Next base: position 602,068,322 of record OY856415.1, read on the forward strand.
TGCCCATTTGGGTGGTCCTTATCCTTTCTATGGGAAGCCTTTTATATTTGTTGTCCTTTATTCCATATATAGCTCAATTTTCCTATTTAGTATGCACATACCAGCCTTTGTTGATGTCATCTATTTTCTCTTCTTGCTGGGGTATGCTTCCTGTAACATCCCAGGATTTGAGGCCTCGGATAAAACACTCTTAAAAGGAATGATTGGACTACCCATATCACCAAGGTGCACCTCCTTTTCCAGGAGCCCATTACTAAAAAACTCCATAGTTAAGCATGCTCAACTTGGAGTAGTACTAGGATGGGTGACCAGTCAGGAAGTTGATCCTGGCTTGCGCGTCAGTGTGGACAAAGTGCGCAGTTAAGGCTAGTGGTGGTTTGTGGGGCCAGTCGTCATTACAAATGGCATCAGAGCCATAACCCCTCCAGTAGGTGGGCCCGGGCATTACAAATGGTATCAAAGCATAGGTTCCTCATTTAACCACTAATAATTATTAAATTTTACAAACTCCATAGAACCCAAGGGAGTTATTAGAGGATTATCTGAAAGACGGAGGTGTCTAGAAAAGGATCACGACCGGGGGTTGGCAATATTTTCCTCCGCACCGCTAGTCAGAATCCGAGGACTCCCAGATCTGTGTGACTTCCTGGCCAAAGTCTTAGGGTATGAATCGAAATAAGATACCTTTAGGACTTCTCACCTTATTCATCCCTTCTCATCATGAAAATTCTGATAAGGACCTAAAGGATTAAGGTTTTCTTTCTTCTCCTCACCCTCTTGAGGTATGGGTAAGGTTAATAAGATTTAAGGAATCCTCCGCCAAATTAATGAAATGCATGTAAATAAGATGTCATGGATATAAGCTTAATAGAGTAAGCACAAAATAAATAATAGATACATGCTTAGGTCGTATGACATAAGTTGTCATGTCCTTAGAAGAGACATGAGGCTAGACCTTCTTGTCAGGAGGATAAGTTAGTCTTGGAGATAGAGATCTCCATTGCAAGTAGAGACCTGACACATCCTCTGAGGATGATGCTAACCCTAACCCTAAGTGAAGGTTAGAGAGAGATGAGTTGGACCAGGTGTTTGAAAGGACATGCCTTTGGGATTCCATATGATCCATGGGTGACCTAGCACCTTTGGCAACCCAACCCTGGAAAGGGTCGTGCATGTTAGGGTAAAGGATAGCTCCTTAGATGATAATGTTAGTGAAGGACCTTAGAAACCCTATGGGCTTGTGCAAGTAGGGTATAGCTGGCACCTAGGGCACGTCATGGTGCTGACAGTAGGATGAAACCTTGGATTAAGAATCATGAGGGAGCACAAAGGGTTATGGATGATCTTGAGAAAACCTAGGCTTCACCCATGTAGGGCATGCCTTGAGGTTGATCCTTCATGAAGAGAGAGAACCTCTCATGGTGAGGTTGGATGTAGGGTTAGCTCTATAGAGAGCAGGAAACCCAACAAGAAAGTTGGAAGCCTAAAACCCGGAACAATGGATGATAGTGGTTGCCTCATGATTGATCCCTGAAAGTTGGTGATACCTCGGTTTCCTTTAGAGGGACCAAACCCTTGAGAAAAGATGACGTTTCTGGTACCTACGTGCCTATGGTATAGATGTATACCTTCCGAGGTAGGAAGAAGAGTTCCTTAGACCTAGAAAGGTTTGGTAGCAGGCTATGAGGCCTTGTACCTTGTTAGTTGTCCTTAAGGAGGACCCAACCCTAAGTGTTGATCAAGAAGAAGGATGACAGGAAGTGCACAAGATGCCTTTTGCAAGCTTGATTCATGGTTCAGAGATAGAGCGTGCAGTTGGACACCTAAAAGTGAACCTAGGGTTCCTAGGCCTAAGAGGGGAAGTGGTATACCTAGTGCTCATGATGAGAATTAAGTTTCTATAGTTTTGAGCATGGTACGCCTCATGAATAAAGGAAAAGGGAAGTCCCTTAAGTTTAAGGTATGTGTAATGAACCCCTCATAGCTAGGTAGATGATAAAGGAAGGTATGATCTTGATCCAGCATTAAGGAAAGAGGACAAGTACGACCTAGCATGGTTCAGTAGGTGATCTGTTTATGCCTTAATAGCTTGCTAGGGTTAAGTAGGCTCATGTGGATGTAAACCTTAGACCTAAGAGCTTTTGTGACCTTGTTGTCAAGAGGAAGTTTTCCTCCGATCCTGGGAGAGGGACCCCTTTGGTAGGGTGTATATCAGTTTTGTTGGTTTAAGGTAACCTAAAGAGGTCTCATAGGATCTTGAGAAGCTAAGAGTAAATTACATGGTATGAGAACAAACCTGCAGACCCATAGATATCCATCTCTAAGTGCATGTGGATGTGTTACCATGGAGGTAACTGGTAAGGGGCCTGACCAAGGTAGGCAGGTCACCATGACCCCTATGAAAGGATGAATGTCAGCCCATGTATACAAAGAGAGATGAAGAAGGCATGGGTAAGGTTCTAAGTTGGACATGTACTATAAATGGAATCCTAAGTCTATCCTAGGGTCTGGTAGGGATAAGACCGATGAAAGTAGGAGTTGCCTAATTCCCTAATTACACATGACCATAGGGTCGGGAGGTAACAGCTATCATTGTCTGAGGGCCATGGGTTAGGAGATTGATCACCTTCATGAACTCATGGGACCCAAAGGGCAGATGAGTAGGGCACTCTCTTAATGCATAAGGGAAGAGGGATGACCCCAAAAGAGTCAGTACCCTATAGACCTAGAGGAGATGACCAAGGATATAAACCTCAGTAGGCTCAAGACTAGTTTTCCATGGAGGTAACTTTGATATCAAAATGGTTGTGATGTAGAGACATATGTGACACGTTGCAACTTAGATGTAAAGGTGTATTGGTAAGGTGGGTTGTACCATCTCTACTCTTAGATCTGGAAGAACGTTGTATTTGGACTACAGCCAAATGCTTATTTCCTCTTGTTATGGGAGTGAGAGATAGGGCATTATGCATGCCATACATCAAAGATAAGAGATGATGTAGGTTGGAACGTTGCCACGAGAATTGGGGATAGAGAAGATAACCTACCTTGGTAAAGTGAATGATACATGGATGGTTTGTAAACACTAAGAGGAATGAGGTAGTCCCCTTATGAGGATGTTTTTATCATGAACTATGTAGAACTTACAAGTTATACCAGGTTGAGTTTGATCACCATGATGATGAAATCAAAGAAGTGTTCTTAATGAAGATAGACATAGAGTTTGAGGTGAGATGATAAGTGAAATACATGGAAGTGTATGTCTTCAATGCTACCTAATACCTAAGGATGTGAAGTGGTAATGGATGCTCTGGTTGAGATACATCTGACTTGTTTGACTAGAAGCTAGAAAAGGTTGTCTAGCTAACCCTAAGTTCAAAAAGGAGAGGTGTTTGGATAACACTCAGATGTAACAAGATACATTGAAAAGTTAATGGTTGTTTGGTTATCCAGTCTAGTCCTGGATACAATGAAAGGATGGTGGTGGAACCTCAAGTGCACTTCTTTGGAAAAGAAGGTGATGAAACCCCGACTAGAGTGGTTTAGGGTTTCTGAGGAATTGATCTTGAAGAATAATGACATACAGGAGATCATGATTTTAAGATCACCATACACTGTGGTAAATGGCAATAGCACTTTGGATGCTTAAGATGAAGTTGCATGTGGTTTATGGCCATGCAAGCCTGGAGGTAAAGGATGAACCCCAGTAACCCAGTGTATCGATATAGAGGATGAAAGAGTCCCTGAGAGGGAATGGGAGCTCAACACTATGGATGTTGTGATAGGTCTTCCTTGGGCCAAGGAAGGTCGAGATGCAATATGGGTTATGGTAGGTCGCCTTACCTAGATAACATGAGAAAGAAAGAGTTCTGTTAAGGGACATATCTAGTTGAACTACCCATGAGAGAGATGGTTCAACTACACCATGAAGTGAGTTCAAAGGTTCTTGAGTTTGACCTAAAGGTTCACTTTCATAAAGTGAAAGTAGGTACATGAAGAACTCAATGTTAGTATAGCTTATCACCCCTAACTACGGTTAGTATGATCCAGACTAAAGGGTCTGATGAGGGCATGTGTTCTTGTTCAAGGTGATAGCTAGAGACAGTCCTTGTCCAAGGGATGATGTGATGATAACCACCATAGCCAGTATCAGGATTTAATGAAGCTCTGTAAGAGAGGTTATGTCGGTCACCACTTCAGTAAGGTGATGTTGGTGAAAGGGACCACATGATGGTTAGAAAAGGACCTCATGATGGTTAGAAAAGGGACCACAATGTGGGTAGATGAAGTCACTTTGATTGTGCAAGGGCTGAAAGGAGCCTAAAGACGATGAGAGTCGTGAGCAGATGCAAAGTGGACTAACATACAAGTTACTATGGGAGAATATGTGACATGCAAATCTGACACCTCTAAGTTATAGCTAAGGAACTGAGTCCCCGATACATGGGTCCATTAGAGATGGATGGGTGGAGAAGGTTAGGTTTGACCCTACCCCTCAGGATAGAGTAATGGGAGATGTTTTCCATGTGTCCAATTTAGAGCACTATGTGAGGTGCCTCGACCATGTGCTGAGCAATGAACCTAGTGAGCCCCAAGGGAGGTTGAAATGGCCTGAGTCACCTGTGTAGTTTATAGACGCCAGGATGAAAGAACTCAGAGAAAAGAATATGTGATGATAAAGGTTCTTTGGAAACACCATGAGTACGGAAAAGCCACATAGGGGCCAATGATGGACATGGAAAGTCTTATCCTGAATTGACTGTTTGTTTGCTTGTTTGAATTTTGAGGACAAAATTCCTATAAGAGGGGAAGGATGTTACCACCCCAATTTTGCATATGTTTTCATAATTGAAATGTAATGATTTTATATGAACTTAATTGGAAAAGTTGTATGCGTAGTTTCAAAGGATGGATTTATTTGCAATTATCCTTTTGATAGGAATTTTGTGGTTCCTATTATCACTATGTTAATCCAATAATGGATATAAAAGGGAAGAAAAGGAGAAAAGTCCAAATAATAGAGAAAGATAAAGGGAAATCCATAAAAAGAAATCTATTAAGAAGGAAATTTGAAATGATGAGGAAAAGGTAAGAATTACGTGGAAATCATGTGGTGGTGCCTCTTGTGGCCTTTTGGAATAAAAGCAAAGGGTTTTTATAAAGGGGTATTTTCTTTCCTCGTTAGTGTTGAGATTAAATAATCTTGGAAAAATTGAGTTTTTGGATAATGGTAATAATCCTTGCCACTTTTGGATTACTTGAACCCCAAGGGAAAAGAGGTAAGAATAAAAGGGAGGAGACGGCCGTAGGAATCTTTCCCTGCCCTTCCTCGGTAATCCATAATAGTTGAAGTATTAGAAACCCTATTACACTTGTCTATATAAGGGTTGGGATCTCATGCATCCAATATGGAAGTCGGCGCATGGCTATGCTAGAAACCTATTCAAGGTGCGTAGAGAAAGAGATGGGCTGTCTGGCTTTTCGTTTCTAGCCCTAGCTTCCCTGGACCTAACTTGGTTCATCTTCATGCTGTGAAGAGTGCGACGAGAGTTAGGCACCGTCGCTCGTCCTTCCCACGGTGGCTGCGAGAGAGAAGGATGTTGACGCCAATGCCTAGGATTTCACCTCCAGTGTTAAAGATAGGTCCAAGCGGGTTCTACAGGAGGGCAAAGGATAGGTGGTCGACGTCCCCGCACATGCCGCAGATGGCATCGGGATGCGGAACCTCACCAGGTGGCGCTACCCTTTCCGAGCCTGACGTCCGTAAGAAAAGAAGACGATAGGAGGGCGGAGTTGTGGGTTGGCCTCGCTGGAGTAGGATCTGGGGATGGTTCCTACCACCGGAGTCGACGATGATCGCCTGGGAACCTGTATCACTCTGGTGAGCAGGTAAGCAAGAAGGGTGGGCGGAGACAGCCGTGCCCTTGTTGGATGGTCGGTGGCAGTCTGGCAGCAAGATCCGTTGGGAGGAGGTTCGCAGGAAGGGAGCATGAGTCCAAGGGGAGCTATCGGGGCGGGCGAAGCTGAGAGCGGCATGTGGAAGAGGCTAGTCAGGAGCAGCTCCAGTGGCCACGATCGTTGGTACGTGCGGCTGATTGCAGAACTCGAGGAGGAAGAAACCTTGGGGATGGCCCCTCGCCGAAGAGCCCCCAGCGCCGAAGAGCACCCAGTGCCAGAAGCATGGCGTTCTGTGTTCACGTGAAGAAGACAATCCAGGAGAAGGATAGGGACGCGATCCAAGTGCTTGGACTGGGTGGCTGGGCCAGCCGGTTCTGAGGCAGATTGAACGGGATCGTTGCCCACTCAACCAACTGGATGCGGGTCCCAAGTGGCGTGGCCCAATAGGAGGCCGACACATCACCCTTGACAAAGGTAAAAAGGTTTAACCTTTCACAAATTATAGAAAATGCTAGGAGTTTCCGAAAATAGAAAATCTATATATCAAAATGATTGGGAAAATAAGGGGAATACAAATAAAATATGTTTGAAGTATTATTATGCTCCCTGTTCTAAAAATAGGATAATATATATGTTAAGTGAAGATTTATAAATGGAACCCTAGATTGGATATTAAACATGTTAATTACATTAAAAGCCCTTGTTTTATGCCCTTATCTGATATTGTTTAAACAAGATGGGAAATGAAGGTGATCATGTTAATGATGTTGAAAAGATAGGGTTTCCAATGTGTATAATCATGTTTATGAGAATTAGGTTTTGGAACTAGGATATGGTAGTGAACATAAATTGGATCAATGTGATCATAATTGACAATTTTGTTGGATATGTAATTAGGGTTACTCATGATGTCTAATTTGGATTAATAACTCTAATAAACAATTATGTGATGGGATTAGGGTTTATACCTCTATTCCTTAACCAAACCCTAATGCCCTAGACTAGGACCGAGTAAGGTTTACTTGGAATAATATGTGATTGTGACAATTTAGGATTTTCATACATGCAGATTAAACAATCAATTGCTTGATTTGCTTGCTCGGATCTATTGACTGGTTGATTGAATCTACTTGAAGTATAACTGTATATTCTGCATGGAAAAGGTATGTGGTTAATCTGCATATTGGTGAAGGACTTGGATGATAAGGCATGAAGTTTTGGACTTGGATGATAAGGCATGAAGTTTTGGACTAGCTTAAGGAGTTAAAGCTTGGAGACAAAGTTGTTATGGTTTATATTTCCCTCTACTTAGATCCTTATGTTGTATCATCATGTAAGCCCTTACGGGATATTATGATGTACTTTTGTAATAACCTTGTGATAAATTGAATATAGTCAACATTTTTATTCCGCTGCTATACTTTGGTTGTTTTGAATACCATCTATTGAAATTTGAAAATGTTACACCTATTCCAGCATACCTTTGAGTGTGTTTGGAATGTATGTTTTATTCTTCAAATCTTTAGTAAGGGGGTGATCCCGCCTCTTTACATTTATTTACTTCTTGCAAATTATAATGTTCCTATGAGTATCATGAAAAGTAAATAACAATATTCTGAGCCCTGGGTTAGACTGATCTTAAGGGTAATGCACATGAGCCCTGGAAGGACAGTGATTACACCTAAGGTAGTCGACCGGATATGGGTTAGAATATTAAAATAAGTTTATGTTCTTATATGCAAGATAAAGATGTTTGCTTATATGTGTACTTGTGATTATTGTTTGAACCCACATACCAATATAGAAATATACTGATCACGTATTTGTTTGTCGGCATTTTAGGTATCAGGTATACTTGATTCATGTGCATGAGGTTACAAATTAAAGATGTTGAAGATTCTACAGTTATTCATGAAGGTTTAGGTATAATGGTATATCATCATACATGTACATGTTAACTCTTTCTAATATTTATGTAACTCCTTAGAGGAGCTTTTTATGCAAACATATAAGTATTTGTTTATTAATTCGAATTGTTTACTATTCTATATTATTTCTTGAATCTGATCCTAGAATTTATGAGTAATGATTCACGACTTTAAGGTTTTAGACACTCAAAAGTATGGGACATTATAGACCATATAGGTCCCATATTACATTGGCAGTGAATGTCCATAATAGCTTATGACATCACAAGCAATGAGAGGTGCCTAGAAGCAATGAGCAATTCCTATTCACACATTAATGATACCTAAGTAAATGGAAAGTTGGAGATCAACTTCATCCTACAATCTGTGTATGGTGTTAGAATTTTTGTATAATCTTTTGCCACTGATATACAAATTGAACTTGTGACATGGAGTAGTTATTCTCTTCAACATTCAATCTTATTCCTTGCACCAGGTCACACTATATGAGATATATGTAATCTCAATATCACATATTGAGTCATATGTGCATGGCCATGCTTTTCTCAGTCACGCTAATCATTAGGCCTAGGATATCATACTCCCGTAGGAGGGAAAAATGCAATCTACACCACTCACAATCAGTCCCCATGTGTCCAAGTGACCCAATCACCACCTTTATAATAACCGTTATTCAAGATTATGTTTGATTGTGTCAAAGCATACTGAACGACTTGCTATGAGTGTAGTAACTTCAGGTCTAAGAACCACAATCACCACCAACACTATGAGAGATGATTATGACTACCATGGAAATGGCTTCCATGTGTTAGACTCATAGTGAATTTGTCCGGTACACGATTCTCTAACATATATATGTGTACTTGGTTTGATATTGCCATATCATGACTAATGAGATTCTATTGTCAACCAACTCACACTCTGATCTTATGTGTTACTTCTATCTATCTACCTCCCACAATAACAACTGATCATGTACATAATGAGAATGTATATACTCTTAACATCTGTATGATCTCATTGTTCAAGCCATGTACTTAAATACATACATCATTGAGTAATATCATTCTCTATACATTTATAATGTTACATCATTATCTCATAACTGAGTTAAATAGAATAAATTGGAAGCTTGCATTTATTTATTAATCAAATCATTTACATATTATGTCATTACAATCAACATATTATTGTCTCTATAGGCATACATAGAAATAGACTACCACTTGCACTTAGAGCCAATCGCCCACAAATTTTATTCCAAGTGATCTAACATCTCCATCATTTTTTGTTGTGAAAGTGACTTTGTCACCGGATCAACACATTGTTCTCAGTTGGTACTATGCAAATCTTTACATCTCCTCCTTATACAATCTCTCATATGAGATGGAACTGCCTTTGTATATGGTTTGAGCATTGATGTGATCTAGGTTCCTTATCCTGTGCAATGACTCCATTGTTGTCACAATATAGCTCAATTGCATTGCTGATGCTTGGAACGACCCTAAGTTTAGAAATGAACTTCTTGATCCATACAACCTCCTTTACTACATTCGATGCAATAATATACTCAACCTCTATTGTAGAATCAACAACTGTCACTTACTTGGAACTCTTCCATCTTACAACTCTATTATTTAGATAAACATGAATCCTAATTGTGATTTGTAATCATCTTTGTTAGTCTGGAAACATGCATTGGTGTAACCCTTTACCACCAATTCTTCCTCTCCATGGTAGATCAAGAACTGATCCTTAGTCCTTCTCAATTTAAGGATGTTCTTTATGATCATCCAGTGAGCATCACTTGGATCTGACTGATATCTGGTCATCAATCCTAAGGCATATGAGACATCAGGATGGGTACACAACATTACATACATGATTGATCCAATTGCTGAGGCATATGGAATCAAACTCAAAGTTTTCAGTCGGATCTCTCTGACTTGTTTTCTAAACAGATCCTCCCTTGGATAACTGGGACTTTGATCTTTAGAGATGGTAACTCCATTAAGATGGAAAAGTTTCCTCTCTTCAAGCTCTCCATGCTGAACCACTTCAACACTTTGTCAATGTATGTGCTTTGACTTAGTCCAAGAAGCACTTTAATATATCTCAATAGATCTTAATCCCTAAGATGTAGGATGCTTCTCCCAAGTCTTTCATAGAACATGTATTTCCAAGCCATGTCTTTACATTTTTAAATTAGGGATGCCATTCCCCATCAATAGTATGTCATCTACATATAATAAGAGGAATGTTACTATGCTCCCACTATCCTTATTGTACACACAAGGTTCATCTTCATTTTGAATAAAGTAAAACTTTTCATTGTCTCATCAAAACGACGATGCCATCTTTAGGATTCTTGCTTCAATACATAGATTGACCTTTGTAGTGTACATACTTTATTTGCATCCTTTGGATTTATAAAACCTTCAGGTTGTGTCATGTACACATCCTCTAGAAGATTCCTATTAAAGAATGTGGTTTTAACATGCATATGCCAAATCACATAGTCATAATAAGATGCAATGGCAAGCATGATCCTGATGAACTTCACCATGGCCACTAGTGAAAAGGTTTTGTCATAGTCAACACCTTAAACTTGTTTGAAACCCTTTGCGACCAATCTACCCTTATAGGTTTGTACTTTACCATCCATGTCAGTCTTCTTCTTGAATACCCACTTGATTACAATGGGTTTTAACCCTTCAGGTGGCTCCACTAAAGTACATACTTTGTTGGTATACATGGATTCCATCTCATATATCATGGCCTCAAGCCTTTTCTTAGACTTTGGTCCTTTAATAGCATCTATATAGGTTATTGGATCATCATCTATCACCAATTCACTGCCTTCCTGAGTCACAAGATATCCAAATATGTCAAGTTTAAGGTGTGTCCTATTAGATATATGAGGTACCTATGTTACTTGAGGAATTTGAGATTCCACAACACTTTGTGATTCTCTTTGTTCCTCTTATACATTTATCAGTTCAATGCTCCCTTGGTGGCCTTGAACCTCTTCGAGTTCCACTTTCCTCTGACTGATTACTTTGGAAATAAAATCCATCTATAGGAATACAACATCTTTGGCAACAAACACTTTGTTGTCAGATAGGGAATAAAAGTAATATCCTTTAGTCTCCTTAGGATTTCCAAAAAAATAACATTTATCAGATTTAGGTCCAAGCTTTTTAGTAAACATTTTCCTTACATAAGTTTCACATCTCCAAACCTTCATAAAAGACATATTGGGACACTTCCCACTCCATATCTAATATGAAATATTTTGAACCGACTTAGATGGTACTTGGTTTAGTGTAAATAGAACTGTTTGTAGAGCATAACCCAAGAAGGTAGTCAGAACCTCAACTAAACTCATCATTGATCACACCATGCCCAGTAATGTGCGATTCCTTCTTTCTGATACACCATTATGCTAAGGAGTTCTAGGTGGAGACCAATGGGATACGATCCCATGGTCTCTTATAAGGTCCTCAAACTCTTGTCTTAAGTATTCTCCACCTTGATTCGAATGAAGTGCCTTAATACTTTTGCCAAGTTGGTTATGAAATTCATTCATAAACTCCTTCAACCTATCAAGAGATTCTGACTTATGTTTCATTAGGTAAACATAACCGTACCTGCTGAAGTCATTAGTGAAGGTAATGAAGTACTGATACCCACCTCTAGCAGTTGTTCTAAAAGGCCCACATACATCAGTATGTATGAGTCCTAATAGATCACTAGCCCTCTCATGGTTCTAGTGAAAGGGGTCTTATCCATCTTGCCCAACAAATAAGATTCACATGTCTCTATTGATTCAAAATCTAAAGAGTCTAGATAGCCATCCTTATGGTGTCTAGATATGCGATTCTCATTTATGTGCCCTAGATGACAAAGCCAAAGGTATGCTTTGTTTGGGTTGTTGAGTTTTAGTCTTTTAGTATTTATTTTATAAACATCTGTCTGAAAAACTACCAAGACTACCACATGAAATAAAGGTAGAAATTGGCATTGAGTTAATACATATAACTCAACCTACATTTAAAGCACCCAATCACATTGTTCTAAAGGAAATGATCAAACTAAAGAAACAATTGGGAGAACTAATAGGTAAAGGATTCATCCAGCCTAGTTTTTCCCTTTGGGTATGTGTCATCCAACTCACGAAAACACCATTAACTAAGCGGAAGTGTTTCTTAGCAACGGAATTACTGAAAATCACTAAAAATTAAAACTTTTTACAAAGAGATCCATACATTGGAAAACTCTTTCAAAAAAAACCAAGGTAATTCAATTACATTCTAGTTAAAAAGTACATCTCTTGTACCATTCCTTCTTGAGGTTATAAGCATCAACTGCCCTGTTAAAACTATATACAGGCAGTATAAAAACATTGAGGCATCAAGCCAAAATCTCAGATCGTTTCATTAAACTAACTACTGACTCCAAGGACCTGAGAGTATAGAGATGACACATAGGACTCTATTTACACATATACAAGACTTGACAGCCAGTGTCTCCACTTGACAAAATCACTGTTTCTACCTAAAACGTTGGATCCCACAGGGGTGAGACAATTGTAAATTGCCCCAGCGAGAGATATAACTCTCCACCAAAATATTATTATTGCAGTTTAATTGAATAAAACTGTGCAGAGGTATTATATATTCAACAACAGATAGATTAATGTCTAAATAGATTAGAGCAGTATTCTTATTTAAAGTGTTTCATCTATAACTTGATAAAACATCATATCATTTATCCAATAAGGAATTAAAGAACATGTACCACATCTATCCTTCTAGGATATGCTAAGCAGGGTAATATCAACCAATGATTCTCGTATTTCAACCTTGTGTAAATACGTTACACGACTGATTACATTTTACAAACATACTTAATGCCGTGAAGAGATGAAGTATACCATTCATACTCCAACCGATCATGATTACATTAAGCATCGGTACCACACAAGGTCAATGGAAGAGCCGGACTCCAAGACCTCATCTTTCTCGGTCAGTGCGAGATTATATGGCAGCGACATCATGTGTCAAACTGCAATTAGCTTGCTAGAGTATATTGGCATCTTCACTATAGAGTGATAGCCCACATAATATACTCTCTTCAGGGTTATGGCCCGTAGCCAATACCTGGTATTATATCATGGAGTCATGGGCCATAGCCATACTCATACTGGGGTGTGGTCCATAACCAATCCCATTCATAGGATATAGCCCATAGCCATTCCTATGGGGCATGAGGATATAATTGCCCAATTATCCCCACATATTCAAAAATATGCATTTTGAGTTTATCTCGTTTCACCATTCAGCAAATTCTGATGCTGATGGATCTGTGGTCAGGGCAACTACATTATATGATATCACTTGATTAATTAGATGTAATACCATATTCTTTTAGCATCAAGCCAGTTTCTAAACATCAATTACTATGATAATTGCTACAAAGAATGTGTAATACTTTCATCAAGTACTATTCAAATCTCATTGAAGTATTGGGATCTTAATCCCTCATCTCATCAGGCGCTATCTCATTTCTTAACAATCTCATCATCGTGATTATGGAATATGGGTATTCAAACCCTCAGTTCATCAAAGAACATTTGTTACCACTTATCAGGTAACTAAACACCTTCAGGTCATATGACCAAGGTAAACATGATACTTGTTACACAAGCATCTCACATGGCTCTCAAAGCCCATTTAATCTCTTGTTACCTCTCACTAGGCAACAAAGCATATTACGGATCACAAGGCCCAATAAAAACAATAAATGAAACATCATAGATCATACCTGGCTATGCCCATCATCTCATGATACCTTCATGGTTAGTACACTTGATAATAGTTATATCAATTTCATTTAGCACCATGCTATACAAAGTAACACCAATTATACCCTTTTTAGGGTTTGGGTTTCTCAATTCATGTCAATCAGGAATAATCATCCAATTACCCACATTAGGGTTAGGGTTTATCATCATATTGTCTAAAATTAGGGTTTCGTACACTATAACCCAAGGTTAGGGTTTCACATACCTTTACCCTATATCAGGGTTAGGATTTCATATCAAGGTTTCACATATCATTACATAGCATCACCTTGAATTAGAGTTTCGTGTCACATTACCCTATATTAGGGTTCCACATTACATTATTGCCTTGAATTAAGGCTTCTTATAACATTTCCCTTAAAATTAGGGTTTCATGTAGATTTACCCAAAAATTAGGGTTTTCATGAAGCATTCCCATAAATTAGGGTTTCTTATAACATTACCCTAAATTATGGTTACACATCACCCTAGATTAGGGTTATACTTAACATTGCCCTAGATTAGGGTTAGGGTTCATCACCCTTCTCAATTAGGGTTTCATGATCTCTCTATCAAGGATCATACTCTAATTACATATTGTATCGAGTCATTGCTTCCATAAGCATCAAAGGTTAACCAATCAAAAGGTACTAACTACTTAAGTATCTTGAGGGTACAACCATTGAAATTACCTTTGATAAACATCATCAACAATCATAGGGTTAATTGTACTTACATGGTTTGAGTCAATTAAACCTTAAAGGGGTCTTGTAGTGCCTTGACCTTCAAATGGTCTTGAAGCACCTCAATCTTCAAACGGTCTTGAAGAAATTGGATCTCAAACAGTTTGAAATCATTTGGGCAACTAGCCCTTGAAACCGTTTAGGCAAAAGTACATTGAAACCGTATGAACAAATCACTCTTGAAACCACTTGGATCTCCAAACGATTTGAGACCATTTGATCTCAAACAATCTTGAGACCATTTGATCCCAAATGGTCTTGAGACCATTTTGACTCAAACGGTCTTGAGACCGTTTGGTCCAAACCTTCTCAAAATCGAATGGACCAATTAGGGTTTCCATCAACCAAATCGATTCAGGGTTTCAATCATTGAACCACCCATCAATTGAACCATTGAATCACTCTTCAATTGAACCATTGAATAACCATTTAACCTTGGCATGACCTGACCTCAAACGGTCTTGGTCTCAACCTCAAAAGGTTTTGAAAACCATTTCCATTCATTTGGTATTTGAAACCCTAAACACCAAACGATCTTGAAGATCGTTAATCATCAAATGGTTTAGAAACTGTTTCTTTCCAAACAATCAAATCAAATCCAAATGGTCAACTCAATCCAAACAGTCAAATCAATCAAAATGGTCAACTCAATCCAAATGGTTAACTATCCCAAATGGTTTTGAACCCAATCCCTCAAACGGTTTGCAAACTGTTTGGTCACCAAACGGTTTGGTGAAACCGATTGACCAATTTTATTGGAAATCGATTGGAGTTGCAATTTTGGGAAAAGTGTCCAATATGATGTCATTATAATCTACCTTCGTTTCTAAGGTTCACATTATTACTGATTTCATAGAATCATCCATTACAACAAGCAATTATTCAAGAAGAAGGAGAAATCAACATAACTTGTAAAATTGGAATTGAATAATGATGTAGTTGGGTTGAAGTTATATAAACCGCCTTCAAAGAATGCTTCAAAGCTCCAAATCCACGTATTTAATGGTGGAATAAGCTTTTTCAACTATCCCAAGCTCGTGCTCAACTCTTTGAGTGAAAAGGATTGGCTAGGATTGAAGATTGCATGGAGAAAAGAAGAAATCAAGCATTGATTTGTGATTTTCACCATGAAATCAAGGTGAAAGGAGATCATGGAGCTTACCTACAGGTTGGGGGTCGTCCTCCTGTTTCTCCTAAGCTCCCTTTGTCGTTTTTCAAACAAAGGGTGAAAGAAAATCTGAAAACGAGTCCTTGGTTGAGTGGGAAATGAAGTGTATATAAAGGAATTTCAAGAGAGAGAAAGTTGAAAAGCAATCCTTCAACTCCCCAAAATAGTGCCACTTAACCCCCTCTACTCCTTTCATACGAATGTATCCTCCTTTGCCTTTAATTCTTCTTCATTATCCTTGAATTAAAGGAAAAGCAATTAAGCACCTTAATTTATATAATACTAATATCCCATTTTTAGTGGATATTACTTTCAATTAACTAATGTGAGTGGGCTCTCCACTCACTTAGATATTTTCGTGGCCTTTTCAAGGCATAAGGACGTCCACACTTATATAATTTCAACCATCTAATTTTTGGTTGAAGGGCAATTCAATTAACATATTTATTTTTGCATTAAATTGAATTAGGGTTTCAATTATGCTTAAATCTTGATTATTTTAATGTCAAGATTCTCTCTCTTCCAAAATGATTCAAATGAGGTGCCCCTCTCAAATTATTTTCTCTACATGATGCCAAGAATCATGAGGGACTCTATTAAAGTGGTATTTTGCATTTTGAACCCTAGGTTTTGGGTAAATTGCACATTACACCAAAACTAGGTTTTAATGCACAAAGATTGCTCAACAAGCTCTATCTTGGTGCTCAAGCTTGTGGAAGCCATACCACTACATCATACTCATTCTTATGATGCTTCAACATCTGAGGAACATTTTACCATGTAACATTTGCAATTTAACCCCTCCACTTGGGTAATTTGCATTTTAGTCCAAAATAAGTAAAACATTGTTTCAACATTATTAAAAAAGGACTAAAATTGAAATATAAGTTCCTCTTGATCCTTAATTACTTTTCAAAAGATATGAGAAAGCATATAATAAACCTCATTAAGCAAAACATCTAGGGTTAACACATAACCCAGGTCAGGGATGTTACAGGGTAACTCCTATTCTTTTTGTCAAGTGAAAGGATAAAACTATGAGACTATGTACAAATCACATAATGATCAGTGAAGTCAACATCATGGAATAAGACTTTGACTTTGAGCTGACTTTGATAGGTGTGGACATGGAAGTTTGTGGAAATGTCGAGGAAATTTTGAGGATTTTTACAACCAAACTTCGATGCAACTTCAAAAAAAATTAAGCTAAAAATAGTCATTTTGTGATGCAAATTGACATATTTCATCAAATCTAGATAAAAAACACAATATATGTTTACATATAGCCATCCATATAGGTTTACATATGTAGATAAATGCACACTTACATACAGTCATCTCCAAACTACAGAGTTCTTCCATATATAAAGTGTTGGTATGTATGCCCATAGAGCAAGTCATGTGATGATTGTAATGGGATACTTTGTAAATGATTTGAATAATAATAAAGGCAATTTCCGATCTATGTGTTTTAACTATTTCTGAGATGATAGTGTAACATGATAGATGTCTAAAGAATTGTTTTACCCAATGACGTATGATTTTGGATTGAGGACCTAAACGATGAGATCATATGAATGTTAAGAGTATACTTTCTTGTTTAGTCCCTAGTCGGTTGTTATTGTGGAAATAACCATAGATATCAATAACACTAAAGACTAGATTGTGTGTTGGTTGATGATAGAATCTCATTAGTCATGATATAGTGATATCAAACCAAGCACATAGGTACTTGTTAGAGAACAAGTGTACCAGACAGACCCACCGTGAGAGTGACACATGGAACCATGATTTGGTAGTCACAGTCAACTCTCACAGTGATGGTGGTGAATGTGATTCTTCAACCTGAAATCACTACACTCAACACATGTTGTTGGGTACACTTTGACATCATCAAACGCAGTCCTGAAACATGGGTTGTTATAAAGGTGATGATTGGGTGGCTTTGACACATGGGGCTTTTGAGGGGTGAGTGATAGATATGGGATTTGTCCCTCCTAATGGAGTTTAATGTCCATGGCCACTTGATGAGTAGGATTGAGAAAGGCATGTGCATGCATGTGTGAATCAATATGAGATATTGATGTCACACACATCTCACCCAGTCTGCTATGAGATAAAGGAAATGGATGAACGTTGAAAGGATGACTGTACCATGCCTTGAGTTCATTCAGGACATTAGTGACAAAGGAATTGTACATTCACTATAACACCATTCACAGATTGTAGGATTGAAAGTTGTTCTCCAACTTTCTATTTCACTTGGGTAGCACTGATGTGCGACTAGGAACCGCTCTTTTCTTGTGAAGTCATAAGTGTTATGGACTTTCACTGCCAACGTGAAATGGAGCTGCAGGGTCACACACATAGGATTTAACCTGGAAGAGGAGTTTATCCACAAATGATGTTTAGATTGATTACTAAAGGAGTTTAGTAGTTCAATTAAACACTCAGTCGTTTGATAGCTCAAAATCATAGTGTTCAAGGTGTTGGACCAATTGATTAGAGTATCAGATTGATTCAAACTGCAATTAACTGATTTTTCACATTCTGCACTCCCAACCGATCAGCTCATGTGATGAACCGATCGGCTCAGGTTGGTGAACCGATCAGATCAACTGGTGAGACGATCGGCTCATGTATGAATGAGATGATCGACTCAATTGTTGAACCGATCGACTGATGTGACCAACCGAGATCGTTTGGAAAGTCAAAAGACTATTTTGCAAATACAATTTGTTTCACTTATACAAATTTGATTTGGATAAGGATTAATATTTGATTAATCGGAAACAAATATGAAAGTCAATTCAAGTTGGACCAGGAGCATGAACCGATTGGCTCAAGCCTAAACCGATTAGCTCAAGCCTGAACCGATCGACTCAGATGCCCCAAACAATTGGTTTAGGTGTGAACCGATCGACTAAGGTCACCAACCGACCGTTTCAGGGATGAAACGATCAGTTCAGCTGGCACAGTTGGTTGTTTTGTGGAAAATCTCGAACCCTTCTACTCCTACTTTAATCCCACATTGCCCGGGGTAGAGAACCTTATCTCATGACCCTCCTATATATAGGAGTATTGGGGGCTTCTCAAAGTACAACTCAAAACACCAATTTCTCTGCAAAGTTGTCATTCTCTCTGGTTTTGGTAACCAAGAGAGCTCGAGCAAGTGCTTCCCGACAAAGGAGGCACAACAAGGGAAAGACAACCACAGAAAGGCAACTAGTTGCAGGAGAGTGTGTCAGTGACTAGTACACTGATAGGAGGGTATGACTCCTTCCAGTTCTTTGTGGGACAAGGAGATCGGAGTTCCAGGCAGTCCGTGTGTACGACTGCAAAGGCGGGAGACTTCTTCCGCTCGGAGGACAACTATCAATCCCGACAGTCCCGGTGAGACCAGGAACTACACAGACACCGTCTAAGATCGGAGGTGAAGACCGCACAAACCGTGAGGTAACGTCACCGAGCAAGCCTCAGGATAGGGTACACCTCTACAAACCATCCTTCCTATTGTATAGACATTGACACGATTCCTTTATTCTGGGTTTGGGAGAAGATTTTTTTTGTTTCTACTACCTTCTCTGTCTCCCCTAAAACCCAACAGTGGTATCAGAGCCACGTCAACTGCTCTATGCTTTAGGATTATCGATATGATCAATTTTGGTTTGTCGCCTTTGTTTATTGCGTACTATGCGAATAAAATTGGCTTTATGAATGTCCAATCCTAAATCCAAAAATCCCTATATACATATATGATATGTAATATAAATGCACTCAATGTGTGTCACCCTTAAACGACTTTTGTGGTGGATGTATAGCATGGTTATGGCCAATAAACCCTATGTATGTGTGCTTGGTTGAATGTGGTTTCTTGCATCTCAGTATGTGCACCGGTTCCCTATCTCCTATTCCTGATGTAACTCAAGATAACTCAATATTTCTTTCCTACCTTTGCTCCCCCCAAATGTAACTCGGGGTTTCCTTTTACAAATGTAAAATAGGATAGATTTTTATTTCCTATTATGTCAAAGAACGGTGGAATTTTGACGACCGATTCGTGGAGTGAGATGAGCAGGTGGCGGCCTGAGGAGATGCACGACGACCAGTGAACCGGTCAGTTGGAGGTGCCAGTCAATCGGCTGGTGGCACCCAACCGACTGGTCTGATGGTGAGCCGATCAATCATGGAGATGAGTTGATCAAACCCTAGAAGGCAAAGCACAGAGTTCATCTTGTACAGGTTGCATGTGATGTGGACCTAGATGACCGTGATTCCTCTTGGCTCGAGGAATCACATTAGGATGGCCATAATCATTGCTTTTATCATTTCACATGTTTTCTGTGGGATATAGCATGTCTATGATACTTACTATATTGTGGTGATTGGATATGTATATGTACCTATAAAAACCAAATCCCTCATCTAAATATTAAGTCTTTCATGCCTTCCATTAGCAGCACACATGAAAACCTTGATCGACCAAGCGTAGGTTACGCCAAAGCGTGGTGCGCCGTCTATCTCGTGGAAGTGTGAAGGGTAAGCATGTAGGTTCTGCCAAATCAGGGTACATGTTTACCGTGTCGGCTTTTGGGTTAGACTTAACTGGTGATTCTTAGAGCATCTATGCCCAGAGGCGAGGAATGCTCATGGCAAGGTGTTGCACATGTTCATTCATCAAGAGTTGCATATGATGCAATTGGCATGATGGCCTACCTAAATAGTCAAGATTTTGGGCGATCAGCCAAAGCTGACTCATGACTTGATGAAATATGGATCTTGACCCACTAGGAGATTGTATGTTGCAATATTCCGAATTGATGGCGAGGGCTGTCAATTTGAATCAAAATAGTGGGAGCAGTAATTAATTAAATGCCTAATTAACTATCATCAAATTTTATTCAAATCATATCAAATCAAAAGGAGTTTTTACAAATGCAATTTTCTCTTGTAGAATGGCAAAAGAATCATCTTTTAAAATGGGCGAATTAATTGAGAATAAATTCCATAACTGGTTGGGGATTGTGAGAAGTGTTCTGCACAATCCAGATATACCGGTAGCCTTTGAATCCACTCTATGTGCGCTTAAGAAGAAGGATAGTTCATTGATGGAGATCAATTGAACAAAGTCTAAGGACAAAGGTGAGGGAGAGAAGGGTTCTCTCGCCAAACCAATGTCAGAATCGTTTGCGTTCAAAACATGGAGAGGATGGAAGGAACGATGGAAGAAGAAGCCAGAGATAGAGATCTCTACTTCTGGTGTATACGTAATAGAGATTTACTTTACTACTTCTTTGTCATGGGTACTTGATACCGGCTATGGATCTCACATTTGTTCAAATGTGAAGGATCTTAAGAGAAGTAGGCCTTTTGGGAAAGTTGACATTGAACTACGTGTTGCCAATGGGGCAAGAGTTTCCGCCAGTGCCGTAGGAACCTATGAGTTAACTCTACCTAGTAGGATAATAATAGAATTAAAGATATGCTATTATGTACCTACCATAAATAGAAATATCATTTCCGTCTCTTGTTTGGACAAGGATGGTTTTGAATTTCTTATTAAGAATGGAAAGTGTTTCATTTCTAAAGATGGGAGATTTTATGGCAGTGCCCCAATGTCTTATGGTCTATACTTGATAGATCTAGAGACAAGTATATACAACATAAACACCAAAAGGCAAAAACTCAACAACTCAAACAAAACATATCTTTGGCATTGTCGTCCAGGGCACATAAATGAGAAGCGCATCTCTAGACTCCATAAAGATGGTTATCTAGACTCTTTTGATTATGAATCATTGTAGACATGTGAATCTTGTTTGTTGGGCAAGATGAACAAAACTCCCTTTTTAGGTAAAGGTGAGAGAGCTAATGATCTATTAGGACTCATACATACTGATTTATGTGGGCCTTTTAGAACTAATGCCAGAGGAGGGTATCAGTACTTCATTACCTTCACTGATGACTTCAGTAGGTATGGCTATGTGTACCTGATGAAACATAAGTCAGAAACCCTTGAAATGTTCAAGGATTTCATGAATTAAGTACAGAACCAACTTGGTAAAAGTATTAAAACACTTCGATCCGATCGAGGTGGAGAATACTTAAGCTAGGAGTTTGAGGACCTTCTGGGAGCCTGTGGTATTGTATCACAATGGACTCCACCTGGAACACCACAACATAATGGTGTGTCTGAAAGAAGGAATCACACTTTACTGGATATGGTGTGATCAATGATGAGTTTTGCTTATCTTCCAATTTCCTTCTGGGGTTATGCTCTTGAAACCACCCCGAGTACCATCTAAATTGGTTCAAAAGACACCATATGAGATATGGACTGGGAAGCGTCCCAATATGTCTTTTATGAAGATTTGGGGATGTGATGCATATGTCCAGAAAATGTTTCCTGACAAGCTAGGCCCTAGGTCCGATAAATATTATTTTGTTGGATATCCTAAGGAAACCAAGGGATATTACTTATACCACCCAACTGACAACAAAGTGTTTGTTGCCAGGGATGCTGTGTTCCTAGAAAAGGAATTTATTTCCAAAGGAAGCAGTGGGAGGAAAATAGAGCTTGAAGAGGTTCAAGCCCAACAAGAAAACATTGAACCAGTAGATGTACAAGAGGAACATAGAGATTTACAAGGTGTTTTGGAATCTCAGTCTCCTCAAGTGACACAAGGACCTCGTAGATCTAGTAGGACATGCCTTGAACCTGAGAGGTTTGGATACCTTGTGACTCAGGAAGGTGGTAAGTTGATCATAGATGATGATCCAACTACCTATGTAGAGGCTATGGAGGGACTAAATTCTAAGAAATGGCTTGAGGCCATGAAATCCGAGATGGAGTCCATGTACTCCAACAAAGTATGGACTTTGGTGGAACCACCTGAAGGGGTAAAACCCATAGGGTGCAAGTGGGTCTTCAAGAAGAAGACCGACATGGATGGAAATGTGCAAACTTATAAAGGCAGATTGGTTGCAAAGGGTTTTCGACAAGTTCAAGGTGTTGACTATGATGAAACATTTTCTCCAGTTGCCATGATTAAGTCCATCAGGATCATGCTTACTATTGCGGTGTACTATGACTATGAGATTTGGAAAATGGATGTTAAAACTGCATTCCTTAATGGGAATATAAATGAGGATGTGTACATGACACAACCTAAAGGTTTTATAGATCCAAAGAATGCCAATAAAGTCTGTAAGCTACAAAAGTCAATCTATGGATTGAAGCAAGCATCTCAGAGTTGGAATCTTCGATTTGATGAGGAAGTCAAAGTGTTTGGCTTTATTCAAAATGAAGATGAACCTTGTGTGTATAAGAAGGTTAGTGGGAGCACAACCACATTCCTCATATTGTATGTGGATGACATACTATTGATGGGGAATGATGTCTCAGCCTTAAAGAAGGTAAAGACTTGGCTTGGGAATACTTTCTCAATGAAGGACTTAGGAGAATCATCCTACATTCTAGGAATTAAGATGTATAGAGATAGATCTAAAAGGCTTCTCGGACTAAGTCAAAGCATGTACATTAATAAAGTGTTGAAGCGGTTCAGCATGGAGAACTCAAAGAGAGGCAACATCCCCATGCTGCATGGAGTCACCGTCTCTTGAGCTCAATGTCCCCAATCTTGTGAAGAGAGGGAGCGTATGAATGGGATCCCATATGCATTAGCCATCGAATCCATCATGTACGCTATGTTATGCACACGCCCAGATGTCTCGTATGCTCTCAGCATGATGAGCAGGTACCAGTCAGATCTCGGGGATGCTCACTGGACAGCCATAAAGAACATCCTCAAGTACTTGTGAAGGACTAAGGATCAGTTCCTTGTATACGGAAGTGAGGAAGAACTGGTTGTAAAGGGTTACACCGATGCAAGCTTCCAAACTGACAAAGATGATTACAGATCACAATCAGGATTTGTGTTTTGCCTAAATAATGGAGCTGTGAGCTGGAAGAGTTCCAAGCAAGAAATAGTTGCCGATTCTACTACAGAGGCTGAGTATATTGCTGCTTCACATGCATCAAAGGAGGCTGTGTGGATCAAGAAGTTCATCTCTGAACTTGGTGTAGTTCCCAGTAGTTGTGATGCAATTGAGCTTTATTGTGATAATAATGGAGCTATTTCTCAAGATAAGGAGCCCAGATCACATCAGCGATCCAAGCACATACTGTGGCACTTCCATCTCATACAAGAGATCATACAGCGAGGAGATGTGAAGATTTGCAAAGTACCAATTGAAGACAACATAGCTGATCCACTGACTAAGGCCCTTTCTCAGCAGAAGCATGATGGTCATGCTAGGTCACAAGGACTGAGGATCCTAGGTGACTGGCTCTAAGTGCAAGTGGGAGTCTGTTGGTATGTATGCCCATAGAGCAAGTCATGTGATGATTGTAATGGGATACTTTGTAAATGATTTGAATAATAATAAAGGCAATTTCCGATCTATGTGTTTTAACTATTTCTGAGATGATAGTGTAACATGATAGATGTCTAAAGAATTGTTTTACTCAATGATGTATGCTTTTGGGTTGAGGACCTAAATGATGAGATCATATAGATGTTAAGAGTATACTTTCTTGTTTAGTCCCTAGTTGGTTGTTATTATGGAAATAACCATAGACATCAATAACACTAAAGACTAGATTGTGTGTTGGTTGATGATAGAATCTCATTAGTCATGATATAGTGATATCAAACCAAGCACATAGGTACTTGTTAGAGAACAAGTGTACTGGACAGACCCACCGTGAGAGTGATACATGGAACCATGATTTAGTAGTCACAGTAAGCTCTCACAGTGATGGTGGTGAATGTAATTCTTCGACCTGAAATCACTACACTCAACACATTTCATTGGGTACACTTTGACATCATCAAACACAATCTTGAAACATGGGTTGTTATAAAGGTGATGATTGGGTGGCTTTGACACATGGGGCTTTTGAGGGGTGAGTGATAGATATGGGATTTGTCCCTCCTAAGGGAGTTTAATGTCCATGGCCACTTGATGAGTAGGATTGAGAAAGGCATGCACATGCATGTGTGAATCAATATGAGATATTGATGTCATACACATCTCACCCAGTCTGCTATGAGATCAAGGAAATGGATGAACGTTGAAAGGATGATTGTACCATGCCTTGAGTTCATTCAGGACATTAGTGACAAAGGAATTATACATTCACTGTAACATCATTCATGGATTGTAGGATTTAAAGTTGTTCTCCAACTTTCTATTTCACTTGGGTAGCACTAATGTGTGACTAGGCACCGCTCTTTGCTTGTGAAGTCATAAGTGTTATGGACTTTCACTGCCAATGTGAAATGGACCTGCAGGGTCACACACATAGGATTTAACCTGGAAGAGGAGTTTATCCACAAATGATGTTTAGATTGATTACTAAAGGAGTTTAGTAGTTCAATTAAACACTCAGTCGATTGATAGCTCAAAATCATAGTATTCAAGATGTTGGACCAATTGATTAGAGTATCAGATTGATTGAAACTACAATTGACTAATTTTGCACAGTCTGCACTCCCAACCGATCGACTCATGTGATGAACCGATCGACTCAGGTTGGTGAACCGATCAAATCAACTGGTTAGACGATTGACTCTTGTATCAATGAAATGATCAACTCAATTGTTGAACCGATCGGCTCATGTGACCAACTAAGATCGTTTGGAAATTCAGAAGACTTTTTTGCAAATATAATTTGTTTCACTTGTACAAATTCGATTTGGATGAGGATTAATATTTGATTAATCAGAAACAAATGTGAAAGTCAATTCGAGTTGGACCAGGAGCATGAACCGATCAGCTCAAGCCCGAACCAATCGGCTCAGATGCCTCAAACGATCGATTCAGGTGTGAACCGATCGACTGAGGTCAAAAACCGTATGTTTCAGGGATGAAATGATCGGTTCAGCTGGCGCAGTTGGTTGTTTTATGGAAAATCTCGAACCCTTCTACTCCTGCTTTAATCCCGTATTGCCTGGGGTAGAGAACCCTGTCCCATGACCCTCCTATATATAGGGGTATTGGGGGCTTCTCAAAGTACAACGCAGAACACCAGTTGCTCTGCAAAGTTGTTGTTCTCTCTAGTTTTGATAACCAAGAGAGCCCGAGCAAGTGCTACCCGACAAGGGAGGCACAACAAGGGAAAGATAACTATAGAAAGGCAACTGGTTGTAGGAGAGTTTGTCAGTGACTAGTACGTCGACAGGAGGGTACGACTCCTTCTGGTTCCTTATGGGACAAGGAGATCGGAGTTCCAGGTAGTCAATGTGGATGACTGCAGAGGCGGGAGACTTTTGCCGCTCGGAGGACAGCTATCAATCCTGATAGTCCCGGTGAGACCAGAAGCTGCACAGACACCATCCAAGACCAGAGGTGAAGACCACACAAGCCGTGAGGTAATGTCATCGAGCAAGCCTCGGGACAAGGTACACCTCTACAAACTATCCTTCCTATTGTATAGATGTTGAAGCGATTCCTTTATTCTAGGTTTGGGTGAAGAAAATTTTTGTTTCTGCTGCCTTCTATGTCTCCCCTAAAACCCAACATAAAGTTTGTGACAATAAACAACCTACATAAAAAGAGTGTTAATCTATGGTAGATTTAGTAGAGAGAGGGTCAGTCTATTACTATTAGCTTAGAATAGTAAAAGATAACATCCAAGTCATCTTACCTCAAGCTCCAACACTTTTTCCCCCTCACACAGCCTACTCCACAAAATACCAGAAGGATGTCACCAACTTCGATGACTTTGATACATGTCGAGGACATTGTGGAATTTTTGTATGGACTTGGGTCAACTTCACCGACATATGGGGAAATGTCAACAACTTCGATGAAATGTCGAGGATATTGTGGAATAAGGATGTTCACATGGATTTGACGTCGTCGACCATCGACATCGACATTATCAGTGAAATTTCACCCCATGTCGATGACATTTAGTTTCATGGTCAACATTAGGAATAAAACCCATTACCTAGAATTGAGGATTTTTTTTATCAACTTAAGTCAGCCATCATATTCTCTAAATTGACCTATGGTCCAAATATCACCAATTGAAAGTGAAAGAGTCCCATATGCATCAGACATAGTTTGAGTCCATATATGGACAATATGAATAATTAGTCATGCCTTTTGAGTTGACTAATGCCCTTGAAGCTTGCATGAATCTAATGAATCGAGTTTGTTGAGACATCCTAGACATCTTTGTTATAGGATTCATTAATAATATTCTCATATATTCTCAATCTAAACAAGATCAGAAAAAGCACTTGAGAATTGTTCTAGAAACCTTGAAGAAACACCAACTATATGCCAAATTCTCTAGGTGTTAATTCTAGAAGGAAAAAGTTAACTTTCTGGGACATGTGATATCTTTTGGGGGCATATAATTGGACCTTGAAAAAGTGAGTCAGTTATGGATTGAGAAAATCTAGTGTCTATAACTTAAATCCAATGTTTTTTTGGACTAGATGGATAATATAGAAGATTCATAAAGGATTTTTTTAAAGCTTGCCAATCCTATGGCCAAGTTGACTAAGAAAGGTATGTTCTTTAAGTGGATAGAAGAATGTGAAAAGAGTTTCCAAGAGGTCAAGAATAGACTATTTTCTGCTCCAATTTTAACTTTACCACAAGATGGTAAGTTATATTTCATATACTATGATGCATCAAGAATTGGCCTAGGATGTGTACTCATGCAAGAGGATCGGGTCATAGGTTATGCATCCAATAAATTAAAGTCACATGAGATGAATTATTCTACGTATGATTCAAAACTAGCTACATTATACATGCCTTAAAATATGGCATCACTACCTTAATAGAGTTCCGGTTGAAATATTTATAGATCATAAGAGTCTAAAATATTTGATGACTCAAAAAGATCTAAATCCAAGGCAAATAAGGTGTATGGATACCAAAAAGACTATGCATTTTGTATTTCTTATCATACAGGAAAAACAAATGTCATAATAGATGCTCTATGTAGGAAGAAAGTATTACCAATGACAACTATGATGATTCAAGAAAGGAGGATGGCAACAGAAATGACAACATGGGGACCAACTATAGAAAAAGGAACTTTTCAAATAAATACTTTCTCAATATGTGAACAATTAAAAGATGAAATCCTAAAAGCATAAAATAGTAATTGTAACTATGAAAACATGAAAAAGGAGGCAGAAAAGACCAAGTCCAGGTTGAATCTTGAGAAATAAGTGGGGGTTTGGTTTGGAAATAGAATTTGGGTAGAAAATTCTTCTAATTTGAAGAAAAAGATTATTGACGAAGAACATTTATCAAGACATTATTTCCACCCAAGAACAAAAAAAAAATGTATACATGTATATATAAAAATTATGGTGGCCTTACATGAGGAAAGAAATTGTTGAATATGTACTTAGATGTATGAAATGCCAACAAATAAAATGTGAACATTAAAGGCATGGGGGAATTTTGAAACTGGTAGAAATACCAAAATGGAAGTAGGAGCATATAACTATGGTATTTGTCACTGGCCTGTCCAAACCAAAGAAAGGAAGTGATATTATATGGATGATTGTAAACGATTGACAAAATTAGTCCATTTCTTGAACATGAAGTTAACTAGTTCAATGCATAGTCTATTTGAATTATACATGAATGAAATTGTTAGACTACATGGAATCCTTATCTTAATAACCTATAATAGAGACTCTTGTTTTACATACAAGTTTGGGAGGCATCTTCTCGATGCTCTCAACTTCAGTACAACTTTTCATCCATAAATTGAAGGATATTCTGAAAGATTAATACAAATTCTGGAAGACATGTTGAGAGATTGTGTTTTAGATTGGAAGGGAAGTTGGGAGGAACATCAATCTATGGAATAATTCTCTTACAACAATAGATACAGAGGTAACATAAAAATGGCTTCTTATGAAGCATTGTATGGAAGACCATGTAGATCACCAATCTATTGGGACAATGTGGAAGAAGACAATGTCTTAGGACCTAATCTGGTGCATCAATGTGGTGAAAAAAGTAAAAGTAATATACAAGAATAGCCAAAAATAGATAGAAAAAATATGCATACATAAAAAGAACAAAGCTCAAATTCAAGATTGGTGATCTGGTCTATGTTCAAATATCACCTAAAAAAGGAGTGTTGAGTGGGGAAAGAAAGAAAAACTTAGTCCAAGATGTGTCAGACCATTTGAAATCATTGGAGAAGTTGGAAGTTAGGCATACTGACTAAATTTGTCTTTTCTTTATCAGAATCTTCATAATGTCTTTCATGTATCCATCCTTAAGAGATACACACATGATGAATCAGATGTCATCCAAATTGAACCATTAGAAATACAAGAAGATTTGACATGATCATGTACTAATTACACATCATCAACATAGGTTTAAGGTTTACAATTCAAATAGGGGAACCAGGTTGAGAAGCAGGTCTTGATAATAGTCTAACATGGTTCCTTATCTCAAAATGTGTTAAAAAAGTATTTAAAATTTTTTTTTGACATCATGATAATAAGTTATGGATTTTTTAGGTTATGAACAATCAAGAGACAAGGAAATCATTTAACTAGGAGTTGATTAAAGGAGATTCTTGATTTTTTGTTTTGCCCTCACATTATGTGCCTGAGTTAGGATGCATGATTGAGAACAATAGTCAAAACCACATCTCAAACTCAGTTGGATGCATTCACAAGAACATGCCAAAATAACCCAACTACCCATAGTTATGTGCCATTAATTAAAACATAATGCAAAGTGAAGTAAATTGATGACCAAGTATCTAGCCCTGATTAGAAATTGAAATGCTTCCATCAAAGCTCAAAAGCTTGATCCAAGTATGAAAATCTCATAAAAAATAGTACAATGGAAGGTTCCCAATGGGATCCCTTAAATTTTTGAATATGTCAATCCCAGGGAGATGCTAGGAGCGGCATTGGAGCACCACTTCTATGTGCCACAAAGTCTAGCATGTCAAAGAAGGAAAAAAAATGGAAGGGATGAATATCATTGAAAGAATGCATCCACTGAGTCCGTTAGGACTACCTGAAGTCAATCAACAAAATAATTGTCTCTGTCTATAGACCCTTATAACACTAGGCATCACCGTGATGTTCAATAAAATAGAGCAAAGAAGCTCAAGTTGGAAGAATGGAACTTCAGTGATGAAACAAAAAATAAAACATGGTATGAGATTTGGAAGGTCCTACTAGGTCTCTAGCATGTATTTTTATAGCATGAGTGTGGCTGCATGGAATGATAGGAAGTCGAGTTCCTTGATCCTGAAACCCAATTCGTGAGTAGAGAATGTATGTGAAAATCACATGGTAAAGGCATGTCGAAAATCAGTAGTGGAGTTGGTGAATCTTACCCAAAAAGGAATTGGTCTTAGGTAGTCGGATCTGCCGAGTGGGTGAAGGTTGAATTTGTGGAGGCTCTACATATGGAGTTGACATCAATAGGCAGAGAAGAAGCATTGCAACAGTCTAGGACATGCTCTCAGGGTTGATAGGATCATGTGATGCGGTGTATATGCTCGAAGTTATTGTTGTGTCAACTAATTATAGTGGGATATTTGGGTGTTTCTTATGTGTCCATAGATAGGGTTGAAATGGGGGCTCCTTGGACATGGAATGAGCTCTTGAACCCGATTGTGGCAAGAAGAGGGGGATTCATGGAGGATAGAAATAGGTGGAGACCAATAGAAGCATCAAAGTTTGTTTCCTATCAACATTGGTATCATACAAGGTAGGGGACAAAGTTCCTTCCATTAGATCCCAATCCATCAAATAAGGGAGGTAGAAACATATTGAAATCAAAGGAGGCGCATGACACCTTATAACATTGGTAACTTGGCCATTCCCTAGGTACATTGTAGTTAATTAAATATATTAATTAGAACCTAGGCTCACATGTACATAAATGTTCACCAATTCTTGGTAGCACCGATAACATAGGTAGGATCATGAGAATTTAGTGAAACTAGTTGGATTGACTAATTCGAGGAACCCAAATATCCACTTGTATATAAGGTTTGAGCTACAAAATTATATTATTTACAATATTAGGTACTTAGGGCACTTTATGCATGAATAATCATTACAGAGGAATTTCATCACCAAAATTTCTAAGGAAGGTCTAATAGCCTATTTCATACTCATGTTAAATAGGGGAACATCTTATTCATATATTTGGAGCACATTTATTTTCAAACCGTAGCTAGTTATAATTACATAACTAGTGCTAGGTTATGTGTATCATTGAATCAAGATGTGATAAATGCTTGAATCATCATGCATCAGACTTATTCTAGGGTATTCAATCACTAGGAGAAATTAAAATTTTAACCTAGGATTATTGGTCAGATTTATTTTGGATCAAAATTGTATGGGTGTTACATCAGTGGATCGACTTTTTTTGTGTGGAAACACCAATTGATCAATGGTTGTCAATTGATCAAATGAGTTATCCTTTATATTGACATGATCGTCCGATTGGGCAACTTGATAAGTCGATCACAATGTTATGAGAAAAGTTTTAGATATAGGAAGGCAAGTCATATCTAGATCTATATTGGCATGATCAAGTTATTAGATCACTTGATTGGGAGACCAGTGGTTGTGATTGGTCGACCATGAAATGTGATTGAGAGATAACAATCTAGTCTGAGTTTTTTTCCGCATTGAACCATTCTTGGGACTGTGATTAGGAAAGTGATTAGAATTAATTTTTTTTCTAATGATATGACTCTCCCATAAAAAGGGGCACATGCTAATTGGTCTGATATATCTGTTCACACAGCTTGTGAGACAAGTTGGCTGTCACATCTCTCTTAGAGAGTAAAAAAGAATCTTAAAGTTGTTGTCTAAGATAGGAGAAGAAAATGGATTTCTAGGACACCTATCACGTCAAAGAATTGTTTTCCTCTATGACTTGGTGACAAAGGTGGTACACCACATTCCCCCTAAAGTAGAGGTTGAGGCACATGTGTGGAGGCATGGAGAAACTATTCTACAAGAAGACAACCATGCAACTGCTTGATGGAAACTTTGATCTTCTTAATCTGATT
The DNA here is from genome assembly GCA_963693085.1 of Alisma plantago-aquatica. Taxonomy (NCBI): domain Eukaryota; kingdom Viridiplantae; phylum Streptophyta; class Magnoliopsida; order Alismatales; family Alismataceae; genus Alisma; species Alisma plantago-aquatica. The sequence goes on from OY856415.1 coordinate 602,100,018, forward strand.
TTCTTGGTGTCTCATCTGGATTAATATCCAAAAGATCTTATTCTTCACTAGAAAAAAGTGTATCTAGTTGTTGGAAAAATAGTGTACACAAAGGTATCATGTTTTTTCCCCTTCTTATGTCTTCTATTCACTGACATTATATAGCTATGACAAATCCGATGACTAGGGTATGACATGAATACATTTTCTTATTCTGTTGCTCCCCTTTTCCTAAATCGAACATGGGCCTCCATGTATTGGATCAAAGACTACCAATATCATCAAAAACTTTTCTGTAATCAATCTCATAGATTCTAAACTTTGGGATTTTTAGTATAAGTTTGGGTGCTCTGGAACACTAATTTCAAGCACTTGAAATAAATTCGTTCCATAAACAATTTCTCCATTCTAGAGTGGATAAAAATACCTATTACATCTTTGTATATGTAAGTGCCACCAAAGGAGGGAGATTCCTATTGTGGGATGATCATGTTTTCTTTGCAACTGGTATAAATACCCCTGGGTACTCATAGGGATTTCAACTTTGTAAAAAACTCAAATGTGATACTTCTGACAATAGAAGCATAAGAGAATTTATCAAAGCAACAAACACTTGTAGACTAATAGATCTTGGTGATAATGGAGCATGCATGACATTTAGGAGAGGCCTTTTGCATGAACGACTTGAAAATCAAGGGCATCTGCCACAAAATAGGGATTCAAATAGTGGTCCCTAAAAAAATCAAAATCAACTTATTGATCAAGTTGTGAAGTTCTTCCTCAATAAACCTCAAGCAAATGGTCTTTGCATTGAATGCACATATTGGATCGACGATATCTATTTTGAAGAGAAATCTGGGGCAATTACAGTAAATAATGTCACTACTTTCTAGATTAATGTAATTATTGGTAATTACAAAAAGACAACATTATATCAAAAATAATTTCCAACTGACACATATTATGGAAAAAATGTATTTAAAATTAGTTGCATTTAGCTTTGATGATGAATCGATTTGAAGTTCAATTGCATTCAGTCAGAGGTTGATGAAAGTTAGCCTTTAATGTCTCATCTCTGTATCAAAAAATTAATAAAACCTCTCCAAAATTAGCATGAGATGAGCTATGAAACCCATAAAAATATTGCCGATTTCCCAAAAATCCAATATTAACCACATATATTCATATCATCATTAGTGTTCACTTGTATTTGATTGAGAGTGCTATTATTCATTGATCCAAGATAAAAAATAGTTATAAAGTTAATTATTCATATTTTTCATTTATATGTATGAAATGCCATTTTATACCTACTCATTTGAGATCTATTTATCATAAATAAAATAGAGTTTACCACCTTTATACTAGGGTTTCATCAATTCAAATAGTTTCTCTAATTGTTCCTTTCTATGTTTGAAACTTTGATTTATCATTAGTACATGGCTTGCACATATTATTAGGGTCCAACAACATAATTTTAGTATGTATTAAGTCGTAGTAGGTAATGGTATGTAAATCAGGTATAAAAAAATCATTAGTTGTCACAAATATAATTATATGTTTTAGAATTATAACTTTCTTCTCATTTTTACACAAATTAGCTCTAGTTGTTCTCATATTTATTGTAAAATTCAGATGCATTCTTCAGTGACAAGGAGCAAAATTTTTAGAGACTTTTGACATGGTAGCAAGAGTCCAAATGTGAGATTATAAAGGGAGCAACCCTATTTTTTCATCTTTGGCAACCAAACTCGATGATGAGTATTTACTTCAATACGAAGTAGTAGTGTTATGTATGTAGAGCCTAAATGCATCCAAGATTTGGGTGCGTTTTACCTGAATATTGATCATGTTTGAACTTTGGATGCATTACTTGAAAAATGTGTCATACTGAGAATAAATATACATATTAGAGTTATAAGATTTATAAATTTTGTCTTTTTTCTCTTGTAGAATAATCTAAAAAACTACGATATGTCCAGACATATTTCTTTAATGTGTATGCTCTATATATTTGGTATCTTATTGACTTCTCTGCTGATTGATTGAATATTTTGAATTAGACAATATATTCTCTTTGTTTTCTTTTACTTTTATAGTATAAAAGGGATTCAAATTTAGATCAACAAAACTAAGAAACAACCTATACTAAAATTGTGAATAGTATATTTATTCAAATCTTGAGAGTGATTAGGGAAAAAAGTTTTCCAGTAATGAAATTGTGTATAAGTTCAATTGACCTCTAGCGGTGCGATGATCACCTACTATGGACCCACTGTGCTTATTATGGTCGGGGACTTCCTATTCTTGTAGGCACTCGTCACCACCCTACGGATCGGGATTTTACCAAGACAGTAGTGCTGATGGAAACTGCTGCAAAATTGAAATCGACCTAGGATTTTTTAATGGGGTTACGAGGGCCAAGACTAGAGAGTCTATTATGATGGATCATAGAGATTGCCCCTTTCGGCATCTCTACAACCAGAATCATAATGACTGGATGACCGTCACGGATCCATCCCCTTTCTGCACCGCATCCCACGTATCCCGTCCTTTTTCTGCATCGCGCTGCTCTCTCATCACAGTTGGCCTTGCTCTCGTGCCAAGTTACTCGCTGCAGTGGTAGGGTGACTGAGCGTCAATTTCTCTGCTTGAGTCATAAGCTGCCTATTCTAAAGCAAGAAAATATGGCCGCGTCATGTGTGAACGGACCCCCCATCTTCTTCTCCACACGTATGATCTACTTTGGTGCTTTGCTCGACCACTTATTTCCTACCCTGCTTGCGGTTCCGCTTGTTCTGGATTCCGTAACCCTATCCTCCCTCTTCACTGCCTAACGGAATTGGGATGGTGATTCCTACCTCTCTGGTTGACAATTTAAAGGGACAGCCTATGGCATATCGCATAGCTGACAAGAAGCTCTCCCCGGATTCAGATGAGGATCTGAAAAAATGGATACACACTCCTGTTCTGAGAAAATAGACGCCAACCTAAACGTCCGTATTGCAACATCAAGAACTTCCAACCCTTGCCGGTTGTCCATCTTTTGGGAAGCCACCAAACTCATGCATGGTTGAGTCGTTTGTGCACATCACATGTCCTTTTAAAAGTCTCTATACATATTGTGGCAAGACTTTTGCACCATCTAGTTTTTCTAATCATCTTTGAGATGTGCATCTATCTTTGCCGACGTGTGTCAATGCAATCCACAAGGTTCTGGAGTATGATGATGTATGGGAAGGCTTAGGAGTATGCTGATGTATGGGAAGACTTAGTGACAACTCTTCATTCTTTTAAGCGTTGGTTGTGTGGTTTCTACCTAGGCACCCAGTCTTGGTCTAAGACATGTCATCATCAAGCTTCTGATTTCTCTAATGACACTACATATCTACCTCGTCACCTTGGCATGATGCCAGTCAACTTGGCAGTTGGATTGATTGCACCCCTCGAGTCTGGCTTTCCGGCCCCTATTCCTTGCACCTTCATGGATCATCAGCGTATTGAGCTGCCATCTCTTCCTACTGACCACCTCAAGCTCTATGTAGATCTTCTGAATTCTATTTTCTACATCGGTGTTCCTACAGTAAAGAGTATCCCACTCCTCTGTCATCTATCATTCACTGACACCCTCTGTGCTTCTCTACACCAGGTAGCTGCTTACCCATGCCCCATTGATGGTTTGGTCCGCCTTTTATTTCTCCCAACATATGTTATCTATTGTTTCTCCCTGAGTTTTCTCAAGAACACTCTTCTCGAAAGCACACCTCACTTCAACAACTTGTGATCCTTAACACTATCAATATTCTGAATTCAGGTCCTAACGACATTCAAGAGCTCCTTGCTCGAATATTGTCCCACGGGCATCCTTCTATTTGTGATCCATATATTGAAGTTGTAGTTTGTCTAAAATTAAAGATTGCCAATTTTTTGCCACCACCTGAATTCTCTCATCTAATGGTGTTGCCCCTATCAATGCAACCACTCATCTGGATCTAGAAGCTAAGCACCCTCAACTTCCCTAACCTATGATGCTACCTTCATCTGGCATCCCTCGCTCCCCCTTTGTGGCTTCTAGTTCTATGGTTGAAGATACCATCTCACCTTTTTAGAAAGGGACCGCTTGTGCACGTGATGACCTCCGTGCACAACACCTTATTGATGCCATGCATGGGGCAAATGTAGCTATTAATTCTGAATGTAGTTTTGGTCATTGTCAACTTTTGGCTTGTTGTTCATTGTCCAGCCTCTCTAGGATCCTACATTGCTAGTGCTCCTTTGACTCCTTTTCTCAAGACAGACAACAGAATCTGACTTATCTCCTTGGGTACGATCTGGCGTCTCATTATCTCTAAGGTTGCAATGAAGGGCGTTTTGGTCAGATGTCGCCCCTTATCTTAAGGATCATCAATTTAGTGTTAATATTTTTGGTGGTGTTGAGGCCCTTCTACATGCAGTCACTCACCTTGTCCATGATATGAAACATTGTACCACTATTACAATGGCCTTGGTTGACTTCAGAAATGCTTTAAATATGGTTGACAAATCTAATATATTTTAAGAGGTTCATCTTCATTGTCCTGCTACTACACATTGGTTAGAGTTCTTGTATAGCTCCCCAACTCTCCTCTGCATAGATCAGAGTGAGCCTTTTCTATCTACAGTTGGTGTCCAACAAGGTGATCCATTGGGATGCCTTATTTTTTCTTTGGCTTTGCACCCTTTTATTTTATAGATAAAGGATGAATGCCACCTTGACTTGTTTGCTTTCTATCTCGATGATGGGAACCCTCATCGGGGACACTGATAAGGTGTCTAAGGACTTATCTCTTATACATTCCCAAGGTCCAACCTTTGATCTTCATATCAATATCAAGAAGACGGAGATCTTTCAACATTCTAATGACAGTAGACAAGATCTAGAGTTGGGATTGTTTCCTATTGACATTTCTCAACTAGAACATGGAGTGAAGATTCTTGGTGGTCCTATTGCAATAGAACTAAGTTTTATCAAGGAGATTCTCAAGAAATGTATGGCCAAAACTCTTGACATGATTGATCGCTTGTCCTTACTTCAGGATCCACATTGTGAGCTCCTTGTTCTATGATTTTTTGTTGGAATGCCCAAGATGTTATTTGGACTTTAAAAAGCACACCCTACTTCTATTGCATCTGCATTACATGATTTTTATTGTGGCCTATTTTTGTTATCTATCTCACATTGTTGTTGGTAATGGTTGGAGATATGGTGACCTTAAATGGTGCTTGGCCACACTTAATATACATCTCAGAGGTTTGGACATCAATTCTTCCCATGATGTCTACAGATATGCCTATGTTTCCTCACATCTATGATATGTAGAACTCCAAGACCATATTCTTTCTGAGGTTGGCTCTATTCCTATAGGAATCTCCTTTACCGATGAACATGAGGTCATATGAAGCATCTTTCTATCATTTCTCTAGTCCAAGTTTTCATGTACGTCTTCTTCCACTCCAAAGACCCAGTCTATTTTGGCATACACTTACTATAAAATAGTCATCCATCAATTCACTACAAGTGGCTTATCCCTTTGGAAATGAGCTATTCTTACTTCTCTACAAGCCAACCATGCATAAAACTTTCTTCTTGTAGTTCCCATTAATGGGTTCAACATGTCCATGTTAGCTATTGAGTATCGAGGTATCCTTCATTAATGGATCATGATCCCCTTATACATTAGTGATGAACATTGCACTCTTTGCAACATTGCATACCTCGATGCCTTCAATGATCATGTTGTTCATTTTCACACATGGCCTGATTATAGTCTTGCCATGATGTCATTTGAGAGGCTCTCTTTGAAGTTGTCTCTCGTGTTGGGTTAAAGGTCATGAAGGAAGCACATGTGGCCTTCCTTGGCATACGGCTTGATGGACTTCACTCCCAATGACATGTGGATATTTTATTATTTGATTGGAAAGATGGAAGAGACACATGTGTTAACCTGATTGGAGTTTCCCCCTTGACATGTGACCTATCAATTTTAAAATGGGCAAGACAACCTATGATGCCGCATTAAAAAAGGTTCATAAGCATGGAGCAACTTCTAATGTAAATCACCACAATTTCTTGCCTTTCACTTTTGATACCCTTGGGGCTCTTGCTAACAATGTTGTTTCTCTTATTAAGCACATTCAACACATAACAAATAGGATTCTTATGTTGCCTTCATCTCGATTCAATAATTCTATGTTTAGATCCACAAGTTTTTCCATCCAAAAAGGCTTGGTAGCCCATTTTGTTGCCCGTGCTCCCGCGATGCCATTCATGTAATTAACATTGTCAAAACAAATCCTATATTTGACACAAAAATAAAGTTATATTTCTTTTATTTTCCATACTATTGATTTATGATATTAAATATAATTACGATGTATGATATATTATGATTTTTTTCCTTACAAGTTCATTTTGGTATATGATAAATAGATTAACATTATGGTGGAGGGTGTCAGACTGTAATTGACTTTCATTTAGTTTCATCCATGATGATCTCCTTTTTCAAAAACTATTATGTCATATGAAGTTTCTTACCTCTACCACCATTAAGTTGCTAAATCGTATTATTTCCACATAAACACAAAGAAACCACGAACAATGGGGGTTGATTACATTCAAATTTGTTGCACATTCAATAATTAGACAAAACCTATCCAAACAACTGTAAAAATGACTACTCCATGCTAAACTTAATATAAATTTAGGCACTGGTACCATGTCAAAATATATTATTCTAAAATATATTTTCTCCTAATTTAGAAAATGAATCCTAACTATAATAAATAAGTGGATATTGATCATAATTAATATATGTAATGTACAAAAAATATAAAAATATTTTTGTGATATGAGAATCATGAAGAACTCATGTATGGAAATCACCGTGGCTACATGTTAGAGTCTGGAGATGGCTGACAATTTAGGAGCGGAGAAGAAGCACAAAATGGCAAATCTCTAGAACTTGAGAACGGATTACCAACTTTGGGAGATAGAGAACCTTTCATATGAAGCGGAAGCCATGGTAGAGACACACATGTCAAAAAAGGAGATAAAGAAAGGCCAACACATCAACACGAGATCCTCAAAAGTCTAGTAATAAACCTAGATTATAACATGCATCAAAGGATCCCATCTATCGAAAGTGGAGAAACCTATCATACTACATCTATGGAGGTGGACCCCCCTCCCTCAGTCTCTGATTGGTTTGTCGTAACTAGTTCAGAAAACTTATGGACTGGAGTTCCTTAAGTAGTTTTTCATGATTGGTTTAAAGTAAGTGTTGGAACTTGAGTATTGCGACTTCTGGTGAGTTACAGAGTTACATACAAACCACAGTTCCTGATTTCCCTCTTAAAAAAAGAGGAAAATGAGTTCCGGGACAACTAATAATATTGTTTATATAATTATATTTTTCATTTGTCATAAATGACACATGTAAAATATTTATGACTAGAAATATTAGCAATGTGAATATAGTATATTGATAAAACCATAACATAATATGAAAAAAATATCATGCACTATTATATTTTACACTATAACCACCATTATTCATGCGATTATAAAAAAAATAAAAACATAATGGAATAGAAACAAAACCATGTGAAAACAACGTGATTTACCTCACATATTTTTATTCTTCATATTTAAAAAATATGATGTGAAAAATGATAATTAACTATAACCATGTACAAATAATATAGTCAAAATTCCCTATAAAATAATGTAAAAATTAATATCCTACATTGTGTTAAACAATGATGAACCAAAACTTATATTTACAAGCACATGAATTGTGTATATTATTATAATACTTTGTATACACAAATAAAAATAAAAATAAAAATATTGTGATGTGATTTTAATCATAATGTTTATATTAAGAATAGTTATACCAAAATAAAATATTTTTTTAATGAAACAACATCTGCACCATAACCATTTGTTGAGGTTATTATGATTTAAGAATATTATTATTTTTATGGATATGATTCTTTTTTATATCTTTGCCACCCTTACTTATTTATATGATATAAGAAAAATTAATAATTTATTAATGATTTCCATATTTACACACAAACAAACCAATCACATGGAAGTGTATGGAACTTAAGTTCCAAAAATGGAACTAGAGCTCCCAAAAAATGAGTTCCACAAAACTCATGTTTTACACTAAACCAATAATAACCTCAATGGAAAATCAATTCCCAACAATGGAAAATATGAAAGCAACCGAACTGGCACAATCCCAAGCAAGGAGTGTTCCAATCCTGCAAACAAGATAGGAAAGTAATGTGTCAATCACGTAGACAAATCAAGCATGCCCGCATGTCTCCTATAATGACATTATTGACAATACTCAGAATCATGATCCCTTCAATGCACTAGACATGGGAATGACATAGTGACAACTTGACTTTTATTTATACTCAATTGTTCTTTCTCTCTCTCATCAAGTGTCCTATTACTCAATTTGATGTCTTTTTTTATAATTGGAGGGTTGTGATATTCCATTTTGACCACTACAATGCTCAATATGACTACATGTGACATTAATTTGCACTTTTTGAACCCAATGTAATTCCTTGATATGTCACCCTATTGCAAGATTTTTTGAACCTCATAAATTTTATCAGTTTGATCTCATGTATAATCAATGATATAGAGATTTCAATTAGCTATTCAATAGTGCAAGAATTACCTCAATCAGATCTACGAGTCCAAAGTTATGATCATTTGAATCATCTCACTCTTTACCACCAATTTCATTGAATTAACTTGCTTTTTGAGCTTATTGGGCCCAAAGTTGGGGTGCGCAGACTAGATAAGGGGGCTCACTAGTTGCCAAGTAAGTAATACCTTGCTTTTTTAGATCAATCACAAATGTCAGATCTTGTCCCACATATTCCAACCCATTGATCCAACAACTGGAGCTCGTCTCCTACCTCCAATTTGTACACAGTAGCTACTATAGCATATCCACTTGATCCTCCACCAACCAGTCCATTCCATGCCCCATTGTGTGAAATCGAAGCATGATTCCTTTTTATTTATCCATTTCACATCATTTGCCTCACTTTTCCCTCCATTTCATGCCCTAGGCACCGCCAGCCACCTTTCCCCTTTGATGGTTGGTGCAGTTCGCCGCCGCCATAAACCCTCCTTTGGGGGCTTCTCCTTATACACCTTTAACGGTTTTTGAAGCCACAAATGACCTGAGGAGCTTGCCTTGGACTCAGCCAACACCTTTCTCTGGCTTCTTTGGGCCCGGGGTCCATCCATCCTCGTCCCTGGAAAGATGTTCTACCACGGTCATGATGGACCTGTGCGCACGCATGCTGCAAATCGGGTGAAAGCTAGGCCACAAAACCTCGCCAGTTGGGATAGATGGAGCCAATATGGGTGTGCCACCTCAACCAAGGGGCCCATTCTCTACCTCTCTCTCTCGCATGCCTCTTTGTATGGACCGCTCTCCACCGCGGTCAACTCTCACTGGGTGGGTGACAATCACGATGCCAAACACCTGATCTACCAACCAGAGCATGGGTGATGGGAAGGACGCAATATAGCCATTGGATCTATGATCAACACCCCGTGTCACTGCATAAATCTAATGGTAACACCCCTTGATATCCCATATAGTTCTTGATGTAAGATTTTGAAAAATCATATCTTCCAACTCCTATGGTCAAATTACATGAACCAATATACCAAATTGATCACCTAGAAAAGATCTACAATCTAGACATAATTTCATGTCTTGATTAGGCTCCTAGTTCTCCTGATTTGTTTAAATACAAACTTTGACCATGATTAATACATGATTATGATTAAATCTTGGATCTTTATGCTAAATCTGCTTTTTAATTCTCAAATTGATAACTTATCAGAATCTTGAGCACTATGAGAATTCTAATCACCCTCATTGTTCAATGAGGAACTCTAATGTACTCATGTGACTTGTTTTGAATGAAGATGATGGACATTACCCTAGATTGCTGATCTTATTTTTTTGTGACATCTAGGCTTACCTAATCTAGAAAATTAGTAACTATATGAAATCCATGACTCTTGTATCACTCATGAACCCCCTATTCTCTTGTGTGGTTAATATTCCATGATATGCATGCATATGTCCCTTACATATTTAGGCTTGATTATACATAATCCAAAATGATATATTTGACCCTCTGGATGCCTCTAACCCTATGATATTGTGGGAATCAGTAACATATTGATGTGTAGTGACCTAAATGGCTAAGGTCAACCAACTTTGTGAATGATGATGTATATGACTCAAACCCACTAGTTTTGTTCTATTATGCCCATATATGACTTTATTTCCTAACTTGTACCCTTATTGTGATATGAGTCCTTTCCTCTAGTCCTCCCCTCTCAATTAGGGAGTAATATATCCCTTAAGATATTAGTATGGATGTCCCATCTTATCCATATGTTGGGACCTTATGACCTACGTCCTATGTGTTGGTTTTTGGAATGCATGTTGATAATGTGGAATCCTTGACGCCTAGAGTTAGCTACATACATCTATATTTGAATGTGATTCCTATGTCTCTAATTTTTTTTATCTTATCTATATTTTATGGTTAGGCCTCATGACTTGATGGGCTATGGACCTCCTTTCCCTACTATGAGTCTTTAGACCTAGAAATGCAAGTAAGTGACCTAAATATTGATATAATCACATGAAATGAATGGAACCCCAAAATGACATAAAACTTGAACCCCACCTATATGGTTGACCTTGAATCAATATAAGATCATTGAAAATGTAATTAAACAATTGTGAACCTAACTTGGATGAAACCTTAAAATGAAGCTATTTAGGGTTAATGATGAGAATCTAACACATGTATGTAATCTTGTGCTTAACTAGGTGTTTCTTGATATCTAGATGGTAAATAACGAGTTAGGTTATAAATATTTGAATCAGGTATGGGATTTAATAATTATATGACTGTGGATTTATTGCTTGAAATGTGAAACATATGTATGCTTGTTTACTTGCTCCAACATTGCCATATAGTACTCTAGTATTGTACTTGATGTTTGTCTTGTATTGTTGTTTTGTAATTTGTAAACATAATATATAAACTCCATTATACAAACCTTGTATACCTACCTATATTCTCAAGGTAATGACATGAGGTTGGGAGTCCTAATTGAGTTGTCAAGATAGGGCAGACCATGTTGATAAAAGGGTTAGCTAATCTTAAGCACCCTTACAGACCCTTTAAATAGGAAGTTGGCCAAAGGCCTTGTGATATATAATGTTGTTGATATAATTGGAGTGAAATGATATAAAACACGGGTTCTTGCTTTGCTAAATATTTGTTGATTCTTGATTGTTACTTCTACAAATCTTTTCAAATTATGGAAAGATTATGTATATGTATCTTTCATCCCTTTACTCAACATCTCGTGTGCTTGACCTGTCTTGTTTCACATAATTTATAGGTTCAGATATGGGTAGAAGTTGTTGGGTTTGGTGATCTATGTCAGGTGTTCTTGTTGTAATATGCCTAGTATACATGAGCATGATTGTAAAATTGTACACTTGAATATGTAATGGTAGGCTTGTAATAAACAATGTTGTCTAATATATCTTGTTGAATGTTGAGATTATGATTGGTTCTTTTAACTTGTTATATGTTCATAAATGCTAAGATTTATGATTCCACATTTGCACTTTGATAATACCATTCTAGGGATAGGTACCTATGTCCTATCACCATTGACTTTATAGTCATTCAGCCCCTGTTTGATTTGGGACTGGGATTTTGTAGTCTAGACTGGGTTAGACGGGGTTAGTCAGGATCCAGTCTGATTCTGTTTGGCAACCCAGTCTGATTCTGTTTGGCAACCCAGTCTAATTCTAGTCAGCTGGTATGATTTGAGTCTATATTCAGTTTGATTATGTTTGGCTACCATTCTGGATTCAGTCTAATTTTGTTTGGCAACCTAGTCCGGATTTGCTTATTCTGTCATGTTCTTACATAACTATTTTAACAATTACAAAGAATGTGAAGCTGTGATGCCACTTCAATATAAGTTCAAAATTTACAAAAAATATTTAATTGTATAATGTGGGTGCTAGTTTTTATTATTTAGTGAAGTGAATATAAGAGATGAGTATGCTCATTTTATTTGTTTATTTAAAATAAATTAAACTTTACAGTTGCCTTGCATGGCATGTACATGTTGTATATATGTATAGTTGTAAATATTTGATCTAGTAACTGGAAACTGACAAGATAATTGAAATTGTCATAATATAACATAAATTACACACAAGTAGAAAAGTAAAGATGATAACATTTTCATCAGAACTTCAACAAGGAAAAAAATTTATAATAACATATTTTGTTCCCCGGCAAATACGTCATGAACCAAGGGAGAGCAGACAAAAAGGAGAGGCATGCCCTGGGCCTAGACATAGACACCCATAGACACATGCTAATATGGTGACCAACCACTGTGGTGGACAATCTTTTATGTGGAGGATGATTTATATTGATCCCGACTGTCCCAGTTGGCCCACTTTATGGCCTCATCGTACTTGTCCCATGATACGTGACAGGCTTCCTGCAATGACTGATTGGGTTGTTATTTGATGTCATTTTAGCCAATCAAACAACAGTGGTAGATGACAAACAAGATGAGTGACCCCATCTTTTCCTAGTTCCTGGCTCCCATATTTTCCCTCCTCATGTGTATGCTCGCAACAATTTTGGTTGCAGATGAGGTTTTCTTCAACATATATTTGTATCTTTGACAGAGAAATCAATACTTTTTCAAACTTTGCCCATGACTTAGAACTCAATGTTGACATATAAATTTAATAAATAAATATAAGTATGAGCAAATAACAATAATAGAAAACTAATTGTGACTAATAATCTATACAAATAAATGTTGCCAAGCAAACTTAGCTAAATACAAGTTTGAACTCGATGTAAGTCTTCTAAACATAAGAGTAAAATATAAGTTTGATCAAATAATGGTAAGAACAAACTAATGATGCGCATGAGTTTTACAACTAAATGTTGCCAAGCAAACATAAACAAATACAATTTCTAGCAAATATGTTAGAACTTCATTCATTCATTTCACCGCCTAATCTTGTAGTTGTATTGTTGATGTTTTTGTCATTGTTAAGGTATTCAACAACTCCTGGTGGGTAAGTGAGACGAGTCATCATAAAGTTGCGTTGAATGGCGTATTGCACGACCAATGGTGGGGGATGCAATAAATCTCCCAAAATGAAAATATTTACTCTTATGAACTCTCTCCTGAGGTACTGCCACCACATTTGCACCTCACTCAAAGATATGTAAGGCCCCCCTGTTATGTTTCAAAAGGCACACCATGACTCCCTCAGAGCCTGTGCAATATATACTCCATTCACACATCTCCCCATGTCATATTGGTTTCTCATCAAACCTCTGAGAACCATATCAAGCTTTGTACACCATATAACATAAGGTGTCGTTGGATGCCCAATTATATTACAAATTATGTAAGTAATATATTTTAGAAGTAAGGGTGTATATCACATTTATGTGGATATAATATGATTATTTGGTTTTAAATAACATACACCCTCCATAAAACATTCAGCAACATTACGATAAAAATTAGCAACCTTATAATGTAATTCAATGTTTATATCAGTGGATGTATTAAGAAAGTTTATAATGTTAATAATATCCAATGATAGACAATCTAAACCGATAAGACAATCTAAATGTACCTTTGTCATTCAACGTTATGGTGCCATTGGAGGTGAAGGAATGTCTAAAAGAAGACTACAAGTTTCCTCCAAACTAGCAACAGAGGTTTGTAGAACCTCATACTCATACTTTTTGGAGGTGTATATATCATCGTAGTTGTGATGGATTTTAACAAAGTCCTTCATGTTTATCACATGGCACCACACTCAACAGTTAGTAACATAATCTCAGCCTTCAATGAATCAGTTGTTGGGGGGAGATTGACTACCCAATGGAAGTATCTGCATCAGTATTTTCCCTAAAATTTATTCCCAAGTTCAAGTTAATGACAATGAATGTGTAACCTACACAAGGGAAATTATTATTTATGGATTTACTATCGCACCTGACTAGAAGGACATATGTAATACATTTTGCCTGGCCTTTCACTCAGAATGCTAAAGTCATATAACCCTACATCTTCTGTGTTAAGCCACAAGGCTGCATCTAGCCCACAATCACACCTCAGAACTTCTAATGGATTCATCAACATCTAAAACATGGTTGATGATTAGTAAAATAATGTCGGGTTTAGTAGTTAGATTTCAAATATAATTTTTAGAATATTTCAATAGGACTAGTTGATTGTTCTAACATACAAGTGAAGTATATTTGGATAGATCATACTATATTACATCTATGATGTATTGTATCCATCTTCCTCTGTTGAAGAGTCCTTATCGCTCATTATGTGAAGTCATTGGTGAAGATATTGTCACCTATTCCACAGAGTTGAAATTTCATTGTCTAGCCTACCAGTGATTGCTCTTATCAAACAGAAAAAGTCACAATGTTCTGACCATTGCTTGTGTTCATTGTGTGCTTATGCAAGTTGTGTTAGCATCATATCCCTAACTATAGTAAGGGTGACCACAGTAGGTTGCACTTGCTGCACGGGCAACATCAAATGACATCTGTTTCGAACAAGACCCCTACCACATGTAAAATACAACCTGTGGGGGTTGTTGTCTTCAAACCATCCATTTGCCGCATCTGTGGCATCCATGTACACTCGTACGGTGCATTGCACGACACATGGACTGGATGACATTCCATTCTCCATTTTAAGACAACCTAATGCAACGTAATGTGACATTTTTAATTAGGATCCATAAAACATTTTATGAAACAAACATTTTAGGGCACATGTCAAGTGGTTGATGAGTTATCATACACTATAGAAATTATGACAAGTACAAAGTAAGGTCAATGAGTATCCCAAATGAAATTAGAAATTGTTTCACGTAATACATCACCATACCTTGCATCGTACAAAGTTGTTTGTTGTAGCGAACTCAGATTGACCCCATTGGATGGGATGGAAAATGTTGAACCATTTTTTGGGATTTCCTACATCATAGTGTCACCATCATTCTGGTGACGTATAAAATTGTGGAGGATACAACTAGCCATTATGAGGTGATACTGTGAATGTATAGGATATGTCACCCCTTTTTTAAGGTAGGCAAACTGCCTCTTCAACACACTGAATGCTCATTCTACAACATTACATAATTAAGCATGGTGGTGGTTGAACATCTCCCTCTTGTTGTTGTATGAATGTCTGTTTACTCGATACTCAGAAATATGGTAAGTTGTGTTGCGATAAGGTGCAAGAAACTGACGAGTGTTGGTGTACCCTGCATCAACTAGGTAAAACTTTCCTGGAAAAACTTTAAAACTACCTGTGGTCGTTGCTTCTTGTAGGACCCTTTGGTCAGTAGTTGAGCCCTCCCACCCAGTAAGGACATATGTAAACTCCATCGAGAAGTCTACTACAACCATGACATTCAGAGAGGCATTCCCTTTTCTATCTTGGTAATGATTTTGCTTGTCATGTTTGACTAAGACTAGGATGTGTGTCCTGTCAATAGCCCCGATGACATTCTATAACACCAAAATTGATTGTAAACATACAAAGTAATAAAAAATGATTATAAATTGTAGGGGATAACTATTACCTTGAAGTAAGGGTAGAACCTTGGGCAGTCCAATATATGACGATGTGTTGTTGTGCTTGCGGATGTGGTTTGCATGACAACATAGTCATGGCTCAACACACACACCCTGTCCAATACTTCGTTGAACTTTCTTCTTACGGTCTCACTAGAGTGAATGTAGTCCTTAGCCAAAACACAATTTGTATGGCCATGACCAACCATATGTAGGAAGTAGCATACAACCTCAACTGATGAGACACCTCTACTACTTTGTTACAAGCCACGACTCTCAAGCTTGTCTACGAGGGCTATTATAGTCTGTGTCACATTCAGTATAGGTCATAAGCCCTTTGTTCATGACCAGTTATGATTTATAACACCTTCTGGTGGCCACTCCTAATGCTAACTGACCTAGGTATTGTAGGTGGTATGTCATCATCATCGGAAATCTCATCCATGATGGAGTTTGCTATTGACTCAGCTGTTACATCAACAATGTGATTTGATGGAACAGACACGATATCTAAAATGTTTGTGAGGAGGTTAGTTAATTCTGTATGATAACTAGTAGACATGATGCCTACAAATAAAAGGACAAAAACCTTGACATGATGACTAAAATAAAAAGAATAACAACTTGAACATAATATGAAAGATTTGATAGGGAAAAAAATGACATCAACATTACATATGAATTAGATGGTACGGGAAACAAATGTTTGTCTAGGAAAGTAATTATTACAAAAATAAATCAAATTGAAATTGATTTCCCCAAACATATAAAACATAATGGAAAAATAAAGTTCTAACTTATGATGTTGATTGGCCTCTGCTATTCCCACTTGTGCCAACATAATTGGTTCTAGTATACCACACATATGACATACATGATGTGTTGTTGAGGTTTGGTGATGGGGACTATGAATCAAATCCCTACTGAGATGGCACAAAAGAGGATGGCATTGAAGGTAGTGGTGTTGCACTATCGCCTTGGGACCTCTCCCAAAGGTCTTGCAACCATATTGTTATTTTGTGCGGTGTATGTGTAAGGCTGAGGTAGATGTTGTGGTTTGTTGACTCCTTTATGGCATTCAAAAGTGTTGTAAATATAGGGATAGGGGCATCGAGGAAAGTGTAATTGAAATATTGCAAAATCATTGCAAACTCTTCTTTTTCAAAGGCTCTGGTGGCCACACCTGTGCCTAACTCGTGTACTATTGCGTACACCTGTGTGAATTCAGATAACACTTCATTAGAAAGCACACATCGCTCTTGTGACAGTGATGGTCTCTTCCTACACCTGTGGATAGGAGGAGTCCTTCCCCCAACACCCTGAGTATATGTTCTGGCTCCCCTGGTGTCACCCTCACTTTGCATCCCAGGTGCGCCTATGTTGGGTTCCCCTACTGGGGTTTCTCTGTTCATGGGTGTATCAAACCCATCTAATTTGATAGCAACTTCATCCTTGGAGTCAAAGTCAGATGGTATTTTTCTATCCGTAGAAAATATTGCATGGTGTCCTCTAGAAATGTTCCTCCCTGCCATCAACTCGATGTCGTAGTAGTGGGGAAAGGGTAGGTTAATCAACCTAAAAAGATCCTTGTTTTCCTAAGTATAAAAAAGTTTTTATTAGGAGATTTATATGTAAATGTAGAACATTACATTTTGGGTAAGGGTATGATTTTTGTACATACTACAAGGCTCTCCCTCCACTCAGTGGTGTCAGACAACTTGGGCTTGTTCCTAGTCTCATCCCATCCGACACCACTCTTGTTGGTGACAAGATTCAATCTGGAATAGCCCTTCCTCAGGTTCTTCCACTGAGTTTTGACCATCTCTAACGAACATCCCGACTTCCCCATCCTATTTTGCAAATCACAAAATGCCTCCCTCCAAGCGTCCCTAGTAAACTGGCCATCAATACACCTGCCTACATCATACTGCCTCTGCAATGCTGAAACTAGAGTGTCATAAGACTCTTGACCAAACAATACAGAACCTGGGGTCTGTAAAAGACATACTCGCGTAGGTGATGCAATATATAATGACAGTGAGGGGTGTTTACAGTAATAATAAGTACATAACATGTATGGTTTTCAAAAGGTACAACCCATGATAATATAGTAATCATTATGATAATAATGAATTTGTTTTGGGGCCCATCCCAAACCTAGCAGTTGGATGTGAATGTTTAGGAAAGATACTCATGTATGTGAATTACTGAATCTGTGGTACACAAGATACCAATTTACATGAACTAGAGACAACACTATGCATAAGATGGTTCTAGAAAGAATGGATGCAGAACTTGAAATTATATTTGGCATCATATTTTTTCCTATCATAAAATCTTACATCTTCCCTTGCACAAATTAGACCATGCATCTATTTTCATTCCAAAAGACAAATAGAAGGTCAATAATATTTTTTCTTTAAACCTACATAGATGTGCATGTAATTAGCGCTACATAGATATACGATCATTTATATTCAACTCACTGATAGGAAGAAGTTTGGTTAACAATAAGTCAAATCCATCCAATATGTAATTAGACATAGATTGGACCAACTAATACACATAAACCTCAAACACACAAATAGACTATTAAAACCCCATCATTCAATTTAAACCTCAAATCTCAAACACACAAATAGAATATGAAATTCAATTGACACACACGTCATGTAATTGAAAGAACCTATGATAGATGAACTAGTATGAATTTGTTTTCTTTATAGATGAAAATACACTACAATATATATATATATATATATATATATATATATATATATATATATATATATATATATATATATGGTTGTTCATTCGTTACCCGCGCGGGTAGGCAGATTTTCGCTACCCGCTGGAGTAACTCGGGGTCAAAAGAGTAACTATATGGTACACTGGAGTAACTCTTCTGAATCAAAAGAGTAACTATAAGGTATGCTGGAGTAACTCTAAGAGCAAAAGAGTAACTGCGTAGAAAATATACAGTCAGTAAATATATGGGCGAGTTTTTTTATTTGGGGGGGGCAAATGATATTATTTTTGGATCAAATTTTTTGGGGAGCTAGATAAAATGCTCCTCTACAATTGCGAAAAAAAATATCAAGAAGGGTGCACGGGTAGCTACCCACAAAGGCATTAAAGATAATCCCTATATATATATTTATATTTATATATATGGTAGCAATCTAGTGAGAAACATCCTATGGTGAGAGCATGAGAGGCATTTGAATTACTGCAAACTATTAACTATTTTTTACAATCCAACCATATAGATGGAAAATCATCATTTCATTTACCTTGTCGCAAAAAATCATTGCAATCTGACATTGTTTACATGTCCATATGTACAATATACACTTTTACATCCAACAGTCAGCCTGAAATTCAATATAGAGTGTCAAAAAATATTTGGTTGTTGTGAATGATATACAAATTGGATGGTAATAAAATTTTATAGGCAGGTAGATATTATACTTGTAATCTGTATGATAGATTATGAAAAATTGATCTATGTGGAGAGTTATTCAAATGCCTCTCATGTTCTCACCAGATATGTTTCTCACTGGATAGTTGCCCTATATATATATATATATATATATATATATATATATATATATATATATATATATATATATATATATATATATATATATATATATATATATATATATATATATATATATATATATATATGACATTAGTTAAAAGTTCAATCTGAACTAGAAATGTATTAGGCTGCAGTAGCTTTCTAGGACAAACGTTTTTCAATTCCTACTACTACCTACACACCCAATAGTCTACCAAAAACCTCTTTCCTACCAAAAACCATCTCATTTTAACCCTAGAACACTTTAATCACATTGTGAATTAGGGTACCACTTTAATCACATTGTGAATTAGACCTCATTTTTTCAGTTAACATAGATTATCTCTAGCTTGACACATTAGCTATTGCAATGTAGTACACCATTTAACCTAACTACGAACCCCCTCTCACAATGCCTATATAGAGGATTAAATGATATGATCTGTCTTTGGACAATAAACCTCACACTGGTTATCCAACCCTTGCAATTGTTATTGATTATGTTGATAATGGCCTCTTCAAATATTAATCTTGCTCTCAGAGTAAATAACAATCTAACAACATATATTTATGGTGATGAAGCACAAATAAGGCAAATCAATGATATTACATACTCAACATTTGAAGACAAGAAATTTATATTAAATTGAAAATAAACATGCACTAAGTCAGCATATGCCTGAATTAGCTCACAATTTTGTAATGAAAACATGTGCACAAAAATATTGATCATCCTCAACAAATAGTTCTTTAGATTTCATTCAAATTGTACAACAACATACATATGTGAATATAATTCTAAACATCCGTGAATCAACAGATGCAAAGTAGTCCTCTACACCCATAGAGCAAACAACTACTATCCAAGCAACCAATTATGAAAAAAAACATCAAAATTAGACCACTAAACAAACAAATAAGTCAACACAGAGAGATCTCATGGGAAGTCCTAAATATGCTGAGTGTATCACAAGATCTCCCTAGCTATACTGCTCTATTGAAAATGTCATCTAATAGGATGTAGTTTCCTAAATATTTGTAAAATAAGGGAATGAATCTTTATATGTGGCCTACCATTTAGAGGAGAGGGTGGGTTAGTGAATGGGTGGCATGGAATAAAACATCTTTAAGCTAAACTATGCTACCACATATATATGGCCTACCACTAGAACCCAGTCCAATAATAACTGTCTGCATAGTGTGTTTTAGCCTAAAAGGTAAAATGAATATGGAGTTGAGTTGTTTATCAGGTTACTAGATAAACTATGCTACCGCATAAATAGTGACCCTTTCACTTAGAACACATGACAAAATAAAAGGTTGTAATCTTAATTGTATATTACAGGATATTTTTTAAACCACTTCTTTAAAATATAGAATGTGATAGATGTCCATTAGGTCTCAAACCAGATCGAGTATGCTCAGTTGTAGCCCATGACACATTTCATATTTCAATCTAGACAAACATATGAGGTAGTTTTCATATGTCACTTTGCAGTGGGTGATATGAAATGCTTCAGATGTCATTTTTTCAGTAGATGATATGAGGTATTTCACTTGAGATGAAGGAAGCATTTCTTCATATTTCAGTCGAGATGAAGGAAGCATTTTTCAGTAGATGATATGAGGTATTTCACTTGAGATGTCATTAGGCACACACCCATGATGCATTTTTCAGTACCAACACAACAACACAAAACTAGAAGAACAAAAATCCATAGTACATAGCATTACTGATCTATAGTTGCAGTATATCATGATTTCATTAGTAGGCCAATTTTTGCTGAATATTTTTGTTATAAGGTATTCACAAAAATTAGGGGAACAGCACCATCAAAGATTTGACACACATATAGCGATGATGGCCACAACACATCAAAGATCAACAATCATCTACACATGTAGTCATACAACCAATTATCTGGAAGGCGAGTCACTTAATTATTGTAACATGTTCTGAGAACTATGTTAGGTTATCGTGAAGAAAAGGGGCATAACTAACTAATCGAGAACAAGTGTGATGAAGGTCAGATTTTGGTTCCATAGTAGAAAAAATTACTGGTCTATTTTTCCATATTACATGTCAGCATATCAAAATTTGAGTTCAATACGATGGTCGAGATTAGGGGCACTCATTTTCATGTTTGCTTATGCTACATCAAACAAGATTCAACAAAAGTTCAATCGAGGGAATGGAATACCTGGAAGGGAGATTGATAACAATAATGAACCAACCAGTACAGGGATGACCAACAGTTATGAATAGCACAGATAAGCAACATAGATCAGCAACAGGGATTAGCACATGGAAAATTATTGTGTCAGTATAAACTGACGGATTTAGTATAAAAATGAAGACAATATTCAACATCACCAAACTTTTCAGAAGTGGTCGACAATGAGTAGTAGCTACAGAATCTCCCGAGATGAGAAACACCACTAGAACACCAGGGATGACCACCACCTTCAGAATACTAGGGACGAGCACCAGTTTCAGAGAACAAGTGCTCCAAGATGTGTGGGTGGATGTGAAGGAGCTCGATGCACAACACAATGAATATAATGCAACACAGACACTACTTGCCCTGGATAGGGTTTGACCTGTATGTCGATAAGATGGGATGATGACTTCTCAAGCTAAGTCAGGTGGATAGTGACAATAGATGATGGCCAGAAGGATAGGACATTGGTACCTTTCTTTTCAGGATGTAGCCACCATAGTAGGCCGGCGGTCGTAGGTGGCCACATTGAATCACCACACGTTCACCCCTCCCGACATCTGCTACTCTCCATCCGCAAGCTGCTCAAGGAAGCAGATCTCACTTTAACTCACATACCATCAGTGAGCCAATAGTAGGTAGAGGGAGAGGGAAAACTATAGCGAAGAAGAGGGGCGAGATGGAGAGGGTGAGAGGGAGAGGGAGGGGCGTGAGGGAGTCGGGGGCTCTAACCCGAATTGGGATTCCAAATCCCGCCTCTATCAAAATTGGGTTGGTCTGGATTTTGGGATTCTGTTATCCCAAAATGGGGGTCGATTGGGGTTGCGAACCAAACACATTTTTTTCCCAACCCGGACTGGGTTACACTGACGTGGTGCTAGAAGATAGACCAAAATATGGATCACATCTGGAACCAAACAGGGGCTTAGAGTTCATTTAGAGTTAGGATTTGGGTAACAAACAGTTCTGTGACATATGGTATTAGAGCTTGAACAATAGCTACACCAAACATTACTCACATGAAACACAAACTAAATACAACATTACATCTCAACTCTAGAAACTTAATGAGTTGTCCTTAGTGGATTAAGTCGACTTAGCCTTCGGGTTAGAACCTATATGTTCTAGAACTAGGTGTAGACTTGTGTGATCCCTAGAACCTTTCTTTTCTCCTCCTTCTGTCATGTAGTATGGGCTGTAGGTTCAAGAGTGTGAGAAAAGGGAGTTCTTATGACAATACTAGACATATATTATGGGCATGTGCTTAGGGTAGCTACACATGTGTGCACCATGTTCTTTCTAGTTATATAGGTCTCATGGTACTAGATTGCATGATGAGTGTGGCAACTCATTTTGGTTTTGGTTTTTATATGATTGGAGTGTGGTGGTTTGCATCATCCGTTTCAACGCTAGAGAAAACTTATTTCAAGTATAAGTATAAGTACATATGAAAAATGTTACCACACTTAGAAAGGAGGTGAGTGTCCATGTAGCCTAAGATAAAGGGATGTAACATCAAGTGTATATGAGAGTGTTTGGATGCTATTTTTAGTCTATAGAGTTGTTTAGTGCCATGATATAGGTTAGTCTATTAGTAGCATAGATGACCGATGATGATGACGATGATGAGGATGGTGATGACAACGAGGATGGTGATGATTATGACGACGACAACGGCGATGATGATGATGATGATTATGATTATGATGATGTGGTGCTATGATATGTTTCAAGATGATTCAAGTTATGTTTGATGATATGGGAAGAGTTTGACCATGCAACCCTAGCTAGACCTAGCACCTTGTACAATACGATTAACTTGGTTGATGTGCTAAACATAGCTAGTGGGTTGCATCCTTGCTTGTACCTAGTCTTGTATATGATGAGATATGATACACGAGTTATGATTGAAGACCAACACGTGTCTCAATCTCTTTACAAAGGAGGACCTCTATCATGGGACATACAGATAGGGCGACCTTGTAATGAATTGAAATCTTGGTATATTCTTAGTTTGGCTTTTGCTTAAAGTTTTACTATCCTTTCTATCCTTCTTGTCCTTGATGAAAAATTGTGGAATTATTAGTGGTTTGGGGTGAATTTGATCACCATTTATGCCAATATATGGGTTTATGCACAAATACCT
The DNA here is from genome assembly GCA_963693085.1 of Alisma plantago-aquatica. Lineage (NCBI taxonomy): Eukaryota > Viridiplantae > Streptophyta > Magnoliopsida > Alismatales > Alismataceae > Alisma > Alisma plantago-aquatica. Next base: position 602,123,731 of record OY856415.1, read on the forward strand.
CAGTAGATGGTTCAATTAGGGACTAATATGCAAAATAACCACTTATGTAACATATCAATGAAAAGAATTTGTTCTAGAACATTTCTTAGCCTTTTGGAGCAAGGAAGAGAAAAATGAATGATTAGAAATTCTTTAAACATGTTAATGTGATATGGAATTATTTAATATGATAAATAGTGGTAATATTGGATAATGGGCTAGAATTCATAAAAGGAAGACTAGTTCATTAAAGATAACGTGAGATTCATTTTCCTTGGGTTTGGTTTGTCTTGGAGGCCAAGTTTCACAGTTTTGAGATAATAATTATTGTATCTAATTTAGAAAAAAGGTGAATTTTCTACAAAATATAAAATAAGTCATTTAATGACTCCAAAAGTGGCAATTAATCTTAGATTCATAATCTACACATTAAAAATTGCCTATGTGTGAATTTTCATGCAATTTGGATAATCTTTAATGTTCATGTGTAGATTAGGGGAGAGAAAGTATAATTAAAGCCCAAATTATTAAATAATGTGTTAAATAATACCAAGAGACAAAATTGATGGAAAATTCATGTCGAACATGCTTAAGTTTGCTTGTGGGTGAAGTTTCATATTAATTGGGTAATTCTAGAAATCTCTAATGCGATAAGAAAGAGAAAATATAAATTACATTAAAAGAATTAAATAAAATACTTAAAGTCCTCAAAAGATAAATTTAATTCCATATTCAGATTCTACATGTCCAAAATAAGCTAGATGTCAAATTTCATTTAATTTGAGACTCTCAAATGAAAAGAGAGAAAAAGATAACTAAATTAATGCATCACTTTAATTGGATTATGATTTGAATATAGTTTCTATTTAAATAATTATCACACACTCCTTTTGTCTCTCACACATGGATCCCCATCCATTGGGTGGCAAATTGAATGACTATCAGTCATCTCCTACCTCAGGCCAGAAAAAAAAACAGGCTGCGAGATTTGTGTGTGCTAAAATCCTAATTTCTCCCTCCATGGCTAATATTTCCTAACAATTCTTTCTCCAAAGGTTTCTATATCAAATTCCATACCTAATGATGCTAAAGTTGTGACATTTTGTCAAGAAATTGGGAAGTGCCCAATTCTTGATCCGCAAGTTTCTTCGGCCGACTTGCTTTCTTCTAGTTTTTGAACTCACACCTATAAATACTGCTACCTAGATCTCTGTCTCCCTCTACGTAGCCTTCCTCCGCTCTCAATTTCTTCACATACAACTGGTTGTTCATCATTGATCAAGTTTTGGCCTTGACTCTTGTGGCTTCTCTGCTGGGATCCCGTGAAAATAGCATCCCAATTAGCACGTGTGGTGTGTTCGGCCAACATTACTCTTGCTTTCGGTGCCTTTGCTTCGACGTATGGTCGTGAATCATGGATTCGCCCAATCCTTCTCAACCTACCATCAGCTACTTCACATCCATGGGTAGGTGAGAGGAAAGGGAAGAAACCCCCTCGTGAGTTCTTGATCCTACCCCTCCTCATCCTTCTTTCTTTGTTTTTCTCACTAAGGGATTTTTAGTAATATCACCCATATTTTGCTTTGCCTTGGATAGGGCTGAGGTGGCCATGACCACTAAAATTGCCTCTCTTGATTGGGCCATGTCAGTCGAGCCTGACTTATCCCTCTCTCCCTCTCTCGAGCATGTAATCTTGTAGATGTGGCTTTTTGGTGATTTGTGATTGGTCAATTTTATAAAAATCATATCTTTTAATTTACTTGTCCAAAAATTATATTAAAATATGTTTTGGAATAAAAATGTGATCTTTTAATAAAAATTGTTTGAGAGTCTATTTTTTCGATGTTTGATTTTTGAAAATCTAATGAATCATATAAAAGCCCTAAAATTGGTAACTTAATCATATAAACTTCAAATTTGACAAATAAATATATTTTCTTGATCAGAAAAACATAAGGAATCGTTTGGTCTAAATTTTGAGTCCAAAATCCAATTTTTAGAAAAACATCCAAAAATAAAGGTTTCTCTTCATTAAGGTGCATTATGCACTATAATACATGTTAGTAAATTAAAATAGGCAAAGTTGAATTTGGATCATCTAAAAGTGGTGAAAGTTGACAATTGAACTCAGTAAGAGAGTGAAGTGAAGATAGAATATGAATGGATCCCAGAAAAATGTCCGCACTGCAGAAACTTTGGACATGAAAAAACACTTTGTTCTAAACCACCGAAAGGTGAGAAGGAGGTGTCCAACAGAATAGTGGAGGATTGTACGCAACCTGTTCACCAGAATGGGGCTGAGAGCAATGAAAAGGCAGTGTCCACTCCGGATGGAGGGAAAGACAAGTTTGTTGATGATGATGGATTCGAAAGACCTAAGCAAACTACTATTCTAGAGAGACGAAGGAGAACTAGAATCCAGACTAGGTCCCAATCCGGTGATCATGAAGGCAAGCACAACAATAGATTCCAGGCGTTGGTAAACCAAAACGAAACTATTGATGTTGTAGTTGGCGGCAAGCCAACCAGCAGTGTTAATGGTTGAGTTACCCAATATTACCGCTTGGAACATCAGAGGTTTGTCATGTTGGAACAAACAAGATGTCGTCCGAGTGGAACTAAGGAGGGCTAAGACTGATCTAGCTATCCTTACTAAAGTCAAAATCAAGAGAAGCAAGATTAAAAAGGCCATGAGGAGGACTTGGCCAAACTATAACGGGATAGACAACTCTCAGACCTGTAGCAAGATTAGAATTCTTGTAATGTAGGAAAGAAACGACTACAACATTGTGCTCAAAATGCAATCAAGACAGTTGATACACTTTGAGTTGACTGCTGGCGATTGCACCCTTGCGATTACAACAATATACGGTGAGAACGATGATTCTAAGAGACAAATCCTGTGGTAAGACTTAGAGTCTATCAAGTCTAACATGAGAGCCCCTTGGATCTTACTAGGGGATTTCAACGGAGTGAGAAAATCTGAGGAAAGGAAAGGAAGATGTGCACCCTCCAATAGATCGATGGAAGACTTTAATGCTGGTGTCCAATGTAACAACTTGATTGAAATTGAAGCCAAGGGACTTTTTTTCACCTAGAACAACCAACGGATGGGAATGAACAATACTAGAAGTGAAATTGACCCAGCCTTCCATTCTCTACATGCCCAACACAGTTTTAGAAATCTCTGGTTGGAAACAATGCCGATGATATACAATGATCATTATGCTCTTGTGATGCACCTTGATCAGGAGAAGAAAAAGACTAACTACCCCACCTGATATTTTAATGCTTGGGATGCTATACCTGATTTTTCAGATACTGTTATGAAAGCCTGGAATACAAATATTGTGGGCACGCCTCTGTATAAACTCAACTAGAAAACAAAACTCGCCAAGAGGTACTTGCAAACTTGGAATGGGGAGAAACATGGAGATCTGACAAAATCTGCTGAAAATAAGGTTAAAGAGGCACTGAGAGCTCAAGAGCTATCTGATGAAGATCCAGATAATGAGTTGTTGTGGTAAATAGCAAAGACAAAGAAAGAAGAAGTGATTGAAGCAAAAAATATGGAGGAATCTATGATTCGACAGAAATCAAGAATCTTCTGGTTCAAGAATGGAGATTCAAATACCAAATTCTTCAATGCGTATCTTAAGACAAGGAGATACAGGAATTAGATCAATATTCTAGAAGTCAACGAGGCAACGCTAAGAACCGATCATGAAATTTCCAAGGTGTTTGTCAGACATTACAATTTAGTGTTTAATGTTGCCCAAGCCAACATGAATGCTCATGACTGGAATGGTCTTCCCAAACTCAACACTATGCAAATACAGTCTATGTGTGTGCTGGTCACTGATGAAGAAATTTATGAGGTGATCAAGAATTCAAATGATGATCAAGCGCCAAGACATGATGGCATGAATGCACACTTTTTCAAAATGTCCTGGGAAATTGTGAAAGATGACTTCTGCAGGGCGATTAAAGACTTCTTCCAAAAAGGGAGGATGCTATGAGAAATGAATAAAACCTATATTGCCCTCATTTCCAAAGTGAAGAAACCCTTGCAAATAGGAGATTGGAGACCTATTTCACTATGTAATTTTTCTAATAAGGTGATTTCAAAAATTATGGCGAACCGAATTAGAAACATACTACCTACTATCATTAGCACAAACCAGTGTGCCTTTGTGAAAGGGAGGAAAATATCAGATGCTATACTCTTAGCAAACGAGTTGATTTATGACTTTGGGAAGCAAAATGTGAAAGAAAAGTTTTGTTTCAAGGCTGATCTTAGCAAAGCATATGACTCCATTGACAGAAGGTATATACTACGAATTATGGAAGGAATGGGCTTTCCTGAATGTTGGTTGTGGTGGGTGGAAGAATGTATGAATACAACTACTTTCCAAGTCCTCATTAATGGGGTTCCGTAAGAACTTGTTTGGGCTACCAGTGGCATCTGACAAGGGGATCCATTGGCTCCTTACTTGTTTGTTATTGGCATGCAGGGATTAACTACCATTCTGGACAAGGCTACTTCCAATAATGAATTTCAACCGTTGAGCACAAAAGAAGTGAAGGTTTCACACCTCATATTTACAGATGACTTGCTCATCTTTTCAGAAGCAAGTGATCAATATGCGGTGGGTATTATGAGATGTATGGACAAGTTCAGGGAGGTATCTAGCCTTAAAATAAATCCTATAAAAAGTCAGCTCTTTCTTAGCACTACGGCCCTGAATGAAATTGAATCCATTATGAAAGTAAACAGGACAGACTTCACAGTCAGATACCTCAGACTCCCTTTGTTCACAGGTCATTTGACAAAGTCTATGTGCTCACCACTTATAGATAAGATAAAAACAAAACTGGATTCGTGGAAGATGCAGCTATTGTCTATGGCGGGTAGGTTGGAGCTTATAATATCCACGTTATTAGCATACCATATTTTATGAACCGGAGTATTCCCCATCCCAACAACCACCATTGTTGAAGTAGAGAAGTTATGTAGGGATGTTTGTAGGCTGATATCAATGGATGTCGTAAACCTACATTTCAGAAAACTGAACTGCAGGTTCTCATCCTACTGACCAGCTACAGCAGGCCTGCAAACTAATAAGAAAAAAAAATAAAACATAGGCGTCAGTTATTTATAGAACACCGTCATCAAAGGCTTACATCGTCGGTTATTGGATAAAACCGCCACCTAATATGACAAACAACCCAACCGTACAGGAAAGCATGACCGTGGTGGAAAAAGCATCGGGTATTAGTACAAAACCGATGCCTATAGTACTAAACATGGCCGTGCAGGGAAGCACGGCCGTGGCGTCTGGGAATATGGCGTCGGGTTTTTAGTTGCAAACCGATGCAGAAAGTGTCCTAGATGGTGCTCTTTTTGTGGCGCGAACCCTTTTGGCGTCGGTTATAAAACTGACTCCGAAGAGTTCGACCTTTAGCAGCACCCACATAGGCGTCACTTGAGAACCGTCACTAAAAGGGGTTAAACAACCGACGCCAAATACATGTTCTGTAGTAGTGTATATTGGGCAACTAGGGTTAGAGCTAGCCTATCGGCCAAGGCATCTCATTGCCCATTACAACATGTCAGGCACTCTAGGGTTAGGACCATCCCATCGGCCAAAACAATCATATCACCTTAAGTTAGGGTTAGGGTATCCATATCACCCAAGACACTACTTCTAGGGCTATCGCCCACACCAAGGAACAACCTATCGGTTTCCCTACACTATCACTGATACCTATCACCCAAGGCACTACCACCATATCGCCCATGATACTATCCAAGGGATCAACCCCAAGATCTTGTCATGCAACTAGAGTAGAGCATCCATGTTGCCTAGGGCAACCCCATCGCCCAAGCTAGGGTTGGAGCTCCATGTCGACCAAGATACTAAGGTTAGGGTTTCATGTCGGCCAACCACCATATCACCCATCATCATCATCTTGGGTAGAGGTGAATATCGGTTACAAGGTCAAAAAAAGGTATATCACCCAAGGCTCAAATCTAGGAGAGGGTATTAGGAAACAACCTCAAGGAGCCACTTTGTAGAACACATATCGGACAAGGGACCAACTAGATGTCCAACAACCATAACGTCCAAACCCTATCCTTAGTGTAGGAAAGAGACATCAGTCACCACATCATATCGCCCCAAACATCAAGGACTTAGGCTCACCTTTCAAGTCCAAAGGAGAGAAAGGGGTATTGCCACAAACCATCAACTGAAGTATAACCTATTGAGCAAGGTACTATGTCAGGCAAAGCACAGTATCGGGCAAGCCCCCATATCAGGTAAAGCACCCTATCGGGAAAGTCATCTTCAACCTCTAGCCACCCATTACCATATAATGCAAGAATAACAAGATAAGGACAGTAGTAAAACATGACCATTTCCATTAAAATAGATCTCAAGTTCCACATGCACAGCTAACATGGAGAAGGGTATCAATTTAAAGACAAGAATCATCACATGCACATATGGAGAGTGAACATAATAGAGATGGTTAAGAGTTATGTAACCCGCCTTAAGAGGATCTCCATGAAAGGCATAAAGATTCCTGATCCAAGCAGCAAACCCACGTTCCTCTCCATGGAAACCATCCATATGAAGCTCTCAGCTTGTCTTCGACTCCATCATCATCACCTCAAGGAACAAGAGAAGAAGAAGATACCATGGTTATGTATAGCTCAAGAAGAAGAAAAGAGGGGGAGATAACCACGGCCTTGCCTACTCACATCAAGGGCCCATCCATGGCCAAGATGAGGAGAAGGAGATGAACAATAAGGAATAAGGAAAAGCTAGCAAGAAAGCATGACTCACCAAGGTCGGATCTTGAGCAAGGAGTCTCCATGGCCAAAGAGCTCACCCTCCCAAGCTCCATGAGAGTTTCCTTGAGCTCCCACGATCCCATGCTCATCCCATACAGGAAGGGGAAAGAAGGTGGCCAAAAGGGAGCACTTGGTTAAGGAGGAAGGGGGCTATATACAGCAAGGAAGAAAGAGGTAGCAAAGGAGAGGTGTCATAACCACATAACCCAAGATGCCACTTGCTCATGCACTTAACGCCACTTGTTGCCACCCAAGATACACATGCACGGCCTGGTGATACACTCTAGGATGTGTATCGTTCAGCTGGGTACCTCCCATGGGCGACACAACCTCATGGGTGACACACTCTCAAGCTTCTACCCGATACACTAAAAGACAAGGTAGCATGTGTGACACATATGTGATATAAGGACCATATAAAGATGTTACTCCTCAACTATAAACCAAACAAGGCGCTCCAACTTCCATCCACATCCTAGATGATTCCAAACAGAAGGGAGGTGACTCTATAGATGATAAATTGCATATTGACCTCTCCACTTTGGGTAATTTGCAATTTGCACCAAAACTAACACATATGGCACAAACATCATCCAACTAAGCTTAAACTTGGAATGTAGGTCCTCCAAAAGGCATCCCACCACATCATTCTCTTTCTAATGGTTCTAAATTACTACAATCATGCTTTTCATGTGAAATATTACAATATAACCCCTTACTTTATGTAAATTGCACTTTGGTCCAAAACAAGCAAACATTGCTCAAACAACATCCAAACAGGACCAAACTGGAAACATGAGCTTGTGACATGATATAAAAACATATTAAGAGATTAGATTAAGGTTCTAAGAACATTTCATAAGCAAATCAAAGAGGGTTAGCCCAAAACTTGGGTTAGCGTCCTTACAATTAGTTAGTATAAAAGACCCATACCTTATTTTGAATTCTTAGGTAGATCAATTGCCTTTATCCTTAACTAATGATAACCTAACTTGAGATCTATCTTTGAAAAGGTTTTTGCTTCACATATCTAATCAAATAGGTCAAAAATCCTTGGTAGAGGATATATGTTCTTAATGGTTATCTTAGTCAATTGCCTATAGTCTATGCATAACTTCATAGTCCCATACTTCTTCTTCACAAATAGTATTGGAGCTCCCCAAGGTGATGTACTAGTTTGAATGAATCCCTTCTTTAGTGATTCATACAACTGAGTTTTAAATTCCTTTAACTCTACAAGTGCCATTCTATAGGTAGGTATTTCTAATGGGTAGCTACCATGTAAAATATGTACCTAAAGTCTATATTTCTTTCAGGTGGTAAATCTAGAAACTAGTTGGGAAAGACATCTAGAAACTCACATACTACTGGAACACCCTCTATATTGACTTTGTTTTCTCTGCTCTTACATCTACCACATGCTAAAAAGTCCTCACACCCCTTTTTCATCATCTTATCAACTACAATAGTTGATACTATACATGTAGGTAAATCTTTCCTGTCTCCAACAAAGACACATGAAAAGCCACCATACTGAAAGATAACTTTTTTCTTCCAACAATCTAACCAGACATGATACGTATCAAGGTAGTCCACACCCAAAATAATATGAAAATAATTAATATCTAAAGGTATGAGATTAACTGTTATTGTATACCCACAAAAATTCGACAAACATCCATGACACAATTCTGTCAAAATTGATGATTCATCTAATAGAACTCTTAAAAACAATTCATAAGATAAATCTTTCATTAAAAGATTTAATCCATTAGATACTAAGCTATGAATAAAAGAATGTGTTGCACCTGGATCTATCAAAATTGTAATTGAAATGATGTTAAAGAGAAGCATCTCATTGTCACAACTCTGGGTAACTACACTTTAAAATGGTTTCATTGAGAAGAAACATCTTATAGCTCTCCCTCTGCCACATTTTCCTCTTTGCCCACAACTGGTACTAGGTGCTCCCCCTCTAGAGATATAGGGAACTCAAGAACTTTCCCCTCTAACTAGAGTTTGTCTCTGTGGAGGCTGAAACTATGATTGCAAACCTTGTTCTTAAGTATATTGAAGCTCAGGGCAGTCCCTTTTTATATGTCCTATTTGTCTGTAGTGATAGCATGTTTGAGTAGTGACCCAACACTATCCAGAGTGTATCCTACCACAGTTATCAGACATGGATGTATCCTATCTTTGTGAGCCTATCACTGACACTAATGACCCTGAAGACCTAGTTGGAGGTGCCCAACAGTATGGTGTATTCCATTTATTGGAACAAGACCTTCCTCCACTATGTGAAGAAATAGATCCTTGTCTTCCAAAATAGCTAAGTCCTCATTCTATCTTGGAAAAGAAGCCAACACCTCCTCTATATCCACCACTTCTTTGTCCTCCTCTACTGAAGCCTCCAGATCTTTTCTTTCTCTCAGACTCCTTCAGCATTAACTGACTATTCTATACATCTTGAAGCCTCCACATATTTTTCAAATTTTCACCAATATCTTCTCCCAATAGCTGATATCGTATGTCTAATCTCAGATCTTAAAACTTCTCTGAATCTCCTACATTTCTCTATATCATGAGGCCAAAATTTAGCCAACCTTGTGAAATATGCTTCATATTCACCAAGTGACATGTTGTCCTGCCTAATATTCTCCAAATGTTTAATATTATAACTTAGAAAGGTAGGAGGAAAATACTTAAGGTGAAACTAATCCACAAAGTCCATCAATGTCATCATCGTGTTTCTCCTCTTATCTTCTACTCTACGCCACCACAACTCAACATATCCTTTGAGTAGATAGACACCATGATTGATTTGTTTATCCTTTGATAACTCCATTAGGCGAATAACATTTTCCATATGTTAGAGTCATAAATCTTCCACTGCTAGGTATGTTGTTCCAGAAAATTCAGTCCCACCAAGCTTCTTTACCAACTCATACAATCTCATTAGATCCTTACTGGAAGATGGTAACCTCCTATCCATCTTATATATTTCTTTTGTCTCAAGAAAGATATGATACATCCTTGTTGCCTCGTCCCTATCTTCTCCTCCTTGATCATTGACAAATGGGTCAAGTCCATGGTGGTTGTAATGAACTGAAATCTGGATATATACACTTTTGACTGTTTTCCCATGCTTTTCCTATCTTTCTATCCTTTTTGTCCTTAATGTTGAAATTGTGGAATTATTAGTGGTTTGGGGTGATTTTGATCACCATTTATGCCAATATATGGGTTTATGCACAAATACCTCAGTGAAAGTTTATATAAGGATCTAAAGTGCAAACTATCCACTTATGTGGCATATTAATAAATTGAATATAGTCATTAGTTTTATGTCGTTGTTACACTTTGGTTGTTTTGAATACCATTATTGGGATTTAAAATTTTGCACCTATTTCAAGCATACCTTTTGAGTGTGTTTGGAATGGATGTTTTATTCATCAAATTTTAGTAGGGAATGGATCCCCTGTAGGTCCCACTCTTTAGTGGTTCTCACTATCTTCCTCACCAACAACACCTCCTCCTCCTTCCATATGCATATCCATAATAAAACACATCTTTTATGAAATTACAACTTAAAGAGGAAAGCATCCTAATCCTATTGGTATCTTATCACCCTTGTTCCAAACATAAACTCAATTTAGGTTCAACCTATGCTCTGATACCAAAAAGATGACATGACCTGAATCCACTAACTAGGGTTAGGGCCCACCAAGGTGGTATTGCAACTAACCATTAATTTTATCACATGATGTAATTGTCTTAACTTTTTTTTGGTTCTTCAATTATAAAGAGAATTGTGGAAGTATGGATCTATCTGAACTAGCAACACTAGATAACAACAAGCATTAAGTAATCTAGTAGAGTTTGATTTTACATATAATAAAGAGTTTAAGCTTAATACACATCATGTACAACATATTACAAACTGCTGTCTTTTCTCACTCACTCATTCTCAGGATCCATAGGAAGGATAAGAGTCATTTTAGCTAAACTAACTACTCTTCTTTTAAGAGATTTGTTCTAATCTTGATAAAAGATGGTTTTTGTCTCCTCGGGAAGAGCTAATCCTTTACTTGAAAAAAAAAACATAGTAGGTTGATGAGCTACTATCTCAGTATGTAGAAAATCAAAAAGTAACTAGGTTTAAGCAGTTTAGTGATATTCATAGTTTAAGAATTTAAGTAGTCTAGCAAGACAATCAAATCTTCTCAATTTAAATTCAAGTAGTAAAAATGAGAAACCAACTTTAGAGTACATAACTAACTATTGGGTACTTTTAGTCCAATTATTATATGCCACTGGACCCACATGAAATGTACTATAATATTTGGAAGTACCACAAAAAACTACAATCTCATTGTACAAGACTTAGAAGCATGCCCAAGATCCTAAGTTTTTCATCTCAATGCCACATTTGTAGCTGGCATCACGACATTTGTCTCTCAGTGACTAATGGGGGCAGCTGACTAACTCAACTCCTCCTCTTAACCTAGGTACTCAGGCAGGGATTCAATGCACTCAGGCTTGTTGTGATCTAGTGAACCTACTTAGGATGTCTACTGATCAACACAACTATGCATCAGTGAACTTGCTGAAGATATTTGTTGACCTAAAAACTCAGGTATCGTTGGCATCCCTGGTTGGTGTTGGATACCACTCATTTAAGGAGTCGACCTTCACTGGACTAGACCCTCACACTCTACTAATGTACACCAAATAACCTCGATGTGGAAAAAATATCTCCAGTCAAGAGGCACATTTACTCCCCACAATGCTTCCCTCCTATGAGGTTTATACAATGTCCAGTGCATCTATTGTCTAATGATATTTAATTGATCTAACATGATTCATCATCATTACCCTAATTTTGTCAATTAGGCACTTAAATCATATAATTAACTTGCAACTCTCATATTTCTTATTAATCATAAATCGATCCTTTAGACCCAAATAGGGAAAAACCCAACTTCTCCCATGCCTCTATCTCCATGATTTCTTCACCTACCATAAAGAACAAATTGCATAACAAACTTGCATGAAAACTGGGCATATATAATAATTTCATAACAACATGTTTTTGAATAAAAAATAGTATGTAAACAACATTGTTTAAATTTATTTGTTGTAAATCTAGGTTAAATGTGATTTTCACTCACAAATTACATTTAAGACCACTGATCTTCATATTTGTATCTACTGAACTCGAATTCTAGTTCACACAGGTCTGATTCGAGCTTTAGACCTGTCTTACCCAACATCAATTGTTAGGGTCTAAACAACTCCTAAACTTGTCGTTTGGAGGTAGAAGATGAATAAAGAATGAGGAATGGGACCTCCCATGATTCAAATAGAAGATCTCTACCAAGAAAAGGGATCAAGAGAGAAGAGATCTACTGATTAAAACTACTTACCATGATAGATTCATGACCAACTCGTCAATCTATTGTTGTTCTTCACATTATTCCCATAAATTGTCCTAGAAATCACCCCTTTGTCCACATCTTGAGGATTTTAGGACTTCGGTTGTGTAGGAAATCGAAATACGAATCCAATAGGACAAATTTCATTGAATTTGGATAATTATAGTAAACATTATGGTTATTTTACCATTGACTATGTTGGGCGGTTGTGCAGTATATTTGTCGGTTTGTGTGGCCTGCTCATCGGTTGACATGTTGCACGTCGGTCGACCAAAAAGTAGACCAAAGCCAACTATGTACTTGTTTACTAAAAAGGCCATAACTCTTGTATTTTAACTCTAATTTAGTTTATTATTTTTTGCATTGGATTCATAATTGAATTTTCAACAATTCAACAGTATTACTTCAATAAGATTCCAAAAAAAAAATATTAATTATTTTCTCAAATATCATTAATTCTCCTCCGCATACATGTGTGGGCTAACTCTATATCAACTAAAACTTGAATATTTTGGTATGCTTAAGTCATGACTATGTTTTATCCAAACAAAGACATAAGGTAAACAAGACTAAGATAAATTACTGATAAAAGCAGAATAAACATACAGGCTATTTTTAGTCCCTAGAATTACCACTAAATCTATGAGTGGGTTGTAATATAGATACTATTTTCTACTAATAATCCCTCAAAATATATGTCTAACAATGATGCTAACTATATTCCTCATTGTCATAACTTTGGTAACCAACCAATATTGTCTAAAAGAGTTGTGACTTTGTTGTCTAGCCTTGTCTAATGTCTGCTCAACATCCAAATCCGTCATCCAACCACGACCACCAAATTCACAACTAACATCTTCTTGCACCAAATAGTGGGCACATATCATACACAATGCCCCTCTGGTCCATTTCAGAATGTGACCCACCCCTAATGATCCAATGTAAAGCACCCTAAGAGCCTCCATACACTATAAAGTGTTTTTGTAGAAAACAAGAACAAAGAATTAGCAGAGTGCATAGGTTTAGACATCCCTCCATGCGAGCATGAACATGATATGCTCCCTAAGTCATCTCTTTGGCTGCCTCTTCCTCCTATAGAAGCATTCTCCTTCTCTACCTCAGAAGTGAATCAAACTTCATCCCTGTACTACCGATAAATCCATTCAATAAAGATGTCATACTTTAGGAACTTGGTGACATAAATTTACCATTTGCGAGAATGCACTTTAGGTACGATAAATTGATGTCCTAATGTAGGATTGGTGTCTGATGAGGGAATCAAAAGGTAAGCTAAGCAACAAATATATGTTGAAGATATTGTTTGGTCCAAGTAGAATATGAATACAGTAGGGCCAGATATCTTCATGTGATGTCCTTTGTTGTATAAATATATAAATAGAAATTACAAGTAACTCTTATTTTATAATATGGCAAATATAAACTTACAACTACCTATTGATGTTTCTCACTTCATTATCGAAGAAATTTTCTCCTCTTGTGTATCTTCCCTCTCGTGTGAAGATATTTTTCTACATCAACATAAGTAACAAAATACCTCTGCTACAAGACTATTCACAAAAAACGGATGCTGATAAATGCAATATAACCACTAGAAAAATAAACAATCCACTTTATGCTTATGCATTTCTTGGGTCTATTTTGTTCAAAGAAACAATAGCATATGTGGAGACAACCTAAGATATCTTCTAACTAATTTTAAATGTCTACTTTTTTTCTAAGACTAGCCTTTTATCCACTAACACTCCATCCAAATGAGTCAAAATCATACAAATGAAAAACATATATGTGCCGTTGACGTCCAAATAGAGATTGAAACCTCAATAAAGGTTGATCATTGTGCCAAAAATCTCAAGTTTTCTTATACGACGAATGATTCAGTCGATGATAGATATTTTTTTATTTATCTAGCTCGACTATGTGTTTTGTCTAAAGAGATCACACCACATAAATTTATCCAATATAAGTGTTGTTGCGTGTTGTTTGAAAGATCCCACCCGTTGTACAAATATGGATTCTATGTTTTTGCGAGTTACCCAACCTCCTTCCAATGGCACATGTATCTCGTTAGTCCCTAAGCCAACCCAAGTGCCGCTTGACTCTGTAAGCACGTCCCTTTTCAAGCTTGTCATCATCTTTTTCTTTCACAGACTCTATGAGGTGCTTCACATCTGTGATTTCAATTTATATAATGCATGACATCTTTCATATAAAAAAAGCCATTGGCCAAAAAGAAAAAGTAATTTACTATAAAATTAGTTATATAGTATTTTTTTACAAAACATCAGTGGAAGCCAAAAAAATTTAATAGACATGATAAATAGGAAGATATCGGGAGAGCACAAAAAGTCATATCTTTGTTATATTTCTTTTCATGTTTTATTATTACATGACCCATACCCAAACCCATGTTACGAAGTCAATTATTGATAGTAGTCATTCATCAGGGTCAAATAATCACATTTTATTATTAAAGTTTGTCAGTAGATATTCATCATAATTCAAATCGGGATTATCAGTTTAAACTAGTGATTAGTCAATTTAATTACTTCCTATATTTTTACCTTCCATTTTTTTAAACACTGGTTCCAAGATATACATATTCTAGGTTCCGAAAACATGTTCTTAATAGTTCTTTAGTTAAATTATTGATTGTTAAACTAGTCTAAGTTTCTTAGTGAGGTCACACATACATTCATACATTTTATGAAAGAACATCTAGATTACAGTTCATACATGAGTTCCTCTTTTTTTGAGTATGTCTATTTTGTTACACTTGTATCAGCGCTTCCTCAATATCTTTGTCTATCAGCTCCTTCAAGAAGTCAGGGCATTCCAGGAATTTGTCAACTGGTCTGCTAGCATCTCTACCTATGTTTGTAAATTCAGGTTGGCGAATATATCTTTCGTAATGTCAATTGTTCTGACCAGTGGCCTTTACTTCATAGGAACTTGTTTTACTTCAGCCAAGAATTGCACTGATATCTTCAAGTATGTATCAGCCTCACACTTTTCCCATTGCAACGAGGAAGTTGTTCCTGAACCTCACTGGATTGCCAGCAGTTCACCTTCCAAAGGATCGTTCCCATGGTGTTTCTGGACCCCACCGAGTATCCATCCTCCTTGTTCATCGCGAGTTATAAATCTTGTACACATCATGTTGGTTTGGCTGTGTATAGCAGTATCTACTGAGACTTGAAACCAGTTATGTTGTGTGGGGCACCATTTGGCGATTTGTTGGCCTTGGTGTCCATTGGTAGTATCGTCCCTGATGCTCACTATATTCTGTACATAGGCCCTGATGTCCCTTGTTAATTCTTGCTCATTAATGACGCAACTTTGGAAAATGGATGCGTCTCGCGCCTTCCATGCTTTCCAGCAAGCCACCATGAACGTGGTATTCCAATCATGCTCTACTAAAGCATGCAATAAGTTTTTCTTAACACATTCCTGGGTATTAGCGATGTTGAAGAATTTCGTCATCCAATTATGATTTATGCAAAGACACATTGGTTTTATGAAGTAGCAGTCACGTAAAGCAGGAAGGTTTATTTCCACATCCCTGCCACACCTTTCGCAACCCCCATTGGCAGTCATCTTCTTCTTCACTCTCAATGCATTGGTAAGTAGTATGTCATGGTGTAGCAGCCAGGGAAATAGTTTAATGCACTGCGGTATATTTTGTCACGAGATAACGTCCCAATTCCCCGTGGAAGCCTTTGCTTTATTTCTAACATTCTTTTTGTACATTTCTTTTACAGAGAATTGTCCGAGGATGATTGATCCAATAGGTTTCGTCATTCCATAATTCATCTTTTGGTGTAGGTAGTCGGTGATAGCCTGCTCCATGTATTGCGATAAGAAAAATGCATCCCATCTGCCTTCTTGGATAACAAGACTGGGCACCTTCAGATCGATCAGATCTTCTAGTATTATGACTCCACTCTTCACCTTAGAACTTGACCGCTCCTCAACCATTTGCTTTCCATATTGAAGTGTCACAATCATTGGCTACCGAGACGGTGTACTTCAATATTTAGAATAGAAGAAAGCAACGAAAGGGCTCCCATCCGCTCCCGTCTGCCTGGGCGACTCAGAGGGCGACTAGGGCACGAGTTCCCCAGCTCGGGGGAGGGGGCATCGGCGGCGGCCTGCGCCACCCCGCTCCCCGCGGGCCTCTTCCAAGCCCGATCGGTGTGGATCGCCCTCTGCTTGGTGGCCGCTTCTTCACCCCCTCCTCTTCGCTTCTCGCCTTTGTGGCGCTAGCGCTGGGCGCTGTGTCCCTGGCGGCGGCGGGGCTTCTGTGGCCCTAGCCACAGCCCCGTTTTGGGCCTCTGGCCGTCTTGAAGAGGTAGGTTTTGGTGGGCGTCCTCTTAGCTAGACTGATCGACAAGGTCGGGTTTTCTGTGCATGGTTTTGCTTCGGTGCGGGTTTTGGCAGTTTATCTGTCTTTGTTCCGCCGTTCATCGGCGTTTTGTTCCTTTTACATAAGGAGTGTTGTCCTTCCTCTGTGAAGGTGGTGGTCTAGCAGGGTTTCCCCCTGTTATTCAACCTGTTAAGGGTTCTCCCCCCTTGTTTAGTGTAGTTCGGTAGGTTGTTTGTTGTGCTCGATGTATTGGTGTAGGCCTGAGGGCTCTTCTGGAGATCCAAATCCTGCTTATTCTGGTCATCTAGGTGGCAGTAGCGTCGATTTTACAGATTTTACCCGGGATTGTGGTTTGATTCCGCATGAAAGCTGCTTCTATAAGCGCAAAAGGGAGGAATCCATTCTGAAATGTGATACTCGCATCCAATCCTATCTGTTAGAAGGCGTTCTCTGGCTCCTTTGGTTACAGAATATGTATGACTCAATTATCTCTGTAGATGCCGTATGGCTTTTATCAATATAATGGCTTGGTCTACCTTAAAAAAAAATCATTGGCTACCGAGACAACAGCTGAATCTTTAGCTTGTGGTAGGAGTTGTTGAATTAATCCCACCATGTCATTGAGGTTGTGCCTTGACATGCTTCCACCTTTCTATATTTCACCAACATAAGTGGTTTCCATATCGCATCTATTCTTCTTAGGAATTTGTCTAATGTTTTCATTAGTAGAGCTTCATTAAATCCCTGCAGTCAGACCAAGTCCTCCATCCCCTGGTGCTGCCAACAATTTTCTCTAGGACATGAGGTGTATAGACTTCCTATCTAGTTGACCACTCCATATGAACTTCCATGTGATCTGGTCTAGTCTGTCACAGATAAAGATTGACAGGTTGCAAGATTGCATTATGTGTGTTGCAGTGGGGTTCAAAGTGGTTTTATCTAGTGTAACTCGACATGGAAAGGATAGCTTCTAGTTTTCCCACAAGTTAACCTTTGTTTGAAAGCTATTGACCAATTCTAGATAAAGTGCCTTCACATTTATTTTATGCACAATTGGATTCCTAGATGCTTGCCGAGGTCTTGCACATGTGCATGTTCAATTTTCTTGCAATCCTTCCATATATCATTGCCAATGCGTATTTGGAGAAGTACATTCATGATTTATCATGTGTGATTTTCAGTCCTGAAGCTTTTTCAAACTTCTGCAGGAATTGAAGAATACAAGTTTCTTGACTAATGAATCTTCACCAAATAACACTAGATCATCAATGAAGAATAATTGGGCCAATTCAATCTTCTCATTTGTGAATGAAGCTGGTTTCCATCATTGTAGCTCGACTTCCTTCTAGATGTCATGGTTGAGTCTGTCCATACACATGACAAAGATGTACGGGGACATGGGGTCCCCTTCTTTTACTCCCCTCGTTAGCCAAAATGGCTCAAGGGTGCTACCATTCCATAGAATTGAGGATTTGTCCAAAGTGATGATTTGCATGATGATGTTCCTAACATTGTCGGGGATTGGGATTCTCTGCAGAGTATTAAGAAGGAAGTCCCATCTCAACTTATTGTATGCCTTCGTGATATCAACTCTCATCACCATTGCAAGTCATTTGGTCTTGTATTTCTCCATGGAATTTATGATCTCCTACATAAGCACGATGTTATCATGTATACTCCTGCAAGGGATGAAGCTCATTTGGATAGGTGATATCAAACCATCTAGGTAGGTTATAGCTTGTTAACTATGAGTTTAGAGAGGACTTAAATACAAACATTGTTTAAGGATATAGGCCGGAAATGATTAAGGAGATAGGACCAGGAATTTTAGGTATTAGAACAATGGTTGAGTCTGAGGATCCCCATTCCAAGAGGCCTCCGTTGAAAGGTTATATAATGAATTCTTTGAGACTACTTTTTGTAGTAAACCAGTTTTACTGAAGAAAACCAACATCAATGTCGTATGGGCCCAGTGCTTTCAAGGGAGACATTGAGAAGAGGCTTCTTTTGATCTCATCTTCTATTAGTAGCTTCCCCATCTTGCGGACTTCATAATGGGTCAGGTTTGGAAATATACCTATGTAAGAAGCAACAACATTTGAATGTGAATCCAGATTGGGATCATACAGTAGTTCAAAGAAGTGATTGGTGACCATGGTTGTAGGTGGATGTTCCTCATGCACCCATTCTCCCATGAGATTTTGAAGTCTAGTAGCCTTGTTTTTTTTATGCCTCGCCTTTACAATTGTGTGGACGTAGTTAGTATTATTGTCCCCCAGCTTTAACCACTCACAATGAGCCCTTTTCTCCACTCAATCTCTTCAAGTTCCATTTCATCCAAGATTTGAGCTTGCAAATCGATGACAACTTGCTCAACATTGGGGTTATAGTGCTCCATTAAGTGCATTTGCATAAGCAGTAGTCTAATCTACAAATATTTCTTTTTCCTCCATCTATTACTTCTAACCTTATGGTCCCATTGCATTGCCTCCTTTATAAAGAGTTTTGAGTTCTCTCGAAACCCCTTACTTGAGTTCCAGTGAAACGTGAGCATCTTGTTGAAGTTGGGATGTTCCTTCCAGTAAGAATAGGTTCTATTCATTCTGAAATGGGGTCCTCTTCTCATAAAAGTAGATATTAAGATTGGGGCGTGATCAACCTTTATGCTTTTGATGACATCTACTGTTGCATTGGTGAACGATTCCAACTAATTTTGATTGCCCACTACCCTATCCAAATGCATCTATAGCATTCCACTTTTGAAAGTCATTAATGGGCATAGCATTCAAATCTTCTAGGACACAATCACTTAAAGCTTCTGAGAATTCTCTAAAACTTGAAGAATCCAATGACTTGCCACCTATTTTCTTGTGTGGGAATAGGTGGGAATCAAAGTCTCCATAGATGACCCATGTGTCATTACACTCCTCATGAATATATCTATGTCAATTCTAGAGTAGTCTTCTTCTAGAGTGAAGGGTACTTCCATCGAAGAATGTGACCAAAAGAGCGCCATCAATCTTGCAATTAAATAATTAGTTTGTGGGATTGTAGAATTTCTATGAATGTAAGGTTGTCTTTCCATAGAACCCAGATTCCTCCTGAGAAGCCCTGAGTTTCAATATGATGTGATCATGGGAAGCCTAAGTTCTTGATCATTTGAGTCACAAAGCTTCCACTAATGCAAGGTTCGACAATAGCCAACAATGATACATGGTACTTGTTGACTAGTTGTTTCACCATTATTTGGGTATCCTTCTGGAGTATACCATGAACGTTCCATGACGTGAAAATCATTAAATTTGCACGTCAGGTGGTACCTCTCCTCCTCCCTCACACGATTCCTTCTCCAGTTCTTCTTGGTGGGTCTGCTTTCCCTATTTTCTCATGTTGTGTCCAGTCTTCTTCTTGTTATGCAGATGGATTCCCACCTGGGTATTACTTGTGCTACATTTGCTTTTGGGTACCAACAACTCACCTGCAGTCAATCTGACATTCCAGAAAGGATTTTCATCAACATTCAAACCCCATAGTAAATCATCTCCATTCAATAGAACTACATTGTAGCTTGTGCTATCATGTGCATTCACTTCCTTTACTTCTATGTGAGTTTGTTCTACAGGTTGCTTTTGTTTCTAGTTTTTCCCATCCTCAGTTCCTTTCCTTTTTCCCTGATTATTTGTAGTATTTTGGGAGTTCTTTTTCCTCTCTCGCTAGTGAATTCTTGGTCATTCATGTTCTTGATAAATAGAAGTGTTTTGTGAAATTTCCTATACTTTGTCTTCTTCCTTTGAGTTCAACAAGTCTTGGAATCTATTTTGGCTGTGGAATCCTTTCTTGTCACGTGCTTCAGGCCTTTTCCTTGGATTTTTGAGTATCGATCTAACATTCATATCCATCGAGTATTCTTGTCTCCCAACCACATTTTCCTCCTGTTGGGTTAGACCATGTGTGTTCATATTTCATGTATTGTCTCCCATGTTCCTAATAGGACATTCATTGTTTGTATGCCCTACCTTGTCGCACTTTAAGAAAATGTAAGGTATATTCTCATAGTGCACTTTTTATTTTCTTTTAGAAATTAGAATCGATGGCACTAGGGGCTTGCTCTTTTCAATCTCAACTGTTAATTTAGTGAACCTTCCTCTTCTCTACTTAGTAGCATTGATGTCTATCTTGATAGTGTTTCCTATTCGATTTCCATCAACATTAAGGAAGGATTCAAGGTAAAGATAGATTGGAAGGTTAAGGATACATATCCATACTATAATTTTTTAGGGCTAGTGTTTTCCCTTGTTAAAAGGGGGTGCTAACACTACACAAAGTAGGTATGAACTAAAAAGTGGCCAAGGTCCACATGCTAAGGCTCACAAGTAATCTTCCTCAAGTTGTAGTGGACTAAGATGTAGTCATTATCAAGATCAGTCAGGTTGAGGATTCTTTCTGGTTTCCACAAGAGATGAATATTGTCTCTCATTGTAAGGTAGCCTATTTCACGTGAAATCAGTTTCACCACGACAAAAGATTTCCACGACTTAAGTAATTTATCAATTGCCTCCTCTTTAATGTCAAAGGATGGTACTCCTTCTGCAGTATTCACAATAATGTCATTAGGTTTTAGTGTCTGTCACAGAATCACTTATTACCCAAATCCTAACTCCAAATGACTATATAGTCAATTGCGATAGGACCTAGGCGCCCATCCCTAGTATGGTATTATCAAAGTGCAAATGTGGAAGTATAAATCTTAGCATACATGAATAGATAACTAGACAAAATCATCGATCATAATCTCAACATTCAACAAGATATATTAAACAACATTGTTTATTACAAGCTTTCAATTACATATGTAAGAGTACAAATTTTACAAGCATGCTCATGTATACTTGGGATCTTACAATGAGAACGCCTGATGTATCTCACTAAGCCCAACAACTTCTAGATATCTCTAAACCTACAAAATACATGAAATGGGGTGGGTCAAGCACACAAGGTGTTGAGTACAAGGCTGAAAGATACATATACATAAGTTTTACATAATTTGAAAAGGTTTGCAGAAGTAACAAGCAAGAGTAAACAAGTTAAGTATTTAGCAAAAGAGAACCCATGTTTTATACCAGTTCACTCTAATTATACCAATAACATTATATATTACAAGTCCTTTGACCAACTTCCTATCAGAAGGGTCTGTAAGGATGCTCAAGATTAGCTAACCCTTTTATCGACATGGTATTCCCATATCTTGACAATTCAAGTAGGATGTCCAACCTCGTATCCTTATCCTGAGAATATAGGAAGGTGTACAAGATTTGTATAATGGAGTTTATATATTATGTTTGCAAGTTACAAAACAATGGTACGAGACAAACATCGAGTACAATACTAGATTACTACATGGCAATATTGGAACAAGTAAACAAGCATACATATGTTTCACATTTCAAGCAAGAAAGCCATAGTCATATAATTAAGGGGGTTCATGAGTGACACAAGAATCATGGAGTTCATATAATTATTAATTTTCTAGGTTAGGTAAGCATAGATGGCACACAGAAATAAGATTAGCAATCAGGGTAAAGTCTATCATTTCCATTATAAATAAGTCACATGAGTGCATCAGAGTTCATCATTGAGCAAGAAGGGTGATTAGGATTCTTGTAGTGCTCAAGATTCATATAAGTTACTGATTTGAGAGTTAAAAAGTAGATTTAGCATAAAGATACAAGATTTAACATAATCATGCATTAATTATGGTCAAAGATGTCAAAGTTCATATTTTAGAAAATCAAGAGAACTAGGAGCCTAATCAGGCCATGAAACTATATCTAGGTTGTAGATATTTTCAAGTTGATCAATTTGGTATCTTGGTTCATGTATTTTGACCATAGGAGTTGGAAGATATAATTTTTGAAATCTTGCATCAAGAACTATATGGGATATCAAGGGGTGTTACCATTAGATTTATGCAGTGACACGGGTCATGGATTGTAGATCCAGTGGCCATACCACATCCTTCCCATCACCCTCAGGCATTTTGCATCATGGCTATCACCCGCTTGATGGGAGCTGACTGTAGTGGAGAGAGGCACGTCCACAGAGGCATGAGATAGAGAGGCTAAGAACCAAACCCTTAGCTGAGGTGACACATCCTTATTGGCTCCATTTATCCCTACTAGCGAGGCCCAACTTGCAGCATGCCTACGCGCAGGTTCGTTATGACCGTAGAGGCACAACTCACCAGGGATAGGGATGGATGGCCCCCCGGGCCAGAATCAGCAAGAGAAGGCATGGACCGAATCTGAGGAAAGCTCCTCAGACTATTGGCATCTTCAAAAACCATGAAAGGTGTAAAAGGAGAATCCATCGAAGATGGTTTATGGCTGCGACAAACTGCACCAACAATCAAAAGGGAAAGGTGGTTGGCGGTGCCTAGGGCACAAAATGCAGGGAAAAGTGAGGTAAATGGTGTGGAATGAATAAATAGAAAGGAATCATGCTTCCTTTCCCGCAATGGGATGTGAAAGTGACTGATTGGTTGAGGCTCGAGCGGGTATTCTATAGAATCTATAGTGTACTGACGGGAGGTAGGAGACAACCTACAGTCGTTGGATCAATGGGTTGGAATCCATGAAACAAGATTTGGCAGTTGTGATTGATCTAAAAAAATAAGATATTGCTTACTTGGCAAGTGGGGCACCCCTTATCTCGGCTGCGTGCCCCAACTTTGGACCCAATAAGCTCAAAAATCAAGTTAGTTCAATGAAATTGGTGGTAAAGAGTGAGGTGTTTGAAATGACCATAACTTTGGACTCGTACATCCGATTGAGGTGATTCTTGCACCATCAGATAGATAATTGAAATATATACAACATGGATTATTAATGGGATCAAAGTGATAACATTTATGAGATTCAAAACATCTTGCAAAAGGGTTACATGTCAAGGAATGATATTAGGTTCAAAAAGTGCAAATTAATGTCAATCTAGTAAAATTGAGCATTGTAGTGGACAAAATGGAAAATCACAACCCTCCAATTATGAAAAAGACATCAAATTGTGTAATAGGACACTTGATGATAGAGAAAAAGAACAACTGAGGAGAAAGAAAAGTCAAGTTGTCACAGTATTGTTCCCATGTCCAGTGCATCGAAAGGATCATGATTCTGAGTGTTGTCGATGATGTCCTTGTAGGAGACATGCGGACGTGCTTGATTTGTCTACATGATTGACACATTCCTTTCCTAGTTTATTTGCAAGATTTGCACACTCCTTTCCTGGGCTTGTGCTAGTTTGCTTGCTTTCATATTTCCCATTGTTCGGAATTGATCTTCCATTGAGGGAGGGGGTTCCACCTCCATAGATGCATCATGATAGGTTTCTCCACTTTTGACAGTCGGGCCCTTTTAATGCATGTTATAATCCAGGTTGATTCCTAGACTTTCGAGGATCTCATGTTGATGTGATGGCCTTTCTTTATCTCCTTTTTTTGACATGTGAGTCTCTGCCATGGATTTCACTTCAGATGAAATGTTTCTATCTCCCAGAGTTGGCAATCCATTCTCGTTCTGGAGGATTGTCATTTTGTGCTTCTTCTCCGCTCCCAAATTGCCAACTGTCTCCAAACTCTAACATGTAGCCTCTGTGATTTCCATACATGAGTTCTTCGTGATTCTCATATCACAAAAAATAAATTATATTATTTTGTACATTATAGATCTTAATTATGATCAATATCCACTTATTTATTGCAATTAGGATTCATTTTAAAAATTAGGAAAAAATATATTTTAGTATAAAATATTTTCACATGGTATCAATGCCTGAATTTATATTAAGTTTAGCATGGAGTAGTCATTTTATAGTTGTTTGGATAGGATTTGTCTAATTATTTAATGTGAAAAAAATTGAATGTAATTGACCCCCATTGTTCTTGGTTTCTTAGTTTTAATGTGGAAATAATTCCATTTAGCAACCTAATGGTGGTAGAGGAAATAAAATTCATATGACATAATAATTTAAGAAAAATAAGATCATCATGGATGAAACTAAATGAAAGTCAATTACAGTCTGACACCCTCCACCATAATGATAATCAATTTATCATAGGGTTGGAATGGACTGATTGGCCAAGGCTCAAGCAGGTATGCTATAGCAGCTATAATGTACGGACTGGAGGTAGGAGACGACCTCCAACCATTGGATCAAGGGGTTATAATCCATGGGACAAGATCTGACGATAGCGATTGATCTAAATACAAACACATGATTACTTACTTGGCAAGTGGAACACCCCCTTAGTTGGGCCGTGCACCCCAACTTTGGGCCCAATAAGCTAAAAAAGCAAGTTAATTTAATGAAATTTGTGATAAAGAGTGAGGTGATTCAAATGACCATAACTTTTGACTCTTCGATCAGATTGAGCCGATTCTTGCACCATAGAATAGCTAAATTAAACTTCTACATCATGAAATATACATGATATCAAAATCATAACATTGATGAGGTTCAAAACATCTTGCAAGAGGGTGACATGTTGAGTAATGATATTGGGTTCAAAAAGTGGAAATTAATGTCAAATCCAGTAAAACTGAGCATTGTAGTGGATAAAATGGAATATCACAACCCTCCAATTATGAAAAAGACATCAAATTGAGTAATAGGCCACTTGATGAGATAGAAAAATAATAATTAAGGAGAAATAAAAGTCTAGTTGTCACATCCTTCCCTCCATACAATAATTTTCATTCTAAAAATTCATCCTAGATCATAGTTGAAGGTCAAAGTTTTTAGTCATCATGTTTACACAAACAAGTATAAGTGTTAGAGCATTGTTCAGTCCCAGGGTGCACACATAGGTTTCCATCTTGTTGTTTACCCATATGGATTCATATATTTGAGAATTACTTAGCTTATCTTCATAGTACAACATCTTTTTTAACACAAGGGTTCCACATCCCATAACCCTATAGAATTAGGGCTTCCATGTTTTTGTACAAATTCAAGGTGTGTTATCGAGATCTAGATCATCCATTTCTCAAATGGGCATTTTCATTATCATGACTTCCACTTCACATTATTATTGAACTTGTATTTCATCATTATACTAGATTTTAACATGTTTAGATTACCCTCAAGATTTTTAACAATTATCATCAATTATCCCAATTTTATTTGTTACTTTTCATTTTGGTTTGAAATTAAGCATTTCATTCATGATTTGAGCTAAGATTACAAGGCATAATCATTTTATGATTTCAGATATACATCTTTTAGGTATGGTACAATTTCATATTGGGTCTAGCTTACAAGAGCGTCTTATCGTTCACATGTAAAATTTTAGACATAAGTGAGGTATTTCATGTATCAAGCATCATTTGAGGAACAACATTATCATCAATGTTGAGTTTCATAATTATCTCACTTGTATCTAGAAAGAGCTCCACAATTTGAAGACACTCAACATGAGACCTATCTATGTCAACCACCAACATCTACCCATGACAAACTTTTACCCAACATACCAAATGATAAAAACCACTAGATTTTGTTATATGAAGCCACTAACTTGAGTATGAGGCTCATTGTGGAGATCACATGTCATGTACATCATCTTAGGGTCTTGGGACATCTCCTTCACATACATAGAAAACATCATATATTCAACTGCCTCTTTCTCTAGGGTTAGGTCTTTTCATAAGAAAACTAGGGTTCAACATTATCAAAGAAACTACACACTAAGAAACTCAGCTCATATACTTAGAAGTGTTCTAGCTAGGGACTCATCATGATGTATTCATTGTACATATTTTTTTACATTTCACATATTTTATAATTTAGGTACTATGACCTTCTCTCTTGGTGGAGTGACTCATGTCAAGAGGTCTATAAAGAGTGGGACCCAGAGGGAATCCACTCCCTACTAAAAAACTGAAGAATAAAACATCCATTCCAAACACACTCAAAATGTATGTTGGAATAGGTGTAAAATTTTCAAATCTTAAATAATGGTATACAAAATACCAAAGTAAAGTAGTGAAATAAAAGTTTCATGACTATTATAAATTCTCCAAAAGTACATCATCATCTCCCATATGGGGTTTACATGGATATTACCACATAAGGATCTAGATAGAGGGAAATCTAAACCATATCAAGTTTGTCTCTAGCCATTAACTTCACAAGTTAGGTCCTTGCTAAAAGCCAGAAACTCTTTATCCTAATCCTAGGCTGGTCCTCCATGCTCCAGTTGCGCAACTCTAATCCTAGGCCTGGGTGGTTGGGATCACCCAACAAGTGGAGAAAACAAGGTTTGTGTCAAAAAAAGGAACAAGAGCAAATATAAAGAAATAACATGGAAATGAAGGCTAAGATTTCATCATAAGATGAAGAGATCAAGAGTATGAGGCATAATCAAATAGATGCTTGCCATAACAAGAAAATATTAAAAGATTGCATGCATGATTAATATTGACTACATCAAATAAGTAGGATTGATGCACCTATAGGACCTCAACCTATAGGTGAGGGGAGAGTAACACATTACTATACACGTACAACAATTTTATAAGGGGGAGAGTGAACACATTTCTCATGGTGAAATAACACATGACCTATCTATGGGTGGTTGTACAAAAGTACCACTACATTAGATAAATAGTCTAATAAAATCAACATGATGAAGAGAAACTATGGAAAGTAGAAGCATCATATTTTTGAAACATGGCAGTGGGATACAAGACCCAAGAAATAGAATATGATTATTGATTTTGAGGCAAATACATCAAAAGAAATATTAATAGAGAGAATAGGGATCATATAGTGCCTCATTAGGGAATATGGGTTAGGTTTGTAAATATCCCAACTTAGGATGTAAGAATTCACATACCTCTCATAATTAGTTCAAATATCATCTTTAACCACTTTTAGATGATCCAAGTTCAACTTTGGGTATTTCAATTTATTAACATGTATTAGAGTACAAATGCACCTTCATGAAGAGAAACCCTACATTTTGGACCTTTTTAACAAAACTCAGATTTTGAATTCAAAACTTCGACCAAACAATAATTTTTTTTCTAATCAAGAAAACATATTTATTTGTCAAATCACTACTATAGAAATGACGTATAACGTCACATTTACTGGCGTCGATTGAAACCCAAAAACTGACGCCATTAAACTATGACGTCGGCTGCAAATACAAACCGACACCTATATGTGAAGGCTGGCCGATTTACAAAAGACACAGGTATCGCTTTTCCTATAACGTCGGTTGTTTGAAAAAAAACCGATGTCCATAATCACCCACGAAATACAATTTTTTAGGGAAAAATATTTGCCTCCAAAAATTTTCAAATCGGCGTTGGTTTTATAATCACCGACGACAAATGTTCCGCGCCAAGACCCACGAAACTAATTGGGCGTCAGTTGTTTCTCAAAGAACTGACGACTAAATATCCTTTGCGAGGTGAAATTCATTCCCTTATTTGTCGTCAGTGGCATAAAATAACCGACGCCAATAGGTGATGTAAGGCGTCAGTGTAGTTTAATAACCGACACCGATTGGTAACTTAATAGCACCCACGCGAGCAAGATCCAGAACGAGTCTTCACCTAGCTAGCCATGTTTAGGTCTGGCAATTTTTCCACCACTTCCCTTCTCTGCTCACCGGCTGCCTGCCTCCGTGAGTCGCCGGTCTCACCGCCACACGCACTTTCAGTTGCCGCCACCACCTTCTCCCATCACTGCTACCACCACCAGAGCAGCTGCTATCCAATCGTCGTCCTCACCACCTGCTCCTGAAGCCACCACCACCTGCTCTAGGTGGAGCGAGCCTCAAGCCTCCTTCATCTGCTCTAGTCACCGGCCTCACCTTCGATGCACCGTCATTTGTCGCCACCACCTGCTGTCGTCGCCGCCACCATCGTCGGAGCAGCTGTTATCTAGTCACCAGCCTCACCACCTACTATCCAGTTGCCGCCTTCATTTGCTCCAGTCGCTGGCCTTCATCTGCTAGCCACCACTGCCGGGGTAGCTGCTATCCAGTCGCCAGTTTCATCTGCTCCAGTCGCCGGCCCCCTTCACCTCCAGCTCGGCCACCTCCACCTCCAGCCGCCACCACCACAGCCTGCTTGATCCACCAATGTGGTGAGTGGTTAATTAATCCGTACTAGATTTGAACTTAGGATTAATGATGCCACCATATAGTTGATTACTATTGAATAATTAGGGTTAATGATGCATTAATGTACTTAATTAATTAGATTTGTACTTAGTTTCTCTAAGATTGTGTAGTTGATTAATATTGATCAATCAAGGTTAATTATGCATGAATGAATTTAATTAATTGATAATGCTTTCTTTATTTCTTTTTGATGATGATGACAATGACGATTATGATGACGACGACGACGATGATGATGATGATGTTGATGATGATGATGATGATGCTCTAGTCACAGCCACTGGCCACCACCTGCACCTCCTCTACTTCACCTCCAACGTTAGCCACCTTCACCTCCATCCCAGCCACCTCCACCTCCGGCCACCGCCACCACAGCCTGCTCGATCCAACAGTGCGGTGAGTGGTTAATTAATCTGTACTAGATTTGAACTTAGGATTAATGATGCCACCATATAGTTGATTACTATTGAATAATTAGGGTTAATGATGCATTAATGAACTTAATTAATTAGATGTGTACTTAGTTTCTTTAAGATTGTGTGGTTGATTAATATTGATTAATCAGGTTAATTATGCATGAATGAATTTAATTAATTGATAGTGCTTTCTTTATTTTTTTTATGATGATGATGATGATGATGACGACGACAACGATGATGACGACGATGATGATGATGATGCTCCAATCGCATCCACTGGCCACTGCTTGCACCTCCTCTGCTTCACCTCTAGCGCCGACCACCTTCACCTCCACCCCGCCCACCTCAACCTCCGACCATCGCCACCACAACTTGCTTGATCCACCAGTGCGATGAGTGGTTAATTAATTCGTACTAGATTTGAACTTAGGATTAATGATGCCACCATATAGTTATTTACTATTGAATAATTAGGGTTAATGATTCATTAATGAACTTAATTAATTAGATTTTTACTTAGTTTCTCTAAGATTGTATAGTTGATTAATATTGATTAATCGGGGTTAATTATGCATGAATGAATTTAATTAATTGATAGTGCTTTCTTTATTTCTTTTTGATGATGATGATGATGATGATGATGATGATGACGATGATGATAACGACGATGACGATGATGATAATGCCCCAATCATAGCCACTGGCCACTGCCTGCACCTCCTCTTCTTCACCTCCAACGTCGGCCAGCTTCACCTCCAACCCGACCACCTCCACCTCCGACCGCCGCCACCACACCCTGCTCGATCCACCAGTGCGGTGAGTGGTTAATTAATCTGTACTAGATTTGAACTTAGGATTAATGATGCCACTATATAGTTGGTTACTATTGAATAATTAGGGTTAATGATGCATTAATGAACTTAATTAATTAGATTTGTACTTAGTTTCTCTAAGATTGTGTAGTTGATTAATATTGATTAATCAGGGTTAATTATGCATGAATGAATTTAATTAATTGATAGTGCTTTCTTTATTTCTTTTTGATGATGATGATGATGATGATGACAATGACGACGATGATGATGATGATGCTCTAGTCACAGCTACTGGCCACCGCCTACACCTCCTCTACTTCACCTCTAGCCCAGCCACCTCCACCTCCGGCCACTGCCACCACAGCCTGCTTGATCCACCAGTGCGGTGAGTGGTTAATTAATCTGTACTAGATTTGAACTTAGAATTATGATACCACCATATAGTTGATTACTATTGAATAATTAGGGTTAATGATGCATTAATGAACTTAATTAATTTTATTTGTACTTCATTTCTCTAAGATTGTGTAGTTGATTAATATTGATTAATCATGATTAATTATGCATGAATGAATTTAATTTAATTGATAGTACTTTCTTTATTCCTTTTTGATGATGATGATGATGATGATGATGCTGATGATTATGACAACGACGACGATGATGACGATGATGACGAATTAACCCTAACTAGCAAGACTAGGCAATTCAATTGAAGGAAGTAAAAGAAACTAAGTTGTACTAGAATTAACTAAGCAACAAGGCAAATGATATAAGAATATACCCTATACTACTAGTTGGAGAAATAGGGTTAGGTGTAATTCTAATAGGACTTGTCAAGTCTAGGTCCCTAGGGTACTAATAGGAAACTAGATAACTTAGAGGAGAGGGGAGAGGCAGCCCCACCTTCATTTTCTTGCCAGTGGTTGAGGCCTAGAAATGGTAGCACTGAGAGAAGAGAGTGGAGCTCGAAGTACGGATAAGCGGAAAGGGCTAGAGAAATAGAGGATGTGACTGGGTGAAGGCCCGATGTGTAGGAGTGAGAAATAGGAAGAATGTGTAGAGAGGCGAGAGAGAAATTTCGACGTTGGTACTTGTGCCCACGTGGGCCACGTCGATGGAGGTTTACTATTGGAGGCTGCCAGACACGAAACATATTACTCAAGTTCAAAGTTGGTGCATGCAAACCAAAGCAGCATGCAGGCACAACTCTCACCTCCACCCATGACCGTCACTGACTACCAACCACCTCTCACGCCTCAAGAGCCACTTAGGTATGGTGTAATTCTAATAGGACTTGTAATTCTAATAGGACTTGTCAAGTCTAGGTCCCTAGGGTAAGTGGTATGGAGGGAGGAGGGTAGGGGTGGGGTAGGGTGGAGGGCCAGGGTAGGGTGAGGGGTGTAGTAGGGTGGGAGGAGGGTAGGGGTGGGGTGAGGGGGGTAGGGGTGGGATAGGTGGGAGGTCCAGGGGAGGAGGGTAGGGTGGGATAGGTGAGATGAGGATGTTCACCTCATGCCCCAACATGGTATCAAAGAAATGGGAATATGTTCATTACAAATCATCCTCCCCCAACATGGTATCAAAGTCAAATTTTAATCCCAAACAACCCACCAAGAGGGGCTTAGCTACACATGATCAAGGAAAACACAAAAGTAGAGGGAAGAAGGGGCTTTTATTAGAATCTCTTACATGGTGACCTAGTTTGACATATATGGTTAATGTAAGGATTAGTGTAGATAGTTTAACAAATACAATAAATAACTTAGTGCAATGAATAACGTAGTTATCATCATCATCATCATCATCCTCATCATCAATTATTTCTCTGACATGAATATGAAATAACCCATCATTGTTGTGTGTTGTTAGTACTTACATTTATATTACTTGTTCTCAACATTTTACATTGTTGTAGGCATAATGGCTTGGGCCTCTACCCTAATGTTACTATTCCCTATTGAAGAATAGTTGGACATCATTCTAGATGATCGTTCATTAGCACAAATCACTATACCTAAACATTGGCATTATCTAAACGGAAGATGCTACACGACTGGTGAAGTGACCCTAAATTTTGGAATTTCAACTTCTATTATCGAGGTTAAGTACGATGTTGACGGGAATCTTATATCCACATACAGTTGGTGTGAGTGGGTTCGGAAGATGCTATTGGGCCATAGTGACAAGATTTTTCTTCGTCCGGTTGGCCATAATACCATCAAGGTTTGGATAACCAACATCAACAACGAGATGCCTGATCATCTGGTCCGATTTGAGTACTCCATAGAGGATAGCGATGATGATGATTATGATGATGATTGTTGATTCCAGATCATGTTGTTGTTGTTTAAGTTGTATATCTAGTCTAGTATCTCTCTCTTCTCAGTTATTTTACTTATGCACATGTTTAGGGGTACAACAACCCCTTGTTTAGTTACTATTTTATACAACAACAGTGTTGCATGTTCATAACTATATTATGATGATGATGATGATGATGATGATGGAACTGCAAGTTTCTACATGTGTGTGATGAATCATGTGATTAAATGTTCTTATACATGTGTGTGACAAATCAGATGATTAAATGTGCTTATACATGTGTGTGAATCACTTGATCCATATATAATATTGTCCATCTTGTTAATATTGTAGGTTTGTGGCATGTTGTTGGCTAAAATCAAAGGATGTTGTAAACCTGCAGTTCAGAACTAAACTGTAGGTTTTGCATCCTACTGACCAGCCATACAATAGGCCTACAAACTGATAAGAAAAAAAAATCAGAACATAGGCGTCGGTTATTAGTATAAAACCGACAACCTAGCCATACATCGTTGGTTATTAGCAAAAAACTTTTTTTCCTTGGGGTATGGCACGCGTATTGTCCTATCTCTCACTCCCATAATAAGAGGAAATGAGCATTTGGTTGCAGTCTAAATACAGAGTTCTTCATGTTCTAAGAGTAGAGATGGTACATCCTACCTTTCCAGTATACCTTTAAATCTAAGTTGAAACGTGCCACATATGTCTCTACATCACAAACATCTCGATATCAAAGTTACTTCCATGGAAAACTGGTCTCAAAGCTACTGAGGTTTACACACATCCCTTGGTCATCTCCTCTAGATCTGTAGGGTGTCAACACTTTTGGGGTCATCCCTCTTCCCTTATGCATCCAGAGAGTGCCCTACTCATCTGCCCTTTGGGTCTCATGAGTTCATGAAGGTGATCAATCTCCTAACTCATGGCCCTTAGACAATGATAGCTATTACCTCCCGACCCTATGGTTATGTGCAACTAGGGAATTAGGCAACTCCCACTTCCATCAGTCTTATCCCCACCTGAACCTAAGATAGACTTAGGATTCTGTTATAATACATGTCCAACATAGAACCTTACCCAAGCCTTCATCATCTCTCTCTACATTCTTGGGCTGTCTTTCATCCTTTCATAGGGGTCATGACGACCTGCCTACCTTGGTCAAGCCCCATATCGGTTACCTCCATACTAACACACCCACATGCACTTAGAGATGGTTATCTATGAGTCTACAGGTTCATTCTCTTACCATGTCATTTTTACTTATCTTCTCAAGATCCCCTGAAACCTCTTTAGGTTACCTCAAAACCAACAAAACTGGTATACACCCTACAAAAGGGTCCCTCTCCCAGGATGGGAGGAAACTACACCTTGATAACAAAGGTCACAAATGTCTCTATGTTTAGGGTCTGCATCACATGAGCATGCTTAGCCCAAGAAAGCTACTAAGGCACAAGAAGACACCTACAAAACCATGCTAGGTCACACTTGTTCTCATCCTCAACATTAGACCAACTTAATTATGAGGGGTTCATCAAACATACCTTTAACTTAAGGGGTTTCCTTTTCCTCTACACATGAGGAGTACCATGCTCAAAACTATAGAGACTCAAATCTCATCATGAGCATCAAGTACACTACTTCCCCTCTTAGGCCTAGGAACCCTAGGTTCACCTTTGGGTATCCAACTGCATGCTCAATCTCTTA
This sequence comes from Alisma plantago-aquatica, assembly GCA_963693085.1. Classification (NCBI taxonomy): domain Eukaryota; kingdom Viridiplantae; phylum Streptophyta; class Magnoliopsida; order Alismatales; family Alismataceae; genus Alisma; species Alisma plantago-aquatica. The sequence continues at coordinate 602,157,838 of OY856415.1, forward strand.
ACCACGAATCCATCATGTCCAAGGCATGTCATGTACTCCCATGATCCTTTTATTCGAGAAACACCTTAGAGTTGAGTCTTCCTCAAGGGCAACCAACAAGGTACAAGGCCTCAAAACTTGCTACTTAAACCTCCCCAGGGTCTAAGGCACTCTTTGTCTCATCTCAGCAGGTAAACTCCTATACCATAGACACATACGTTCCAGAGGCATCATTCTCTCTTTAGGGTTAGGTTCTTCTATAGGCCACCAAGATATCATCATCCTCCAGGGATCAAGCATGAGGTAACCACTATCATTCACTTAGATCACATCATCCTCAACTCCCCACTATTTCTCATGTCTTATAATCTAAGCTTCCATCTTCTTGCATGAGTCCTTCTCTCTCTCTAGAGCTAACCCTACAAACAACCTTACTACCCGAAATCCTCTCTCCATGAAGGTGGGTCAAGCTTACAAGCATACCCTTACATGGTGAAGCTTACGTTCAAGCTCATGTTTGCTCAAGGTTATCCATAACCCTCTATGCTCATCTCATAAGCTATCCATCACATTCTCTTAGCTAGGGTTTTAGCCTAATGTCAGCACTACTGACGTACTCTGGGTGCATACTATGCCCTACTTGCATAAGCCCATAGGGTTTATATAGGTCCTTCACTAACCTCATCATTGAAGGAGCTATCCTTCACTCTAACATGCACGACCCTTTCCAGGGTTGGGTCACCAAAGGCACTAGGTCATCCAACCTCTCATGGCTCATATGGGCATCCAAAAGCATATCCATCCAAACACCTGGTCTACCATGACATCTAACTCATCATGTCGTCTCTTTCTCTAACCTTCACTTAGGGTTAGGGTTAAGATCATCCTCAGAGGATGTGCCATGTCTCTACTTGTAATGGAGATCTCTACCTCCAAGACTAACTCTCCTCACTTATCCTCCTAACAAGAAGGCCTAGGCTCAGGTCTCTCCTGAGGGCATGACAACTTATGTCATACGACCTAAGCATGTGTCTATTCTTTTATGCTTAATCTATTAAGCTTATGTCCATGACATCTTATTTACATGCTTTTTATTAGTTTGGTGGAGGATTCCTTAAACCTTATCAACCTTACCCCTACCTCAAGATGGTGAGGAAAATAGAGAAAACCCTAATCCTTAAGGTCCTTAACAACATTTGAGTTGAGAAGGGATGAACAAGATGAGAGAGTCCTAAAGGTATCTTATTTCGAGTCAAATCCTGAGACTTTGGCCAGGCAGTCACACTAATCTGAAAGTCCTCGTATTCTGACTAGCGGTGCAGAGGAAAATCTTGCCAGCCCCCAGACGTGATCCTTTTCTAGACACCTCAGTCTTTCGTACAATCCTCTAATAACTCCCTCGGTTATATGGAATTTGTAAAATTTAATAATTATTAAAGATTAAGTGAGGAACCTATGCTCCGATACCAATTGTAACGACCCTACCTCCCGGTAACCCCCACTAAAGGGAGACCAAGAGGTTAGAGTCGTTATCCCAATAAATCAGATCAAAGGTTCAACAAATAATCAATAATAATTATGAAATTCTACTATCTAAACTGAAATCTGGTATTAAAATAAAACTTTGCATACCTTTTAAAAACTTTGGAAATCTATCTATCCATAGCTTGAATTATTCTATCTAATCCTCCTTGCACTTTATTTCTTATTTTCACAAGGTGTCGCTTTACTATTTGTGCTTTTGAGGGTTATACCTAAAATTCCGACAAACAAAAATGCGACCAGCATACGAGAATACGCTGGTATGTGGGGACAACCAAAATTTCACAAATATGACTAACAATTTAATTATCACAATCAAGGTAATTTAGCAAACCAATTTACATTTTCAATGTGTCATTCTCCACCATTTTTGCCCTAACCCTGGAATACCCTTCTAGGGTTTCTCTTTTGCCATTGACTTAAGGCCACTTTCTCAATCCCGAGCTTGGTGCCTGGGGGTCACCTCTCATGGTGCCCCATAGTCATGCAACATAGACCACCTTCTCATTCTTCAGCTTGGTGTCTAGGGTCACCTCTCGTGGTGCCCATTGGTCTACCCTCCTGGGCCTGACCTTTATGGCATCATCCATCAGTGTGGCATGTAGGTGCAAGAATACACATGTATTTATAATTGTGATAACCATAGTGACTTTATAATTGCAGTATGAACATCCAAACTGTTTAGTTTCAATCAGTGTGATCAACCATATGGGAAACCTTTGGGAAAACTAATGCGATTAATCGTAATTAACCACATACTTGTCAAGTTGTCTTGAATGCAGAATTAATCCAAACAAGCAAGTAATCCAGAATCAAGCAAGCAAGCACACAATTTGGCCCTGAAATATACATCCAATATTCTCTATCATGGATCATGGTATCCAAATCTAATATGCCTAATCGTGCCCTAGGGTTACTAGCCCTTTTTAGGGTTTTAACCATAATTAGGGTTTCACTTCCTTTTTACCACTTTTACTTTACTTTTATCAAAATATCCATCAAACCCTAATTATCTCATCTTAATTTCCATTAAGATCCTAAGATAAGGTTTGGACCACAAAACCCTAATTTTCAGATTAACTATATCTTTTCTTCCCCTTTTTCCTCACTTAGGGTTTCTAAGGGTATTAATTACAATATTAGGTTTAAAACCCTAATTCTTGAAATTTCCTTTTCAAAATAGGTTAATATCCATCTATATCATTAAACAAGTTAATAATGCTCGAATTTATTCACTTGCAAGATTAAATCCATCCTTTATCAACAATTTAGGGTTTCTAACCATAATTTAATACTTTTCCCATCCAAATTATACACTTTTACAAAAGTATACCGATTTAGTCTGCCAAACCATTTTTAGTTTACTCCTCATATTTTTCTGATCAATTTTCATGTATAAACTTTCCTCATCCGACTTTTCTAGCTCAAGATATGATTTTTGTAAGGAAATCCCTTTCTATTGATTTATTAGCAATTTCTAGAAAAACACGGATCGTTAGATCAATGGTCTGTTGGTCCACTCAGGATCCAACGACCAGGGATACACGCACCTAATTTTCATTTTAAGGTGTAAAGGACAAGATTGCCCTTACCTTGACTGAAGGCGCGGAGGGGTAGCCGGGTAATTTCACTGGATCTCCTTCGTCTTCAACCTTGCGATCACGCAGCTGCTGCGATGGTCAACTATGTGGTTGACTTCTCGATCCAGTCGTCGTGCGAGCGCGCCAAACGTCCAGGGATCTCTGCCTCCCTCCGTCAAACCTACCTATGGCCTCAATTTCTTGCCCAGGACTCACCAAGACCGCCCCCTACTCGTCAGACTCTGACGAGGTTTGCCAAGAGTACAGGGGTTCATGTCAAGTTGGATCTCCAAATTTATCGCACAGGAACACTCCCCTCACTCTTCCGTAGTATTTGGGGGTATTAAAAGGATATGTTGGTATCCCCTTCATCTGCCCCTATATATAGGGTCAGAAGCAGCGCTGCGAGGATTGGGTATTTCCCCAATAGGCAGCCAACCCTAACCAAACTAGGGATGATCCTCTGCGGTTTCCTCTCCCGAGTCCAAAGAAGCTATCAACAGGCTCACATACTCTCTAGATCACGAGGAATCCAAGATGGAAAATTCCTCCTATAACTTGCAGAGTCCTAGTCCATGTGGGACTTAGATGATAAGTGATCAGTGTTGGATCGAGATCCAACGGTTCTCATTGCACGTGATCATCCAAAAGGGAAATACCCTTTTCAATTGCCAAATTAATGCCTTATTTTGGAGATAACTTGAGAAATTGATATCTCCCAAACCATAACTCCTTTTTGTCTCAAATTTTAAGGGAACGTTTGTATTTACATTATCTAGCTATGAACGAAATTTGGGAAACAAATTACAATGGATGAGAAGGCTTCCTTCTATCCCAAGATATCCATTAATTAATTCAAAATTAATTAGTAATTCTTTTCCCTTTGCCATTATCTTGTTATTTGGGGTCCCTTGGACCTCAAGAAATACTAAAGGCATAGATTCCCATATTGGGGAATATCTATTTTCCTTTATCCTCTTTTAAATTACTATTTCTCATATTTCCCTTTTATTTATCAAATCCTTTTCCTTTTTTTTTCTCTTTTCTTTTTTATTGGGCTCAATAGCCAATAAAGCCCAATAAGCAACCATCAACAAAATTCATTGATCCAAATCAAATCACACCATTATTTTCTCATTTATCTTTATTAAGAGAAATTGCATTTCTCATCAAAATAACCCAAAATTTGGGGTTGTAACAATACCACAACTCCAAAACACATGTTCCATTGTTTCAAACTACATCTTGCAAAGGTTGCATTGTGAAACCAGGTTGAATCCTCTTCTTTGTAGCTTATCTTCTGTCATCAAGCTGTCGTGGAAGAATTTCCAGTAGCTCAGTTTGATTCTGGGAGGCACCCTTGTACTCCATAACCATTTTGCCCACGCAGGTTTAGTAGTTCTGGATCTACACAGGTTCCATGCCTCCTTCAAGGTGAACACCTTCATATTCATGTAGTGTCAAAGGTCTGCATCAGTAATTGGGATTCCCCTTCTCAGAACCTTGAGAGTTTCAACTCCTCTCACGTTTGGTAATTACCCATTCCCCATCCACTATGAAGTTGATCAAGTGGGCATTCGCAGTGAATTTAGATCTCAATATCAGAGCCTTGTACTCAGATGCGTGTTGAGAAAGGAATTCCCCATTTACCCACGGATCCTTCCATAGGTGGATGGAAGTTCCATCACCTACACTGAAATGAACCAGTGGTAAAGCCTTATCCCTAGCTCTTAGAATGGATTTCCACATCCAGCCGTGAGCTATATTTGTCTTGCACGACCATAGGGTCTCTCCTTTTAGATACTATTTGTGAATACACTTCACCCAAAGTGTGTTTTTCTTGTTTGCAATATCCAAGAGTAACCTGAGCATCCCTGTATTGCTCCAGTGTTTGACTTTCGTTATGCTGAGTCCAGCTTCTCTCTTGGGTTTGCAGATGGTATCCCCATCAACTATATGTATGTGCCTGCTATTTTCTTTGTCACCCACATTCAAATACATGTAGAAACATTCAGACATGTATAAACATTCAAAAATATTCATTTACAAAATATCATTCAACATCGCTATCAGCATCCCAATTATATTTTACAATCGCCACTACTTGTATGGCTCTTTCCTGTTCTTCTCTTACTTCATTTAATACTTCCATCATATATGGAGCATGTACATCTTTTAAGCGTTTACCTATAGTGTGGTTAGTTTTAAACACCTACAAAGAGAATCATGTATATATATAAGTAATAATATAAAAATAAGATTGATATATTTCATACTAACTAATGAGACTATATATAATACCTCATGTATGGTATCGATGTCCAATGCGGCATATTGGATAATCATCTGCATAAATCACATCACATAGTATGTGCATGCCCAGCCGTTGTCTTGTGTAGCACACTATAAATTGAAACATACAAAATATTAAAAAATATAACTAAGCACAGTTCACATAAATAATATATACATTGGAGTCAGGAACTTACTTTTACATTCTCCCAAATTATTGGCTAGTTCTTTTTCCTTGGGACCTTTCCTCCAGCATTTTTGAATGCATCTAAACCCCTACATGTTAATGTAACACACTAAATTGCATAATTAAATAGTAATGTAATAACAGATGTTAACGGATATAAAAATGAAATATTTCTCACCAGAATAATGGCAATCTCATTATGTGTCCAATTTTAGTATTCAATGTACTCCCCGCAGGATCTAGATAATGAACAGTGAACGTCCCGAGGAGAATAACTTGTAACTCCCAATGCCTACCGCTAGAGGTAAAAAAGTTAAAAATTAATAACTCAAAATCCACAATAAAAATGTAATTTTCTTAAGTCCAAATTATAAGTAAAGTACACTTACTTGACATTGAATGGAGCTATTATTATCGTCTTCTTTTGCTGACCGAAAATTGTAAAAGCATCTATACAGTATTTTTGAACACAATCAGGGTCTTTAGCTACCATACTAATCAATGATGGAATCAAAAATCCCACATGATCAAATGCAAATTGTTTGCATTGATTTTTGACTAAGTAGATGCAAAACATGTATTACGTATGCATTAATATATAAGAAACCAGATCACTGGATCTTACACAAGGTATATGGCTGTATAAACAAGATATCACCTTATCCATGTCTCTATCATTGATGTATTCAGCCAATCATATATAAACAGCTCAATAATATCTTGTATAAATAAAGAGCTTTCATACGATTGACCTGCATAATTCGCTTCTAAAGAAACAATTATAGGGCAATGTATATTATGTGCCCATAGCCAACATGCCATTCCCCTACAAACAGGACCTACCTGTATTTTAGGTCAGTTGGAACCCAAGTTGGTAATGCAGGAAGTGGAGGTGGAGGCCTAGGTGCTCTGGGTGTCTTCTTTTTAACCTGTATATATAATTTCAGATCAATTGACATCATATATACACATTAACAATCTAAAGTAATGTACATTTATCTTACAATTTCAGTAGTGTAGACGACATCTTCTTTGGACCACAATATCACCCCACCTTCTGCCTGAGCAAGTGTATCAATATTCGGGTGGGCATATGGCAATGTAGCATCCCTCCAATCGGGTAATACATGTATCGGGCTCACACGAACGTAGCCCTGTGGCATTGAAGTCCCATGAAACATTGCCCCAGGAAGGGACGGGTAAGCATGTGCCTCTGCAACAACATAGTCTTATATTCTTAAGCGGCATGGCTTCAACGCCTACAAATTTACATAAAGAATATTATACATATATACATATCATCTTGAAAAGACTAGCTACAATGTCATAAACAATACTTACAGACGTGTTAGGCGGTGGGTCTACATCATTACTCTCAGTCTGTGCATCAGGAGAAGAGTGGGTCTCCATAGGCTGATTGGAAGCCTGGGATGCCTGCCACCGCACCATTTCTTCCTTGACTTTCTCAGCAACTATATCATTGACCTTCTTAGCAACTATATCCTCGACTCTCTTATTCTCCTATACATGGATAAAAGAAACATTAGCTTCTTATTATTAAATTCCCTTTTGCAGTAACATTCTAAAAAAGAATAGGTTACCTCTTCTTGTGAAAGTCCCGCTCTGGGTTTGCGCTGGTATGGCCCAAAGAATGCTTTGATGCCCACACCAGCGCCTACACCCCTAATACGTCCAGGATGCTCTGGGTTACCCAGAGCAACTATCAATTCATCCCTTGTGCCCTGAGGGATGAACGTGCCTTGTTTCCTCTGCTCGTGCAGCTCCCGCTAATCACCATCAACAGAAATTGGTAAGTTAACACCACAAATAATCAATATTTAAACGATTGCTCTAAGAGTTGTATTTTACCATTTTCGCAGCTGCCTCAGCAGTTACGAGCTTCTTTATTTCACCCTTCTTGTTTTGCCTCCCAGCTATCCAGACATCATGGCGAGGCATGGGTGTGGCACATGTAGTAGAGGACTCCTGAGTAGCAGCAGACTCCTCCTGTAGTCTTTGGCGAACGCTTGCATAGCCCTTTGGACCTATAGTGTGGTCATGCACATTTAGTGCACGCCTTGATTTTTGCGCCTCACTGAGGGCCTAGTTAGTATGCACATTAATGATTTGGTTAGTATCACTAAATGTTAATCTTGAATAGGTGAATACAAGGTATATTAATTAAATTGGGAGTGACGCCTAATACCTTGAATTCTTCAGATTTTCTTGAAGCAACAAACGTGTCCCAATCTTCTTTGTCCAAGAAGTTCCACTGTTCAAGGGCTGACTTCTTCTTCTTATCACCATCTTTTATGTATTCTCTATTGAGATTTGTCCTATAGTTCCTTAGCATCTTTCCAGTGCATTGCATCACACTTTTACGATGCAACTTCTCATCCAATGCAAACAGATTCTGTAAAATAGACTTTTTATTAACTAGTATCCAAAAATAGAATTGCAAATAATAGAATTTGTAATCTACAAAATAGAATTGCCAATTATCATACTTAACACCTGAGGAACTTTATGCCAATTATCATACTTAACACCATAATGGCTTCGAGTGACAACCCCAAGATAGTTTAAAAAATTATTGCGGTTCACTCCAATTGCATTTCCTCCATTATCAAACTCCACAACCAATCTGGATCCACTGCCACTTAGCGCTATTAACTTCTTCAACAGAGTGATTCCCCTTTTCTTATTAAGTGTTTGGTGATGCGCATCAAGTTCCTCCAGTGCTTCAGTGGGTACATGTGCATCATCAACCTAAAATTTGACAAAAATAAACACACTGAATTAGCCCAATATAGAAATATGGGATATATGACATAACTAGAAGATAATGAATTTTATAGAAATACATTATATGTTTTTAGAACTTACATTGGTATCCTCTCCATGCTCATCATGGACAACATGCTCATCATGTACTTCATGCTCATCATGGACATCATGCTCATCATGGTCAGCCATCTGAAAATGTCATTAAAAAGGCAAACATTTAGCATTTGTATTAATTAGAAGATAATGATACATCAAATATGAAAATGATATTTATATTAAAAAAGAAAACATTTAGCTTCAATAAAAAAATATAAACATGCATGCCTCTAAAATTGTGATCTTTTATCAATTATAATAAATGTGATGTCATTCTGATATATAATAAATGTGATGTCATTCTGATATATAATAAATGTCATTCTGATATATAATACATGTGTACCACTTATCCCATCCTTAAACACCTAATCTCACTAGTAAGTGTACAATGTGTATTGGATTTTCAAGAAAATTTCGGCAGCATTTCCCTGCTGTTCTCTAAGTACATATGTACTTAGAGAACAAATGGGGAAATGCTACCAAAAATTTCTCGAAAACCCAATACACATTATACACTTACATCCTAAGTGAGATTAGGTGTTCAAGAACAGTCCCAAACCGAGGACTATCCAAGATTTACTCCTAATGAGTAAATCTTGGACGGGTTTCTAGGCCAACAAACACATTATATACAAAAGGGAATAAACAACTGACGCCAAAGACATGTTCTGTAGTAGTGAAATTCAGGGCATAAACACATGTGATGTCATTCTGATATATAATAAATGTGTACCACCTATCCCATCCTTGAACACCTAATCTCACTAGTAAGTGTATAATGTGTATTGGGTTTTCAAGAAAATTTCGGCAGCATTTCCCCACTGTTCTCGAAGTACATATGTACTTAGAGAACAAACGGGGAAATGCTACTGAAACTTTCTCGAAAACCCATTACACATTATACACTTACATCCTAAGTGAGATTAGGTGTTCAAGAACAGTCCCAAACTGGGGCCTATCCAAGATTTACTCCTAATGAGTAAATCTTGGACGGGTTTCTAGGCCAACAAATATATTATATACAAAAGGGCATAAACAACCGACGCCAAAGACATGTTCTATTAGGGTTTCATCACAATTGATGTTAGGGTTTAATCAAATCAAATTAGGATGCTAGAATGGACAAGTTTAAATCTTATTTCAACATGCATCAAAATTTACTGAATTAGGTCAAACATTAGGATTAGAAACACAAATATATGCAAGCAAAAGATTTGTTCATATCCTAGGATTTACATAAAGCATTACATAAAGATTTGTTCATATCCTTACCAACAGCAAGCACGGTCGTGGCTGTGTTGGCCTACCACGGCCGTGCTAGACTGCACGGCCGTGGTAGGCCAACACAGCCATGGTCGTGCTTGCTATTGGTAAGGAGCTACAGAGAAGGAAAGCTACGGAGAAGGAAGCAAACAGGCTAGGGCTACCTAGAGCTAGCGTGGAGAAGAGCGGTGGCGACCGGAGGCAGCAGTGGCAGTGAGCAGGTGAAGACCAGAGCAACGAGTAGTAGTGGCACCAGGAGAAGAGTAGAGCAGACCGGCGAGCAGCAGTGGCGGCAAGCGGCGACAGCAGTAGGAGAAAGAGGACGTGGCGGCGGCGAGTAGAGCCGCACTAGCAGCAGCGGCGATGAGCAGCAGCGGGGGTCGTCGGGTGATCTTCAGGAAATTTTAGGCGAGCGGCGATCACAACAAACTATCGCGATGAAACAGGATGGAAGGGGAAGAGCTGGGTGATACGGGTCTATTAAGTTTTTCAACAGTGTCGGTTATCTAGAAAAATGATGCCTTTTACCTTTAAGCGTCGGTTGATATTAAAAAACTGACGTCCAATTAGACAATCTTTGCCCTAAATTATTTGGCGGGAACCATTATCATCGTCGGTTATCAAAGGATAACCGACGCCTAAATTGGAACTTTTCACACAAATTTTCATCTTATATCGGTGTCGGTTGGTAGTTAAAAAACTGACGCTGTATGTGATACTTTGGAGCAAAAAAATTTCGCTCAAAAATTGGATTTCACGAGCGATTTTAGGTGTCAGTTTGTTTTATCCATCCGACGCTGAATACAAAGTGGCACCCGTGTCTGGCTGGTTTTCGAATATAGACGTCGAGGTTCCTAAATATCCGACGTTGAAAATTATAGGCGTCGATTTTGTTAAATAACTGACGCCCAGAAAAGTGACACTGAATGTTGTTTCTATAGTAGTGATAGCATCCTATACGTCATGGAGTTTTGAGTGTTGGGGGTTGCTCTAATCCTAGCTGACCGATAGGGGTGCCTCTGTGGTAATGATCCCTTAGGTGATATGTTGGGTGCCCAAGATGGTGCTCCATGAATGGCAAAGTATGTGAGGATGGGCGTTATGAATGGTCCCTTGATATGCTGCCTGATATCATCAAACCTAGAATGTTATGAGTGTGTATGAGTGCATAGCTTGGGTGACAATAGGGTTAAGTGCATGGTCGATACCCCCACAAGGAGATATGTTACTTTGGCCGATATGCCTTGCCTGATACATGCTCTCTCTTGGTTGGTTACCCAACATGTGTATGTGATTGATAGCCTAGATGGTCCTAGGGTTAAAGGTTTGGTCGATACATGTGGTGAGTTTGGACAGTATAAGGTCTTGGACGATAAGTTGAGGGATGGATGATATAGTACTTTGACCATTATAGGGTCCCAAACCCTAGTTGGATGATAGACTACCTTGGGCACCATGGCAATAGTTGATGGATGGTAGTAGTGTACCTTGGGCGGTATGAAAGTTCCTTGGACATCATGATGTGCTGACCAAGTGGGTGCCTGTTGGGTGATATAGTTGTGGCTTTGGGCGACATGATTTGATGGTTTCCCGGTATGAACCCTAACCCTAGAAGGGCTATAAAGGGGTCTTAGCCAAAAAGGGTTGTTGCGATGATCATATAATGACCGACATAGTCTTGTCCATGGCTTCATGACACATCATTAGGTCTAAGCATGGTCGTTATACCCTTTGTGCATGGGTGCATGTCATGCTTGAGGCCGACAACTGTGGGTGAGGGTTAGTGCCCTACCCGATACACCTTTTGTGAGGGTTTGTGGTCACTACCTGGTATTGGTGAGGATAGGCGACACTTCTAGTGAGGGTTGTGCCCTAACCCGATAACCCTAAAAGTTATCTTGAGACTATATGATAATATGTTATCTTGCTACCTTGAGCCCATATCTTTGATCATGATGACAAGATATGACAAATAGGTTGTGAACACTAGTATGGTGGTTACCTATGGTTGATGATAGGTGAACCTTTTATAATGTTTGATGGTAGATCATGGTGGTATGAACCCTAAAGATGAATCCTGAGGGATGGCGTGCATGATGATACAAGATATAGGGTATGTTGGATACCCATGGTATGGTAATAGTAATGTGTATTGCTTAATACACCATCCATGACTTATGCTTCATGTGCTCATAATAATGGATGATGGTTCCAATCCTATAAACCTTAATCTTAATGATATGATAATCATGATATGTTTGATACCTAAAGTTGGTGCTAAGTGAGATGATTAGATACATGATTATGTTCATGAGATATAGGGCATAGAGAATGCTCATGGTTTGATTACAATAATGTAATCTGTTTACAAGATAGAGCTTTGTGCTTCATGTAGTTATAATCATGGATGTTGATCCAATCATATACCTTCAATCCTAATAGCATGATAATCATAAAGATCTATGTTTGGGGATTCAGTTATCTCTCTCAATATGTATACTAACCATGCAGGTGTATCAAATGAATTCATAGCCAGGTAAGAGCTATGAGGAATATGTGTTCTGTATAACACTCAATGATGATAATCCTTGTTGATGAGATAACACGTATCACCAGCATGATGTGGAAGGTATGTGGACCTGATAAAGGTTGAATGCCAAGTTGAGGTGTTATCCTCTGATGTTGAGAGAAGGGATTGCTATCCCATGGTGATGATGTAACCCTCGAGAGGAAGTGACATTCTGTGATGATGGGATTGAGTCCTAGTGATGTTGATCCTTAAGATGGATCTTGATGATTGGCAAGAGGCCAAGTGGTAACATATAATGTTGGCTTTGAAAATAAGAGTGATAATGTAACACCTGGTAGTGAGATCTATGTTGTTTACTTGTGTTTTAGTTTACATGTTACATAACTTGGTTGAATCTTGCAATCCTCTTAAAATGTATTAATTAATGACAAGTGGAACCTTACATGTAGTTTGCCCTAGCCATAGATCCATCATCGTCAATAATTAGGTGATGGTGAAATGGGTTCTCCTGCAGGTTAACCTGGAGTGCATGTTGTTGAATATGCGGGGTTTCTCCTAGCCGAAAATAGGAGGATCAGAGTGCAACTGTAGTTGTGGACACAAGATGTGTATAAGAGCATGGTGATCAGGCCCATATCTCAGTGTGAAGGAGAATGAATGCGTTCATGGCTTAGGAGCATGGTAAATAGGCCCGTGGCTCGTGATAAAAAGGGCAGCCTACGGGACTGACCCTGTGGCTGAGGCCACTTAAGCAAGAGACTGCGGTCCTGCTTGTTGATTGTTGTGCACTAACCACGAAGAGGTGAGGTCATGGAGTTTGACTCTCCCAATGACCTTGTATGGCACCGTTTTTGGGCTTCATAGTCGAAGGTTGGATTTGAGTGGGACGACTCACTTCCTCAGGGCAAAATAAATCGTAATCCAGTTGTATAGAATATATTGTGTAAGGCAAAACACAGAACATTGGTTGAGGCCTTGCTTGTATAGTTGCTCTAGTTATATCTTGCAAGTTATTTGTGATGAGTTCTTATAAAGCTTATCTTGTCAATTGTGTTCCATAAAGAATGCCTATTATATGCCTCCTGGATAGTTTGGTAAGAATGTTAATAAATTTAGCTTTGATCAGTATATTGCTCCTATAATCTACTTATACCAGTTATCTGTGATCATAATAAAGTTGGTAGAGGGTTATGTTTCTCGCTGGGACTGTGTGTCTCACCCCGCTGGTTAATAACCCTTTTTAGGTGGATGTTTCTGGCGAGATAAAGATCATGTGGCTGAGATGATATGTAGAGGCATCGTACCTAATGGAATAGATAGTGTCTAGTAGTAGAGTCCTATGTTTCATCCCTGTACACTCAGGTCTTGGGGAAGATTTTCGATGTTTCTTGTATTACGATCGATGTATGGTTTTCGGTTTATGTATCTTGATGTAAATCAACATGTGGAATAGTTATTTCATGTAATGCAATGATGGGAAATTATGTTGTAGCACCTTGGAAATATGCAATGAAAAGAAAAGTGTTGGCTCAAATATTACCTGTCTCATCTTATGGTGCTTGTTGTAAATCGATTTTAATTTCCTATGATTTTTGGAAATCCACTTCTTAGCATGTAATTGTGTTTTGTTGAGGATGGGGTGCCACACTAATGCCCCTTCATCTTTTATGGGCATGATGATAGAGTTTTCAGGTTGTATCAAGATCAATTTATAGTAGTGTTTATAGACGACAATTGAAGGACCCTGACTTGAGTTTTGGGGTAACCCTATTTTCTTTGGCTTGATCCTATGCCTAGAACCTTGCTTTAATATTTTGAGATGTGATTTGGGCTTGTGGAGAGGTTAAGTATCCAGTTTAAGCTTGGTTGGATGATGTTTGTGCTTTCTGTGCTAGTTTTAGTGCAAATTGAAATTTACCCAATATACAGGTTTGATGTGTAATTTGCCACCTCTAGAGTGTTATTTCTCTCTCTTGTCTTCATGAAGGAGTGTGGTTCTATGGGTCACCTTGTTTGGCTCTTGGTTGAGTAGTATCACCCTTAGTGGAGATTATGGTTTCTAGGGTTTGTGTGCCTTAGCCTTGTGACCATGTTGTTTTTCCTTGACCTAGGTAGAGCCTATTGTGGGGTGCCACAGTCACAACACTTCCCCCTTGGTGTGGTGTTCATGACCAAGGTTGTCCTGGGTCGAGGAAGAGGTTGGAGAGGTGTGTTTTGACCCAGGCTCCATGAGATGGTCTTGGTGTCACAATCTTGTGGTGATGTTGTGGTGTATCACGACCTTGGGACCGTAGGTGTGTCGCGGACGCAACATAGGGTTGGTTGATTAGGTGGTTGAGATCCCACCTATGGAGTATCACCATCTCTTGCATGAGGACCTTGTGCGGTTTCATGTGGTTGCATGTTGGTCCTTTTAGTGGACACGCATTTCCTTGGGACTCTATCTTGTTGACACGTCATCCTTTGTCTTACCTCCCTCCTCCTTTACTATATGAACCCTATTCTCTCCATGCAAGTGGTTCTTTTCGGTCATCTTCTTCCTTCCTTTCTCTTATGCTCATCGTTGGAGCTTGGTGGAGAAAGAAAGTGTTTTCTTGGTACCTTGGAGGTGGTTCATCCCTTGCATGTGGTGATAGTGGTGATGCTTGGCCATCTCTAGCTCTGGTGAGTGTTTTATCTTATTTATTTGGTGTTTCTTTAGATCTTCTACCCTATCTTCTTCCTTCTTCTTGACCTTGGGCCATGTTTTGACAAGGTGACGCTCTAGTGTGTGTGAGAGAGAGTTCCTTCTCTCTTTTCTCACTTCTTTCCTTGGTTTGATTTTGGGGTTTTTCTCTCTCTTCTTGATCTATCCTTTAACCTTGGTGTTTCTTCCTTCTTGAGGTGCTCTTGTGGCTGAGAGTGGATCATTTCCAACCCTTGGATCATGTTCTTTGAGCTCTTGATCTTGGTGCTTGGAGCTTTGGCGGTGATCTTCTTAAGGTAGTTTATATAACACTAAACCCTCTCTATTATTGCACTTCTTATTATGACTGTGTTGTTGTTTTCCCTCTTTAATATATGTGTACATCATGCTACAATATGAAGCTTAACCCTAGAATTCGTTTGGGAGAGTTATCATACTTGGTTTGGAAGTAACCTAAAACCCCAACCTTCTTGTATCAGTTTTGGGTAGAGATGATGACATGGTGTTTCTTCCCCATGTTTTACCCCATGATCTTGTTCCCATGCTTAGTGTTTGTATACCTAGAAGTAAGTGAGAGGTTAGTTTTGGTTTGTCTATATTTTCTCTTCTTTTAGTCATGCTTTTCTTGAACCTTTGCCTTACCATTTTTGGAGATCGATTTGCTTGAGTCTCCTTCCATGATGATCATGGTTCCTGCTTAGTTTTGAGCCTATTTTGGTGACCTAGGTGTCTACCCTTTGTGTGGTTGCAACCTAGGTGGTTTGGTGGTTAAGGAATGAATATGGGCATCACAGTCGCGGCATAGCCCATTGAGGTGGCCGTGACCTAGTTGGTTTTGGTCGAGATGTCCCTTATTGTGGTGATGCTTGACCTAGTGATGTTGGGTTGAGACCTATGGAGCCTAGCAACCTTGAAACTCTTAGTTCCTTGCCTTAGCTTAGTGGAGATATCCCTTGGAGTGGTGGTCACGACATGGTGGTGTTGAGGCATCACGATAGCGACATAGAGGTGCTTGAGGAGCTTGGCCATGACACATGGTTGAAGGGTGAAGAGAAACCCTAATCCTAATGTTGCGCGCGCGACATGTAGACGGTGGTTGCAACATGATGAGGGAGTGAAGGTCGAGGTACCCACAGTGCATGCTGTGGCCGTGACATACTATGGAGGGTGGCCACAACCCATGTGCCTAAGTGGTCAATATGTAGTGATGGTAGGTGGTTATGAAACATGTATGAACATCTAACGTTAATCATGTATACACGCGTGTTATGCTATTTCGTATGATCTCTAATCTTCTCTAATGATGATGTTTAATCCTGACACACTCCATGATGGTGGAGGGTGGTGGTTCTAGGGTGGTTGGTTGACCCTAACCTTGTGAACCCTAATCGGCAAAAAGTGGAACCCTAAATCCTAAAAGTGAATAATTCTTGCTTATACCCTTCTCATGGATGGCTATGATTTTATGTGATTATCTCTCTTGATTGTAATATTCTAACCATGCAGGTGTTGTGAAATTGATTATCATAGCTAGTGTGTGCTATCAGTAGTACAAATAACACCTTTAGCTTCGATTTAATAAGCCTTTTGATGTCCGTTTTGAAGTGACACCCAAGTGGGTGACACTAAAAGTAGACACCTTCAGTGTCGGTTACATAATCGATGACACAAAGCCTTCCCCAATTACAACCCAAAAAATGCACCAGTAGTGGGACCATAGGCGTCGGTTATTTGTTCCAAAACTGACGCCACTTCCCAGCCCAAACAAAAAAATTGGCCCCAAGTTAGACCATAGGTGTCAGTTTTCTAAAAATAACCGAATCGGTTGATCTCAAATTGTTGTTGGTGTTTTATATTTAACCGATGAATATGTTTTTTTTTTCTTATTAACTTGCATGCCTACTGTCCGGCTGGTCAGCAAGATGTAGAACCTGCAATTTAGTTCTGAACTATAGGTTTACAACATCCTTTGATTTCAGCCAACAATAGGCCACAAACCTGCAATATTAACAAGATGGACAATATTATATACAGATCATGTGATTCACACACATGTATAAGCACGTTTAATTCATTCATATGATTCATCACACACATGTATAAACTTGTAGTTCCATCATCATATGAGACTATATAATGCCTATTGTATGGTATCGATTTCTAATGCAACATACCTATTTTTTGCGAACTGATTTCAATTCAAATATGTTTGGTGACATAATAGAAATTAACTTAACATTATAAAATTTAGGCTTACTTAAGTCATGGTTAGTTTGTTTTCATAATAAACACATAATATTGTAACCACTCTGTGAATACTACAAGGGATGAATGAAAATGACATAGTTATGACCATGAAGTGGTGGTGCTGTCCAAAATAGTAACTAAACAAGGGGGTTGGTGTACCCCTAAACATGTGCATAAGTAAAATAATTGGGAAGAGAGAGATACAACTAGACTAAATACACAACTTAAAAAATAGCAACATGGTCCGAAATCAGCAATTGTGAGGGCCTTTCATTGTGGTGGTCTTCCCCTGAAGTTTTAACAACAAAAAATAGCTATGAAGTTTGATTACTTTAAGACAAAAAGTGGAAACACAAAATAAGACAGGAAAGTAAATTTGTTGGTTGGACCTACCTTGGTTTTTTTGTTGATGTTGAGGCGACACAGAGCTCGTCGTTGTCTTTAGATGAATTTGAACTGATGGTGATAGGGAAATCGACAGTGCCAAAAGGAATAAAAGGGAAATCAGGCGTGTTCTCATCATAATCATCATTGTCATCATCGCTATTCTCTGTCGAGTACTCAAATCATTTGAGATGATTGAGTGTCTCATTGTTGATGTTGGTTATCCAAACCTTGATGGCATTATGGTCAACTGGACAAAGAAAAAGCATGTCACTATGGCCCATTAGCATCTTCCTAACCCACTCACACCAACTGGATGTGGATATAAGATTTCCATCAACATCGTACTTAACCTCGATAACAGATGTTGAATTTCCAAAATTTAGGTACACTTCACCAACCTTGTAGCGTCTTCCGTTTAGATAATGCAAAGGTTTAGGTATAGTGAGTTGTGCTAAGGAACAATTGTCTAGGATGATGTCCAACTGTTCTTCATTAGGGAATAGTAACATTGGGGTAGAGGCCCAAGCTATGGTGACTATTGAATATCTAGATGTTATGCCTACAACAATGTAAAATAATGTGGAGAAAAAGTAATATAAATGTACGTACTAACAACATACAACAACATGGGTTATTTCATATTCATGATAGAGAAATAATTGTTTCATACAAATACATAAAATATTTTCTACGTATTAAACTGCAAATGAAGCATACATATTCAACCAAATACAAACTGACATTCATCGCATTAAGTTATTCATTATATCTGTTAAACTGAAAAATGAATGTGTAGTCAGTAGTACATAGTGAAATGAACATGT